>SKCR01011655.1:0-328356 GCA_019454045.1 Zanthoxylum bungeanum | reverse complement strand
AAGGATTGCGTGTTGTGACGCAAAAGGAAAAGATGATTGAATTCCGTACACAGAGCATTGCGACGCGCAGTCCTTCTTGCTTCTAGACGTAAGACGCAGAACCTCACCAAATCAGTTTTAAACACCCTAGTTCTCCCTTAGCGAGTTAAAGGCCATCCTTAGGGACTCGTATCAATTTATACACATATCCTATATCAAAATTTGATCATCGTAAGCCTTGTGTATATGATTAACTGATGAATCTTTAAGTACTGAAGTATCGATATTATTTTACTACGTTGATTCTAATTAAGTTCCTATTATAGGGTATCCACAGGAACTGCATTCTCCTTCGACCAAGGATCCAATGCGAGCCCAGATTAAAACACAGTGAATGGACCTCTTTTTTTTTAGTTTGTTTTATTTATTAAGTTTTAATATCATACTTATTTTTATGCCTTAGGCATTAGATTTCTTTCATCGCTGTTATTTCATGAAATTTATGCCTTAGTTATGTTTTAGTTATGTTTTAGATAGAAAAGTTTTAAAGCATGAGTTTATGGTTTTTCGAGACTTGAGGAAAAAACTCACCAGATTATGTAACTTGAAATAGAGTTGGAATTGACGGATACAAATGATATGTGCACATGTTGAGGACTAGGGGGACGGTGATATGTAACGCCCCTAGATCCTAAGTTTCAATGTCAGGATGATGACATAGGTTCGTGTGTACCTGGACTCTAGTTCAGAGCTTGGGTGGTAGCACAGATCCGCACCCCCAGTTCTAGTTTTTGGCTTAGGGGACAGCGATACGTAACGCCCCAAGACCACCAGTTTCAGAGACCCGATTGAGTTATTCCCGGACACGCCCTGTTAAGTCATTTTTCTGGGCGTGGAACACACCACCAGTATCAGAGACAGTAGTGGCATGCTTTGGGGGAAGGCGATACGTAATCCTCCAAATTCATTGATTTGCAGTGCTGGCCACAAATTTCAGATTTTTAGAAAACAATTTTCAGAAACTAGATTTTAAAAATAATTTCTAGAAACCAGAGATTCAAAGCTGTTTTAAGAAAGACAAGTTTTATAAAGAGATTTTTAGACTGAGTTTTCAAATAAAAATGTTTTTGACATTTTAGTTTTGAAACCAAACATTTTACATCAGATTTCAGATTTACGTCCATTCACTTAGATCGAATAATGTTCTAACCCCCACTCCAGTCTTTCTGTTTGCAGTATTCTTAGAGGATGAGCTCGAGAGGATGGATACTGATGTAGTCCCTGGGTATCGAGTCCACCAGTATGAGTCAGAGTTTGAGTAAAAGTCCAGTCATAGTCAAGTACGAGTCATAGTCAGCTATAAGTCTTGTATCAGTTCTGATGTGTGTAGTCATTGTAAAAATCATTTGTTATCAAGTACAATAATTAATATTAAGTTTGTTTTCATTGTTTTGTTTTCGTTGTTTTCGAGTTGGTTTATGGTCTCATACAAATTATAGTCAAATCAAGTTAAGTATATTAATATCAGTCATAGGTAATTAGTCAGAGGCTGATGAGGTTAGTATTTCTATCCCCTGCCAGTAACATCTCCCAGATCGGGGATGTTACATATATTATCTGCGGCAACGAGAGTGCAACTTCGAATTTTTAGTGGAATAGCCCGAGGTTAATAATGTAGAATATTTAATTAAGAGCTTAATTAATATTTAAGATTATTGGAGCTCAGAACCGTAGGTCCATTTGGTCTCCGTGCTAGCTCGATATACTATAGCGGATTTAAAATAATTAGATAGTCTGATTATATACTTACAAGGTAAAAAAAATACTATTAAAAAATGATTAATAATATTATTTTGTCATACTGCCAAACTATATATTAAAAGTTAATATATAATTTTAATAATTATATGATAATTATTAAATGAATAAAATAAAATTATATTTGGTAAAAATACTATCATTGGGTTTTGGAAACCCTTGACTTAATTTTGGTGGTTACACTTTTTGAAAGGTAATTACACCTGTAATTTTGTTAATATTTTCCTTTATGGCAATTGATTTTAGTGTTACAAAATTAAATTAAAAAATAAAATAAAATTCCCCCTTGGCCAATTTCACAAAGATGGATATAGGTAGGGTTTTGTTTGTTTTTTGAAAAGAAGATTTATTTTTCTTTTTGCCTAAGTCTTTCTTCTAAGCCTAGCCTCCATCTTTTTCTTCTCCAAATCCTCTAAAGTTGTTGAGAAAACAAAAGATAAATAAAAATAAAATAACAAAAGTTGTTGTGTGACATTCATCTCTAAATAATTTAGGAATTGATTTTGTGAGGCTTGCCCACACAAGTTTCTGTTGATAACGAGATATAATTCGGAAGACTTTGTGGTGTCCAGCAAAATCATCATCTTCATCTCATTCTTTTTGTACTCGGCAGTGAGACTTTGTTTTGCTCATTGTTGCCAATATACTTTGTGAAATGGAACTCGGTTTGGTTTCGTTTTAATTCAATTTTTTTGGAGAATATTTTGTGATGTTTTGGTGATATGTTGGGGCTGTTTTCAAGTAAAAATAGTACTGAAAAATAGTCATAATCCATGCACTTCATGAGCTGTTCTGCTGTGCATTGGGCTTGAATCGAGTCCAAATCACGCCATTTTTTGTCCGGCTGTTCGGGGACTATTCCAGGGCTAGAATTTTATCCAAAACTGAAGTAAAATTTTAGTGATGGTGGCCGTAACATTTGGCAGTTCAAGGGTTGGGTAGAAAAAAAATTCAAGTCCGATCCGTGTGTCTGAACCGTTTCCGCTGCGTAAGGAAAGCGTTTCCTACAATTGGTATCGAAAGCAAGGTTGAAAAATGTTCTTAACCATTCTCTTTTTCAATTAAAGTTACTATTTTTTAATATGTTTATATGAGTTATAAATATTGATATGCATGTTTAGATGAGTAGAACACAAATTAATATTCATATGATGAATGTTTATTATTTTTCATGTGATGAATGGATTTTGCATTGGTCGTAAATTTTTTCTGGCTCTTATTTTTTAGTTGATTTTGATTTTGGGATGTAAGGTCATAGGCCATCATTTACAATTGTTGTAATTTTTATTTTCCAAAGTAAAATTTCAATTGTTGTAATTTGGAGCACCGAAGTCGCAAAAGAAGCCAACCGCATCTTGGAGCGTGATTTGAAGATCAAGGGATTCCTTGGGTATTTTTGAACTAATTAGATTAGTATAGGAAAAATAAGAGCCCGGTCAATGAAAAATATTTTTATGTTATATATATGTTTAATTCGAATTTAATTCGAATTGTTTGAATTACATGTCATATACTTAGGATACAATTCAACGTACCATTGGATTTTATAATGCACTGAGATTAATTAAATAGTTTAATATTACATGATGGTAGTCATTTTATCTAATAATAATAGTTATTATTTCAAAAAATGGATTACCTATATGCTAAGGAAACTAAGAGATAACTTGTATGTGTTAAGACCGTTAACACATAGGTCACTGCTCAACGCTGAATATTTAAGGTTGAGAAACCTAAAACTAAACAGCAAATGATTTCTCAAGATGACACATATCAGTGGCATCTTAAACTTGGTCATATCAACCTTGACCGGATAGATAGATTGATAAAGAACGGAGCCATAAACCAGTTAAAGCTCGGAACTTTACCAGTCTGCGAATCCTATTTAGAAGGAAAAATGACCAAGAGACCTTTTACTAGAAAATGTATAAGAGCCAGTCAACTACTTGTGCTTATACATTCAGACGTTTGTGGATGTAAGAGCCCGATGTGGTTATGAATACATTAACACATTCATTGATGATTATTCCAGATATGGGTATGTTTACCTAATGCAGCACAAGTCAGATACTTTTGAAAAGTTCAAAGAGTATCATGCTGAGGTTGAGAACCAATTAGGTAAAATAATCAAGACTATGATCTGATTGTGGAGGAGAATACATTGACAGGGATTTCGAGGAATTTTTAATTGAGCATAGCATAATATCCCAGCTCGCATCACCAGGAACACCACAGTAAAATTGTGTTACAATAAGGAGAAATCAGACCCTACTAGACATGATGAGATCTATGTTTAGTTATAGCTCACTACCTAGTTCGTTCTGTACAAACTGCAATGCATATCCTTAATGTAGTTCCATCTAAGTCTGTTCCTAAGACTCCCTTAGAGTTGTGGAGTGGGCGTAAAATATTACGACATTTCCATATATGGGGTTGTCCAGCACATATGTTAAAGATTAAGACTACAAAGTTGGAGCCATGTTCTCAAGTGTGCCTATTTGTAGGCTATCATAAGGAGAATATGGATGGATTCTTCTATAGTCCTGAAGATAACAAAGTGTTTGTATTGATAAATGCTACATTTCTAGAGGATGACTATATGAGAGAGTTCAAATCTCAAAGTAAAGTGTTACTCGAGGAGTTACTTGCTAGTTCGACCAGCACATCATCGTCAATGACAGTTGCAAAATACAAAGCATCATCGACATCTGAGCATTAGGTGCAAGTTCATCAAAATGATCTACCACCTAGACGTAGTAGAAGGGTTGTACGATAACCTGATCGCTACCTTGGAGTTGGAGATGCACAATTGTCCATATCCAGCGATAGTATAGATGATCCATTGACATATCATAGTGCAATGGATGATTCTGATAAAGAGGAATGACTTAAAGTCATGAACCTAGAGATGAAGTCTATGTACTCCAACGCAATCTGGGAACTTGTAGACCAACTCGATGGGGTAAAACCCATAGGTTGTAAGTTGATCTATAAGAGGAAGATGAGGGCATATAGGAAGCTATAGACCTTCAAGGTTAGGCTAATGGCCAAGGTGTAGGACACAGAAATCGGTGACGCTGTTCCAGGCTCGCGGCCCGGTTGGGAGTACGGAGTAGCCCACGGGGGACTAAACTAGAGAATAATGGAGTCCCCACCCAATGTGAACTGGGAAATTGTTTAAAACCGAAGTCACCCCTCGCAAGGGAAGACCTCAAACCATTGGGTTCGGAATGGTCCCTTTCTTATGCCACTTGTAATGAAAGGATTTGTGCAATAATCTAACCAAGTCTACGTAATATACATACTCAAGAATAACCTATATCTAAGTTTGCATACAACCTATATCTAAGTTTGTATGCATAAAAGTAAGTCGACATGACGGCAAGCACATAATCTCATGAACACATTAAGTTAATAAGTGCAGAAATATAAATAAATAAAAAGCTTCTAAACATAAACATTGAAGAATAATTAAGCTCCTAATGCGAAAGAACTAACTAAATCATGCATGAAAATAACAATTTCTAATAAATAATGGATAAACACAAGGTTGAATGAAACGAAATATGTGCGTTTCTCAAGCGATATGTGGAATTGTATCACAAGTACAGACCGCACTACCGTCAATTCAGATTCGGCTATGGAATTTACGTCTGGGTTTCCATCTAATATACCGCGAGAGATAACACAAAATCATTCATCCCATGGCCACAAGATATATAAACCAACAATGCTCATGCAAAGAAATACTATTAAATAATAATAAAGATGAGCGGGAATAAATAAAATGGTGCCCTCAGGTCTAACCTTTTAAGTCGTCTCTTGGAAGTGCGTTATGCGGTTGTCGGAAGGGCTGATTCTTCGTAACTTTTTCGATTTATTGGTTCGCTGTTTTCTTTCGTTGCCTCATTATTTTAGGCTGTTGTTTTCTCTGTTTTACTACTATTTTCTGGTTGTTGTTTTGGTGACTGGTTGGCGGTTTTGGATGCAGTATTTTTGGTGGTTTGAGGTAGTTTTCTGGGCTGTATTTTTGGTGGTTCAGGGCAGTTTTCTGGGGTACAGTTTTCGGTTAAAGGAGGCTATTTTTAAGGTGCAGTTTGTGGTGAAAGGAGGCTATTTTTCAGGTGTAGTTTGCGGTGAAATGAGGCTATTTTTTAGGTGAAGTTTCAGTGGTGGTTTAGGCTATTGTTTTTAGGCAGTTTCGGTGGTAGAGATACAGTTTGGGGGGATAGTTTTCGGGTTTATGGTGCAGGTCAGAGGCTATTTTTACGGTATTATGGGTGTAGGTCATAGGCTGTTTTGCGGGACTGTGTGGGCTATTTTACGGGACTGTGTGGGTGAAACGAAATATGTGCGTTTCTCAAGCGGTATGTGGAATTGTATCCCAAGTACAGACCGCACTACCGTCTATTCAAATTCGGCTATGGAATTTACGTCTGGGTTTCCATCTAAAATACCGCGAGAGATAACACAAAATCATTTATCCCATGGCCACAACATATATAAACCAACAATGCTCATGCAAAGAAATACTATTAAATAACAATAAAGATGAGCGGGAATAAATAAAAGGGTGCCCTCAGGTCTAACCTTTAAAGTCGTCTATTGGAAGTGCGTTATGCGGTTGTCGGAAGGGCTGATTCTCTGTAACATTTATTGGTTCGCTATTTTCCTTTGTTGCCTCATTATTTTGGGCTGTTGTTTTCTCTGTTTTACTGTGATTTTCTGGTTGTTGTTTTGGTGACTGGTTGGTGGTTTTGGATGCAGTATTTTTGGTGGTTTGTGGCAGTTTTCTGGGCTGTATTTTTGGTGGTTCAAGGCAGTTTTCTGGGGTGCAGTTTTCTGTTAAAGGAGGCTATTTTTCAGGTGCAATTTGCGATGAAAGGAGGCTATTTTTCAGGTGTAGTTTGTGGTAAAATGAGGCTATTTTTTAGGTGCAGTTTCGGTGGTGGTTTAGGCTACTGTTTCTGGGCAGTTTCGGTGGTAGAGATACAGTTTGGGGGGATAGTTTTCGGGTTTATGGTGCAGATCAGAGGCTGTTTTTATGGTATTATGGGTGTAGGTCAGAGGCTGTTTTGCGGGACTGTGTGGGCTATTTTACGGGACTGTATGGGTTGTTTTGTGGGGCTATTTTGTGAGACTGTGGGCTATTTTACAGGACTGGTTTTGGGTGTTTGTAGGCTACTGTTGAGAGGTTGTTTGTTGCTTGTGTATTCGGTGAAGGGGGCTGAGTGTGAGTTGGTAAGTGCTTAGTGATGTGTGTGCAGTGTGTCTCTCCAAGATGTGTGTGTGCCGTGTGTCTCTAAGGTGTGTGTGCCTCTAGTTCTCGGTTTTGTGTTGATGTCGTGTGTGTGTGTAAGTGGCGTATGTGTGTGTCTTTGTCTTGTGTGTCTTTGTGAGTGGCGTGTGTGTGGGTGTCAGTTTGCTGTGTGTGAGTGTGTGTTGAGAGAAGAGTGAGCCGTGTGTGTGTGTTTATTAGTTTAGGGTTTTTGACATGTGTGTTTGGGAGTGGCGTATGTGTCTTTTTCTTGTGTTGAATACGAGAGAGGAATAAGATAGTGTGTGAACTAGAGAGAAGAAAGAAGAGAGATAGTAGGGTTTTTTGTTGTTTACCTGTGATGATTCCGTGAGTCACTTTGGTGGCTTCTGTTTCGTAAAGGGCTCTTATTTCTTGTCTTTTTGCTGATTTATTTAGTGGCTTAGTCTCGGCCAGTGTGTGTTTGTGTGTTCGGTTTGTGCTTGCTTTTGTTGTTTATGAAGGTGCCGAGAGTTAGGGTTTGCGTTGATGTCTGGGTTTAGAGAGAGAGTTCCATTAGGGTTTCTTTTTTTTGTGAGGTGGCAAAAGTTAGAGAGAGATAGAGGCCGGCTGTGAGTTAGGGTTTGTTTTCTTTTATTTGGCCGTGAGTTTTATGGGAAGAAGAGATGGCATAGTTTTAGTTTGAGTGTGAGGGTTTTTGATGGGTGCGTATGGGCTTTGGATGGGTGCGGTGGTTTTGGGCCAAGATTAAAGTTTGAAACAGGAATTGACTATGCGAACCTGCGGCTAGCTAGCAAATTTAAATTGACGAGCTATTAATTTCATAATTTTCCCTTCCGGTGTCCTTTTCCCGTGACTTATCGGGTTGTGACTCCATACGAGGCTCATCACTGGGCTTTATGCAAAAATACAGGGAGTTGACTATGAGGAAACTTTCTCGCCAGTAGTCATGCTCAAATCCATTCTCACTCTTTTATCCATTGCCGTAAATTATGACAATGAAATTTGGCAAATGGACGTTAAGACTGCATTCTTGAATGGAAATCTTGATGAGAGTATCTATATAGTACAACCAGGGGCGTTCATAGCCCAAGGTTAAGAGCAAAAGGTTTGCATGCTGCAAAGGCCCATTTATGGACTTAAGTAGACATCGCGATCTTGGAATATAAGATTTGATACCACGATCAAGTCTTAATATTTTGAGCAGAATGTTGATGAGTCTTGTGTATACAAGCGCGTCATTGACAGGACTGTGGTTTTGCTTATTTTATATGTCGATGATATTTTACTTATTGGGAATGATGTAAAGATGTTATCAGACGTGAAAGCCTGGCTAGCTAACCAATTCCAAATGAAAGATTTGGGAGAGGATGACCGGCGTAAACACACACGTATAACGCAAGCGCACGTATCGTTCAAGTAGTATAAAAATATCGATCCCACGAGGACTTAATTCCTACTGTTGTTATTAATTATTGATACTATTTATTTACAAATATCTAATTGAGGGAGAAGTGAATTGATTGCATGAATGATTTGATTTGTAGATTTGCTAAATAAATAAATAAATAAAAAGACAAAAGAAAATATTAAGGAAAATAAAAGACTCAAAGATCTAGGGTTGTGAATCTTTCTAATATCTTTAAAAAGATGAAGTGATTATTTTATGTTTGTGTAATAAATCAGTTTACTAACCTGGAAAACGAATTTATGCGAAAGCATCTGTCGATGGTCAGACACAAATACCCAGTTTAATCCAATTGAATCATATGTCTATGTCAATTAAATTACCTGAATTCATTAAGTTTAAGTTCCAATTATGGTTACCCCCGCCCGATAGGTATATTCCAATCCTGTAAGGAAATCTATTAAAGGGTTATCTATCCTTAAGAAGATCGTGGGCTGTTAAGTCTAAGGCTGAAACCTAAAATCCCTATGTCTAGTTCATTTTAGATTTACCATATCAATCTTCTTGGTGATCAAACAACAAGAAGCATTAAGCTTAAGACTTAATAAATAAACTTTTAAATTCCCAAACTAAAAAATAACCTCTTATAAACCGGTGATATTAGATTTCATCACAACCCTAGAAAACTAACTTAATTACAACACATAGTTAGGATAAGTAAGAAAAGATATAAAAAATTACTAAAAAGTAAATGCGGAAAAATAAATAAAATGCTAAGGTAAAAGGAATTAACTTATACTATTTTCTATTTAGATATCTCCCATAAAATAATATATAATCTTGTGATATTTTAAACCAACCGTCCGGAATGGCGGTATCCTGATTAAGTCAAATTTAAATATACCAGCCATAAGGCGGAACAAAAATATAAACTTAAACCAACCGTCCAGTATGGCGGTATCCTCATTAAGCCAGATTAACCAGTTTAAATTGAATAACCAACCGTCCGAAATGGCGGTATCCTTTATTAATTCAGGTTTTAAATAGTTTATATATTAAATTTTAAGGGAGATTAATCTAAATAGCAAAAGTAAAAGTATTACCTTATTACCTTAGCATGCAGACTTACCCCCTCATGGATGAATTAAAACTACTATTTACAGAAGAGAATTACTACTACAAATGTAAATAAAATTGAATAAAAGAAACTAAAGAAGAGAACTCTCAATTTATTTATAAGGATTTCAGAGGAAAAAATACATTGAAACTAAGAAATTCAAAATCTATTTATAAGAAAATAAATATAATTTTTATTATTATTTTTCTGATTTTTTTATTATTTTATTATTTTATTATTTTTTTTTGGATCGCTGAATTTCGACACGTGGCATGGTGGCTAACAAATTTGGATCGCTGAACTTTTGACACGTGGCATGCGGTGCAATTACCAAAATACCCTCGGTGTCAGGACGCCCAAATTACCAAAATACCCTTTTTGCCAAATTTCACCAAATTTCACAGTTTTGCTCCAAATCACCTCCACAATGTCCTAAAACTTTATTTATCTACAAAATAACACAAAACACATCAAAATATTCACAAAACTCAAGAAACTATACAAAATATTAAGTTAAATGAGTGGGAAATAGTGATAGTTTTACCACTCATCACACTCCCAAACCTAACATTTTGCTAGTCCTCGAGCAAAATAAAATAACATAATAAAATTTAACTAAGCCACTTTCGTAGGGATCACGATTGCATTTAGCATATGCAACAAGCCTTTAAACCCATAGGTGTCCCTAGTGGACGAGTTGTAGTCTCGTGAGGGTTTACAGCAATGATACCCACAAACATTTTATAAAAGTAAAAAGGTAGTGAAACTAATGCACTCAAAAGCAAAAATACAAGAGAAAAAAGAATAAAGAAGTTAGTGACTAATCAGGTGAAACTTCTACTCCAACTTTTCTAGTTGTTTTGTTTCATTCTAAATTTCTGAATAAGTAAATTCTCCGATTATTTTTACCATTCTCCATATACACAACTAACAAAGTTTTATTCAAATCATTTTTACCCACAACAGTCATAAGTGCAGTTGATAAGAGAGTAATATTTTTGTCCTAAAGTTTTATCAAAATTCACATCTTTTGTAGTAATGGAATAATTTTTCTGATTTTCTGATTTTTTCTTTGATTTTTTTGAATTTTGACTTTTTATTTATATACAATACCTTCCGTCTATGTAGCGAGCTTTGGGTCGGTGGCTCCCAAACCATATGGCTTTAGGGCACCAGGTGTTAAGCCACTCATACGGACGTAATTACTCAAACTTCAGATATATATATATATTCATATTTATATTTTTCATCATTTTTGATCCATGTAGCGAGCTTTGGGTCAATGACTCCCAAACCAGATGGTTTTAGGGCATTAGGTGTTAAAACACCTTACAGACTTAATAACTCGGATCTTAGATGTAAATTTTTTTTTATCCCATCACTTTTTGAGATGCTTTCTCCAATTAAACTTTAGCACTGAATATTAAAATCTTTTCAATTTTAGCTCATGTCAGTATGTTACCATGTATGTTGATAATACCTGCCAACTAAGCATATGAAGATCTATTTAAGTCAGTTTTATGAAGAATTTACAAATTAAATAATTCAAAAGGAAATAAACAAAAATTAACTTGTTTCGAAAAATGGGTTTGAAATACGTCTCAGGAATGGAAATTCCTTACACAGCTATTTCTTACCAATTCCATCTTTTTAATCAACATAAAAATAAAACATAAACATAAAGAAATAACTATTACTGGTCATGGTGTGTGACTAACTGTCGAATGGACTTCCCGTTGTAGATTCCCCAGAGGAAGGGTGAAGCGAGGCTCTCTTAAGTACCCAGCCTCTTAGGCTCTTATCGCTTGGTGACAGGAATAAACAACGAGTCCTCCAAACTAGTCTATCACAACAAGCTACGGGTGAATGATTATCTAGGTGCCTTCACAGCTTTTCCTTATAAAGAGGTAGTAAGTGAAGGAAGACACCAAAACATCATATAGCTTTAAATATGCCTTTGTTTTAAATAGTAGAAGAAGAGTTTAGAAGATAATATCTGGTTGGCTGAAAATCTCCGAAAAATTACCGATTAAGATCTATCTACAATTTGCGCTTCTTACCACGATCACTGTCTGACCAGTCCAACTTGGAGAGAATGGGGTCGAGTTTAGGTTCAAAGGCTATGATTTGGTCAATTAATTCTTCGGCCTTTTTCGCAGTCAGGAAGATATCATGTACTAATTTTGTGACGAACTCATGTCTCTTGGCTTCCGTAAGACATACAAACAGAAAATCGAAGAAATGCTCAATGTTAAGTAATCCAATAGGCTTCTGATGAATATTCAAGTGAGCCCATGATGCCACTGTGAATATCTCTTCAAATGTTCCGAGTCCACCTGGTAAAGCAATAAACGCATCAGTAGTATTGATCATCTCATGGATTTGTTCAGACATACTTGATACAATGCGTTCATCTCCATTTGTTTGTCCGATCAAATGTTCATCTGCCAAAGGTTTTGGAATGATTCCCAAAACGTGACCGCCACCATCCTGAACGGCTTTTGAAATGCTTCCCAACAATCCAAGATTGCCACCACCATATACTAGGTGCATATTCTCTCTGCTATGACTCTCCCCAATTCCTTTGCAGCTTCAATGAATTCTGGTTTATTACCAGAATTGGATCCACAGAAAACACAAATTCGCTTGATTTGCTGCTGTGATGTTGCTTCCATTTTCTCTCTCTTAATTGAATGTGTATCTGAATGTGTCGAAGAAAGAAATGACGAGCTAAATTTATAGAACCTGAAATGGGTGAGTAATATAATAGCACTAGTACCTGCCAAATGACAATTATTAGATGAACAGTAAAAATAAATCATGATAGTCAAAAAGGTATAAATCTTATCGGCGAAAATAAAGATAAAAATAAAAGAAAATAAAATCAAAGCAATAATTAAGGCAACAGAATTGTGTATGCAATACGCCATTCGTTTGGTATAAATTCATTATGATGCGTCTCAAGAATCCATTCCTTACTCATCCATCACTAATGATTTATCTCTTATCTTTGCCAAACACCATTCCTTTTGTCTTATGCTTTGGTTGAGCTTTTCCTACAAAAATAACACACAAAACTCTACAACATGTATACACAAAATATAAAAATAGAAATTATAACAAATTGCATGGGTTGCCTCCCTGCTAGCGCTAAATTTTTCGTCTTCAGCCAGACGTGACTGAAATCCATCTGTCAAGGCGGTTTCAGCGTCATTTTGGATGTCCTATTATAGACATTCCCATGTGCGTTGCTTTTGAAGGGTCTCTTCCAACAGTAAAATGGCAAAAAGTATTTTGTCTCATTCAGTCTTGTGCCATCTTTTTTATCTTTGTTGCTCCATTGTTTCCTAAAAAGAAAGAAATAAAATCAGGAGGTCTTGTATGGTGCTTGACTTGGAATGGGATTTCCATTCTGTCAAGCTTCTGAGTAATATCTCTAATTTGTACTCCCCAAAACAATGATGTTTCGCCTGAATTCACTGTATCTTTAATTTTGTTTGATAATTGCTCCTCTATTTGTTCTGCTTCTTGCTCCACCTTTTCTTTACAGATGAATTTTTAGGATCTCAGCATTCAGTTCTTCATCTTTCATCTGTGAAATACATGCTTCCAAAGTATCAACATGAGAATGTAAAGAAATGTCAGATTTTAGGTCTTCATCCTCTGATCTGAGTGAAGTGATTGGCTTAGGTAGATCGTCTTCAAACATTAGTGCAAAGCATTCTCCAAGATCTGCATTCTGAGGATGGAAAGTTTCATCCTTCCTTGTTGGTGCAGTTGGTACAAGTAGCTCAGTATTTTCATCTTCGTCAGAGTCAGAATAATAAAAATCAAATCGAGACTTTGTTGGTGCAGGTTCCTGAACTGTTACCTCTGATTCTTGATACTGCTCAGCCTCATCCTCTGTTATGATGTCATGATGATTCTCATGACATTTGAAGGCTTCATCAGTTTTATTTGAATTTGCTCCATGAGATATGTGATTCAGGTTATCTGTTAATTGTCTAACTTGATTTGTCATCCTTTGTATAGACGCCGCTTGACTCTGAATTTGTACATCAAATTGAGCTTCTCGTTTCTCGAGCCAATCTTTTAGCATGTCATTCAACTGATCTTCCTCTGATGGATCTGGCTCTTGATGAAGATCGTAGATAGATGATGGATAAGATGGAAAATGTGATGATTCTTCGTACCTTGAATGATTCCAATAATTCTGCCACTCTGAAAGGTATATATATTGATCGCTCGGGTAGTTACTATCACACATTACACATCTCCCCATTTCATTCTGATGAGCAAATGTAGTATTGTTTGATTCTGACTTCCAGTAATAGTTGTTGGGCTTGACAACAGGCCTCAGAAAATCGGACTGTTGCTCCCGGATTTGGGGTGTATCTTCTTCTAGTAAAGCTCGTAATCTTTCAAAATGTTCCATTTTTTAATCACCTGAAAACAAAATAAAGAAATAAAAATTGCAAAAAAAATAAAGTAAATTAGATAAAAGTAAATTAGATAGCTTCAAAATTAATAACTCAAGAAAAATAAGTCCCCGGCAACGGCACCAAAAACTTGACCGGTGTAAACACACACGTATAACGCAAGCGCACGTATCGTTCAAGTAGTATAAAAATATCGATCCACGAGGACTTAATTCCTACTGTTGTTATTAATTATTGATACTATTTATTTACAAATATCTAATTGAGGGAGAAGTGAATTGATTGCTTGAATGATTTGATTTGTAGATTTGCTAAATAAATAAATAAAAAAAAAAGACAAAAGAAAATACTATGGAAAATAAAAGACTCAAAGATCTAGGGTTGTGAATCTTTCTAATATCTTTAAAAAGATGAAGTGATTATTTTATGTTTGTGTAATAAATCAGTTTACTAACCTGGAAAACGAATTTATGCGAAAGCATCTGTCGATGGTCAGACACAAATACCCAGTTTAATCCAATTGAATCATATGTCTATGTCAATTAAATTACCTGAATTCATTAAGTTTAAGTTCCAATTATGGTTACCCTCGCCCGACATGTATATTCCTATCCTGTAAGGAAATCTATTAAAGGGTTATCTATCATTAAGGAAGATCGTGGGCTGTTAAGTCTAAGGCTGAAACCTAAAATCCCTATGTCTAGTTCATTTTAGATTTACCATGTCAATCTTATTGGTGATCAAACAACAAGAAGCATTAAGCTTAAGACTTAATAAATAAACTTTTAAATTTCCCAAACTAAAAAATAACCTCTTATAAACCGGTGATATTAGATTTCATCACAACCATAGAAAACTAACTTAGTTACAACACATAGTTAGGACAAGTAAGAAAAAGATATAAAAAATTACTAAAAAGTAAATGCGGAAAAATAAATAAAATGCTAAGGTAAAAGGAATTAACTTCTACTATTTACTATTTAGATATCTCCCATAAAATAATATATAATCTTGTGATATTTTAAACCAACCGTCCGGAATGGCGGTATCCTGATTAAGTCAAATTCAAATATACCAGCCATAAGGCGGAAAAGAAATATAAACTTAAACCAACCGTCCAGTATGGCGGTATCCTCATTAAGCCAGATTAACCAGTTTAAATTGAATAACCAATCGTCCGAAATGGCGGTATCCTTTATTAATTCAGGTTTTAAATAGTTTATATATTATATTTTAAGGGAGATTAATCTAAATAGCAAAAGTAAAAGTATTACATTATTACCTTAGCATGCAGAAGTTACCCCTTCATGGATGAATTTAAACTACTATTTACAGAAGAGAATTACTACTACAAATGTAAATAAAACTGAATAAAAGAAACTAAAGAAGAGAACTCTCAATTTATTTATCAGGATTTCAGAGGAAAAAGTATATTGATACTAAGAAATTGAAAATCTATTTAAAGGAAAAGAAATCTAATTTTTTATTATTATTTTTTTGATTTTTTTATTATTTTATTATTTTTTTGGATCGCTGAATTTTCGACATGTGGCATGGTGGCTAACAAATTTGGATCACTGAATTTTTGACACGTGGCATGCGGTGCAATTACCAAAATACCCTCGGTGTCAGGACGCCCAAAATTACCAAAATACCCTTTTTACTAAATTTCACACTTTTGCTCCAAATCACCTCCAGAATATCCTGAAACTTCATTTTGGTGTCGGGATGCCCAAAATTACCAAAATACCCTTTGTGTCGGGACGCCCAAAATTACCAAAATACAAATTTCACCGAATTTCACAGTTTTGCTCCAAATCACCTCCACAATGTCCTAAAACTTTATTTATCTGCAAAACACATCAAAAAATTCACAAAACTCAAGAAACTATACAAAATATTAAGTTAAATGAGTGGGAAATAGTGATAGTTTTACCACTCATCAGATGACAATTATGTTCTTGGGATTCAAATACTTGGGGATCGTAAGAAATGACTGTTAGCTATGCCTTGGGCATTCTATATCAACAAGATCCTTGTACGATTTGGGATGCGAAATTCAAAGAAGGGAATCTGTCTTATCAGTATGGAATTCATTTGTCAAAGGATCAGTCTCCTAAGACACCTCAAGATGTTGAGGAAATTAGACATATCCCATATACCTCAGCAATTGGTAGTCTCATGTATGCTATGTTATGAACGAGACCGAACATCTGTTTTACAGTGGGAGTAGTCAGTATGTTTCAATCGAACCCAGGATTGGATCACTGAGTGGGTGTGAAACACATTCTCAGGTATCTTAAGAGAATGAAAGATTATATGCTTGTATATCCCGGTGAGGATATGATCCTAAGGGGATATACGGACTCTGATTTTCAAATAAATATCGATTCTAGGAAATCAACATCTGGATTAATGTTTACCCTAGGTGGTAGGGCTATAGTATGGCCGAGCATAAAGCAATCTTGCATTGCTGAATCCACCATGAAGACTGAATATGTAGCAGCCTGTGAAGCAGCTTAGGAAGCAGTCTGGCTCCGTAAATTCTTGGGAGATCTGGAAGTTGTTCCAGGTATGGATAAATTACTCACACTTTATTACGATAATAGTGGTGCAGTGGTAAATTCAAAGAACCAAGAAGCCACAAGAGGGAAAGCATATAGAGAGGAAATTCATAGGAACCTGGCTGATCCGTTTATAATGACCTTGTCGGCTAAAATATTTGAAGGTCACCAAAATAATACAGGATTACGGGACATGTCCCATTTGCTCTAGTGCAAGTGGGAGATTGTTGGGATGTATTCCATAGAGCTACATATAATGTAAACAGTTTTATATGTTTTGAAATAAAATAATTCATTATTCATTTATCAAAGTGTTTTTTTTTAATTTCACATATTATAAATTATATTGATTGCCCTAGATTAATTATATACCTTCAGACTAAGTGTATGAGTGTCATACACAAGAGGATTTAAGTTTGAAGTTTGTAATTTTAAATAGTCCATAGATAGAAAACAAAACGGGTACTTTATTTGTGGTTTATCTATAGTTGCGGTCCATTCTATATTTATATGGCGAACTTGATTCGGGATCGTCCATGTAGAGACATGAGATTGTATGATATGATCATATAGAACTTGATCCAGATGGAGATTACATTCTTATAATATTCGTTAAAAAAAGTTATTTCGATCTACTAGATGGTCAAATATGGATTGATTTAATCATGAGTGTACTACAAACTCCTGCATGGCAGCCTACGTCCTTTAATTTACAAATGTGAGGTTGGTGTAGCAGTCCCAACCAATAGCTATGTACTTTGGGGCATGGTCTGTTGTGTAGCTGGGAACGTTTTACATAGATATGGAGTTCACTCTTTCTTACGAGAAGTAGAGGAGTATCTTCCTTAAGGGTTGGTTCGGTGCTTGAATGGTTAGAGAGCTCAAGTCTTTCTATTACGAATAGAAAGATTAAAATTCATAATGGTTATGAATAAATCGTTCATTAGAGAATCAATGCTATTTAAGTTATAAATAATTAGAGGGGTATAATGGACAGTATGACCCTCTCTAATTACAAGATACTCGTGAAGGGTCAATTCGTATGTAGTGACTATACCGATTGATACGACTTGGTTCGGCTTAATATATCATATGCGGCACCGAAAGTGTAACTTTAAATTTTTAGTGGAAAAACCCGGAGTTAATAATTCAAAATATTTAATTAAGAGCTTAATTAATATTTCGAGATTATTGGTGCTCGGAATCGTTGGTCCATTTGGTCCCCGTTCTAGCTTGATATACTATAGCGAATTTAGTATAATTAGATAGTCCAATTATAGACTCACAAAGGTAAAAATATTATTAAAATGATTAATAATAGTATTTTGTCATACTTGGAACTATATATTAAAAGTTAATTTATATTTTTAATAATTATATGATAATTATTAAATGAATAAAATTAAATTATATTTGATATAATTTAATAAGGCTAAAGTTTGAATTTTCTATTATTTGGTTTTTGGAAACCCTTGACTTAATTTTGGTAGTTACAATTTTTGAAAGGTAATTACACCTAACATATTTTTCTTTATGGCAATTGATTTTGGTGTTATAAAATTAAATAAAAATTCCCTCTTGGCCGATTTTCAAAAAGATGGAATAAGTAGGGTTTTGTTTATTTTGGAAACAAATAACCCTAGGTATAAAAAAAAGATTTATTTTTCTTTTTGCCTAAGCCTTTCATTCCAACCCTAGCCTCCATCTTCTTCTTCTCCAAATCCTCTCAAGTTGTTGAGAAAATAAAATAAGACCAAAAGATAAATAAAAAAAAAATAACAAAAGTTGTTGTGTGACATTCATCTCTAAATAGTTTAGGGATTGATTTTATGAAGCTTGCCCACACAAGTTTCCGTTGGTAACGAGATATAGTTCGGAAGACTTTGTGGTGTCGAACAAATCATTATCTTCATCTCATTCTTGTTGTACTCGGCAGTGAGGCTTTTTTTTCCTCATTGCCGCCCCTATACTTGGTGAAACGAAATTCGGTTTGGTTTCGTTTTAATCCATTTTTTAGGGAATATTTTTTGACGTTTTGGGGATATGTTGGGACTGTTTTCAAGTGAAAAATTAGAACTGAAACACAGCCATATTCCACACATTCCAGGGGCTGTTTCAATAGTACGTTGGGCGCGAATCGAGTTCAAAACATTCCATTTTTTATCTAACTGTTTGGGGCTATTCGAGGACTGTTCTTGGGCTATTTCGGGGCTGGAATATTTTCTAAAAATGAAGCAAAATTTCAGTGGTGGTGGCATTAACATTCAGCTATTCAAGGAAATGGCAGAAAAATATTTCATGTCGGATCCATGTGCCTAAACTATTTTCACTGCGCAAGGAAAGCGTTTCCTATATTTTGTAATTAACATTGGAAAGCGTTATTATAAGTTGTATATTCTCAAATAAAGTTCTTGGTAAAGATATACTGACACATGTCGATTAGTAAAATCCGCTAAGGCCAGTACATATCGTATATCGAGACTTGGTCCGATGGTTTATCCCAATGAACCATTGGGCTTGGGAGACTCGTATAGATGTGTAGGAGTTTATTTAATAAAAAATGAATGACTCACTGAAGATTTCTTAATAGATGGTTTACAAACGTCAATAGGAATCTTTTCGGGTTAGTGATTCTTTGACTTGAAATACCACAGTGGACGTATGAGGTATCCTCCATACTTTGATTGCAGCCACGTCATCGATCTATTTTTATCAGACCTCTGCCTGTCATTGAGTGTGGACTGATTCTCTGAATATCCTGTGTGTATCAAGATAAGATCCATCAGTTTTGTGTACAGAGCATAGGTATTCAATATGGAATTAGAAATCTGTTAAATCCATGGGCTCGTGGTACACTGTAGAAGTAAGTTCTAAGTGTTATTTGAGAGATTGCTAATAGATACCTCGACGAGATTATAACTATAGAGATTTTACATTTATATTTATGTCTCTGGAATAATATAGATACATGTGACAGAGGGATTATACGTATGTGATAATCTTGACCTGTATGGTTCATCGAGTTTATCAGTGGTCATCATAATTTACGAGTGGGTAGCATATGGACACGAAATTAGATTTCATGAAAGATATGTTTGAATCTAGAGAGTCTCACTAATGAAACATACTCGTAGAGTACTATGGAAATATTTATAAATAATATTGATTATTTGTAAATCGTTTAACGATTAAACAAAAAGATACATGCTTAAGGGTTTTTTCGGCTATTTCCTATTTAATGTGTATTTGGATTTAATTCATGATTTTATTAAATACACATTAATTATTTGTCAAATAAAGTATTTGACACATGTCACAAATATATGTATTATGTAATATTTGAAGTAAATATGATACATATATTTAGATATTTGTATTAATATAACATCCCCAGTCCGGAGATGCTACCGGCAGGGAATAGGCCGAACTATCCCCCTGAGCCTCTGACTCTCACACCATAAACATTTACTAAAACTCTCTTTTCTTTTATTTAAATATCTTAAGTGTGAGACCAAGGCCCAAACTCCATAACATAACTCACAAACTCAACATTAATGCTCGTGTACTCAATTATATTTACTTTACAACGACTCAATCAATGATTATTACAAAACTTTTACTTGAACTGACTGGACTCACACTCTCTCTGGGATCCATACCCTAGTGACTGCATCAGTATCCATCCTCCCGAGCTCGTCTTATGACAAGGAAACTAGGAGGGGGTTAGATCATTGTAGGATCTAAGTGAGTAGACAGAAAACTGAAGTACTAGTATCAAAATATTTAGTTCTAAAACCAAATTGCAAGAGGAAATATTTATAAGAAAACCCTTTTATAATACTGCGTCTGAAAATTTCCTTTATAAAAATCATCTTTCTGAAAACTACTTTTGAAGCTTTGGTTTCTGAAAACTATTTCTAAAATCTGATCTCTGAAAGCTGTATTCTGAAAATTTGGAATCTGAAAATAAGTCTGTATAAAAAACAACTTGACTCATGGGGGTGTTACGTATCGTCGTCCCCTCATACGCCTATCTGGAGCTAGGAATGCAAAACAATGACTTTGGGGTGTTACGTATCGCTGTCCCCCAAAGCATGCCAGTTCTGTCCCTGAAACTGGTGGTCTTGGGGCGTTATATATCGCCGTCCCCCAAGCCACAGAACTAGAACTGGGGGTGTGGATCTATACTACCCTCCAAGCTCTGAAAATAGGGTCTAGGGGCCTTACGTATCGCTGTCCCCTAGCCCTGATTGAGGATCTGGGGGCGTTATGTATCGCTAACCCCCAGTCCTCTACATGTGCACACGTTCTCTGTCCGTCAATTCCAAACTGTATCAATTTACATACTGGAGTGGGTTTTTCCCTCATGCCCCGAAAATCTTAAAATTGTGTTTTGGAAAACATTTCTTTTTCTAAATCATCCTTATCTGAAAAACAACTATAGTAAAATTACGGCTAATGCCCTATATGCTCAAAAATAAGTCTGATATTAAAAACTGTTAAGTAAAATCAGTTATGAGAAAAAAGTTCCACTCACAGTTTTGGAGTTCCGCTAGCCTTTTATCACTTCGCTGAAGAACGTGTGTTTCATGTGATGATTTATCATCGGATAAACTAGATTAGAGTGGACTAAGAACACATTATAAAATCAGATTAAAATTTGATTATTCACGTAAGTATTATCACTCTGAAGGTATCGTATACACATCATGATGTATCATGAACATACGAGTTGATACAAAGCTTATAGGGTAGCCCCTAACACGTTCGGGTGAAACTGAAATGACTCGAACTATTTTGGTCTATCATTTGACTGCGCGTCGTGATGTACTATAGTGCACGTCGCGATGCGGATTATCCAGAGAGGTGCCCAAATTTTTATCAGGCACGTCGCGACGCATGAACCCTTCGTTTCATGACGAATCCTGCATCCGAGGCATTTCTGGATAATTTTCCCAGACCACATCGCGACCCGGGGCTTTCTACATCGCGACGCAAGTCCAATTTCAGGCCTAAATCCTCTTTCTCTCATACCCAATTTTCTCCATAATTTTCCTGACAATTACACAAATAAAAATCCTCAATTACACATTCTATAACATCATCATTATAAGCCTCAATTACTCTTATCTCATTGTTCTGATTACCTCATTAACCCTTTAAGATTTCCAAAACACAAATTGAATACTTAATCTAACCATCAATTTCTCTTCGTATAAGTTGGCAATATGAAATCCTTATTACACCAATAATCTAATCATGACATCAAACTCATAAAAATTCCATAACTAAACTTTTGGGTCAAAATTTTTGCCTTCTTTATGCTTGATTTTCCTCATCCTTTAGGGTTTCATGGGTTCCATCCTTTCTTGATTTTTTTTTCTTCTTTCTTTCTTCTTATTTTCTTTCATTTTTCTTCTTTTTTCCTTCTTCATACTACTCACGATTTCTTCTTCCATTTTTGTTTCAATTTTTTGTGATTTGTGAATAATTTACTCTGTATATAGTGGGGATTGTATGATATTTGGAAGGTTGGAGATAAGTGTAGAATTATGTAGAAATTTTGGGATTCTTCCAATTGAGTCTAAAATTACTATTCATCTGAATTTGTCTTGTATTTTGACCTATTTTTGGTCCGAATTTGGAAAATTATTCATTGTAAAAGACGTAGATCTCGATCCCAGATTTTCGAAGATATAAAATTCATAAAAATCAGAGTTCATATAAGAAGGTTACGGCCTAAACACCATAGGTTGTTCGAAATGAAACATCATACAATTATGTATCGGAGCTTCGAGGAATATCGATTGTTCCCCCAAGGGCACTTAATGAGCATATATGTTCAACATATTTTTCATTATAAATATTCATCCCAGAATGAAATGGTAGTCGAGATTATTGGTCAAAGAGATTATCGGTCATTACAAGTTCTCCCCCCTCAAATAGGATTCGTCCTCGAATCCGTCTTGGGGCTCAACTCGTAGACTTGTCATGGCCGATGTCAAGATATCCATGTCTCTGGCTATCCATATGTTTCCTCTGTTTATTATTTTGAATATGTCATCATACTACCCCTACCTCTTATGTATCACAGACTTTTATTTTTAACGCTTCTGACTATATTCAACATTCTTTATGTCAATCTATCTTCACGAGCTTTTTTTTCCTAAAATTATTCCATATTTGTAATCTGTCTTCTTGCTCATTTTCATTCTTTTCTGACTTCACCATCCCTTTTATGCTTCTTGCTATAAGAAACTAACTTTTAAATACTCTTAGTAACTTCTGCTACTTTTCATGTTTAAAATGTTCCCATAATTCTTCATGTTCTCACCCATAACCATTACTTTCACTTAGCCTGTGTATATTTCGAGTTCTTCAATTATTCTATTTAAATGATTTCATAGAATGTACCTTATCTTAACAGTTATCATTTGAGCTCAACTAATTATTTGACCTTCTCAGTTTTCCGTCTTGCTAAACCTTCTGTTCTATTAAATTTTCTCTAACGAGTCTTATTTTAGTTCCTGAAAACTTACTATTTCTTAGTACTATTGTAAATCTATCTTATCATCATACATCTTTGTTATTATTTATCTGGTATCTGAATTATTACTAGCTTTTATCCTGCCGTCTTTTCCTCTTATCCAGATTTATCCTTTAACTAAACTCATGTGATCTATGCCTCTGTCTTTTTATTTGCAGGGGTAGCAACTTCTACAATTCTCTGATTATGTCTTTGTCTATCTCTTTTGCCTTCCATAATTGCTTGACTAGGACCTCCTTTTCTTAATCATCTCTTATAAACTATCTTTCTTCTAAACCTTTTTATCTTTTCCCTTGCTCAGCGCTATTCCTAGTATTTGTCTGGTCTATGCTTCTGCTTCCTTATTCGAAGGATGTCATCTTACATATATCTCCAGCCATGTTTAACATTGTTTTTTTTACATCATTGTCACTGTTTAACTAGTACTTTCTCTCTTCATCTTTCATATAGATAACTTTTTCTCTAAATCTCTCTCTTAGAACTTTTTCTTCCTTTATTATGTTCTTGTACTATATCTAAAGGTTTTATGTGCCAATCTCTTTCAACTACACATTCTCTTGATTCTGTTAATATCTTAAGACGAACTTTGAAGCCTAACTTCTTTGTTACTATTTAATGAAGGTTGGGAGGGAGGGAACTTATCTTGAGGCTTTTCTATTCATGATAATCTGGTGGCACATATCCTTCGTATAGGACTCTCGTGTATACGTGTCTGGTGTCTTTTCCTTTACTAAGGTACTATTGCTAAAACTTGTTTGGCTTGGCTTCTTCAACCTAACTCCTGATCATTTTCAGCAATCAATCATCCCACATATTCCAAAAAATAACTCTAGAGTCATGCTCTCTAATAACCTTCCCGTACTGCCTCTGTAATCATTCATGTATCGTCTCTATCGTTTGACCCTCTGAATTTGTTATTCTCCTCCTCTGAGTGCTGCTGTACTCATTTTGCTTTTTTTCCTTAAGAGACTTTCTATATTATAAAGGTTTCTTCCTCGTCTTAGTTCCTTAAACCCCTTACTCTTATGAGTTCCTGAAAATTCCATCTATTTCAATTACTTAGGACATCTTCTCCTAAGTTTTTGGTTTAGGTGCTACACTTTACCTAGTCCTTATGCTCAATACCATATAATTCTTTATAAGTTATTCTCTATATTTCTAAGAATTATTCTCCATAGTCTCTTCGTACTTTTAAGACTTTACTTTTTTTAGGGTTCCTTGATTCAATGGAGGTTTCCACACTTGGCTTAACTTATTGTAGCTTTAAATCATCTCATCTCATTTTTTTCAATATTTTATTGGATTCATCGACTTGGTTATCGAGCCTTCTCGTGATTCGTGTAATCTGTCGATTGCTCTTCTTTACTTATTCTTTCATTACTAGGCTTTAAGTCGAGGGGTAAGCCTATTCTTTCCATAGGGAATCTATGATATGTATTCTGTTTAACACCTAAGTTTGGTGATGATCTGGTCAACTACTCTATATCTTGGGCTATACAACTATGATTAATTCTTTATACTACCATCTTCTTGTTATGTTAACCTTTTTGCCTAAATGTTCTGAATTTCTTTATTGCTTTTCAAATTCCACCTAATTACTTATGTATCATAACTTCTTGGTTCTGAGCTGGGAATGGCTACATGCTCACATATCTAGTTAAGTGTCTTATTCATGCCTTAGGATTTCTTTGTTTTATTAATCGCTCCAAGGTCTTATTTCTATCGCTGCTTCCTAGCTGTATTACCTATGCTACTATACATACTGAATTTTCTTACCACTTCCATTTTCCTTCTTTCTATTTTTCAGACTTTTATATCTTGGTTCTACGCCGTACTACATGGGCTTGTAGTGGTTCATTATTCTGTCCACTTCTTAGGTTTCCACTACTTTTTCTTACTATAAACCTCGATTGGGTCATTCTATTTTGTTGTCCGTACTAGTACTCTTACCACTTTCTAAATATCTCCAATTTTATAGGTCTATTCTTATATTCTTCTAGGGTTACTATTGACTTGGACTTATATGTGGGTTCTACGAAATTTAGTCTATCTTATGGACTCCTATTAGTCTTGCAAACCTTGTTTTGACATGTCTAAATCTTTGGGTTATTCTGGGTTCTCTTCTTCATAACTTCTGAGACTTCCCAAATTGTTTTCTTGGTTATCTACCTTCCATGGTCTTTCCAATGAACTCCCTTTGGGTTTCTACATCTTTGTTCAAGTACTCTATTTCCTGATGGAGTCTAGTGCTCATTTAGGGTAGGTATGAGATAGATTCTATCAGGAAAACTTCCTTAACTGATATCACGGAGGAGTGAGGATCAGGGTAGGTCGGGGCCTTATTTATTTGATTCATTGATTAGGGCAACTAATCGTTGTTTCTGTCATCCTCCATCTTATTTTCCTACGGCCCTGAGTTCGGGAAATCTAAAATCTCTTAATCCTTATGGCATCTCACATATATTAGAAGCCTTCACGAATAATCTTGATTCCTTGCTTCTTTTACCTTTTGGCTATTCTTGGTTATTCAGGGAACTCGCTATCTTTACGAGGTGCTCGAGAGTTATTAGATCAACTAGAAAGAATTTTTATAAAGGAAAGAAATCTTACTTGGAAGGAAAATGACCTTACTTAAGTTTATTTGGTATTTTACTCTCGTTCAGACCCACCATATTCTTCTTCTCTATCTCGAGTCATGGTGTCATCCATATTATCCCATTCTATACTCCTATCTTTTTACTGTCTCTGGTTACTTAGGTCATATGTTCCTTACTTTTTTTCCTTGCTTTTCTTCTAACTTTCTCTCTCTCTCTTTTCTACTTCCTTAGGTAATTAGCCACAGAGATTTGTTATTGATTTCTATTCCATTACCTTTCTGTCTTTGACAGCTTTAATCTTTACGCATCTATCTTTCTTATAACTTATTTTCCCACTCCCTCTGGTACTTTACATAAAATCTTACTATCTGGTTTCCTAGCTCGTTTGTACTTCTGATAATGGGTCATAATAACTATAGGAGAATTCTCAACTTAGATCTAGAGTGTCATTATTCTCATAAGAAACACTATTTAGTTAGTATGGGAAAGCTTACTAACATGTCTATAGAAGTTTGAGGACGTACTTCAGGATCAGATATTGGAGAGGTAGTGCCCTGCATACAAGTATCCCAGACATATTATGTATACAAGTCCCCAGCACTCTACCCACTGTAGTCACTGACTCCCTATACCATGCTCTGATACCATCTTTGTAATATCCCCAGTCCGGGAGATGTAACTGCATGGAATAGGCTGTACTATCCCCCTGAGCCTCTAACTCTCACACCATAGATATATACTAAAACTCTATTTTCTTTTATTTAAATATATTAAATATGGGACCAAGGCCCAAGCTCCATAACTCACAAACTCAACATTAATGACCGTGTACTCAATTGACAATGACTATTACATAACTTTTACTTGAACAGACTGGACTCACACTCTTTCTGACCCTGGGACAGATGGACTCCATACCCTAGTGACTGCATCAGTATCCGTCCTTTTGAGCTCGTCCTTTGAGAATACCTATAAAAAAAGGAAACTGGGAGGGGGTTAGATCATCGTACGATCTAAGTGAGTGGATAGAAAAATGAAATACTAGTATCAAAACATTTAGTTCTAAAACCAAAGTGCTAGAGGAAATCTTTATAAGAAAACTCTTTTATAATATTGCGTCTGAAAATTTCCTTTATAAAACTCATCTTTCTGAAAACTGCTTTTAATGCTCTGGTTTCTGAAAACTATTTCTAAAATCAGATTTCTAAAACTTGTATTCTGAAAATCTGGAATCTGAAAATGGGTCTGTATCTAAAAAACTTAACACATGGGGGTATTACGTATCGTCGTCCTCTATACGCCTATCTGGAGCCAAGAATGCAAACCATGACTTTGGAACGTTATGTATCGTCGTCCCCCAAAGCATGTCATTCCTGTCCCTGAAACTGGTGATCTTGGGGCATTACATATCGCCATCCCCCCAAGCCACATAACTAGAACTGGGGGTGTGGATCTATGCTACCCTCCAAGCTCTCAAACTAGGGTCTAGGGGTGTTATGTATCACCTCCCCCTATCCTTGAACTAGGATCTAGGGGCGTTACGTATCGCCATCCCCTCCAGTCCTCTACATGTGCACATGTTCTCTGTCCGTCTATTCCAAACTGTATCAAGTTATATACTGGGGTGGGTTTTTCCCCTATGCCCCGAATATCATAAAATCATGTTTTGGAAAACATTTCTTTTCTAAATCATCATTCTCTGAAAAAAATTATAGTAAGATTGCGGCTAACGCCCAATATGCTCACAAATAAGTCTGATATTAAAAACTGTTAAGTAAAATTAGTTTTGAGAAAAGAGGTCCACTCACAGTTTTGGAGTTCCGCTAGCCTTTAATCACTTCGTTGAAGAACGTGTGTTTCTTGTGATGATTTATCATTGGATAAATTAGATTAGAATGGACTAAGAATACATTACAGAATCAGATTAAATTTACTTATTCACGTAAACATTATCACTCTAAAGTTATCGTATACACATCATGATATATCATGATCATACGAGTTGAAACGAAACTTATAGGGTAGCCCCTAACGCATTCGGGTGAAACTGGAATGACTCGAACAGATTTGGGCCATAATTTGATTGTGCAGCGCGATGCACAGTAGTGCGCGTCGCGACATGGATTATCCAAAGAGGTGACCAAATTTTTGCCAGGCATGTCGCGACGCACGAACCCTTCACGTCGCGACGCGACCTATTTCAGAGGCATTTCTAGATAATTTTCCCAGACCATGTCGCGACGCGTGGCTTTTTGTATCGCGACGTAAGGCTAATTTCAGGCCTAAATCCTTTATCTCTCTTACCCAATTTGCTCCATACTTTTCCCAACAATTACACAAACAAAAATCTCAATTACATATTCTATAACATCATCATAAGCCTCAATTACTCTTAATCTCATTGTTCTCATTACCTCATTAACCCTTTAAGATTTCCAAAACACAAATTGAATACTTAATCCAACCATCAATTTCTCTTCATATAAATTGACAATATGAAATCCTTATTACACCAATAATCTAATCATGACATCAAACTCATAAAAATTCCATAACTAAACTTTTGGGTCAAAATTTTTACCTTTTTTATGCTTGATTTTCCTCATTCTTTAAGGTTTCATGGATTCCATCCTTACTTGATTCTTCATTCTTCTCTATTCCTTTTTATATTTTTTTCCTTTTTCTTCTTTTTCCTTCTTCTTCTTCTTCTTCTCACAATTTCTTCTTCCATTTTTGTTTCAAATTTTTTTGTGATTTATGAATAGTGTACTCTTATATATAATGGGGTTTGTATGATATTTGGAATATTGGAGATAAGTGTAGAATAGTGTAGAAAGTTTGGGATTCTTCAAATTGATTCCAAAATTACTATTCATCTCACTTTGACTTGCATTTTTGACTTTTTTATGATCCGAATTTGGAAAATTTATCCACATGAAAGTCGTAGATCTCGATCCCAGCTTTAAGACGATATAAAATTCATAAAATTGAAATTCATATGAGAAGGTTACGGCCCAAAAACACTAGATTGTTCGAAATGAAACATCGTATAATTCTGTATCAAAACTTCGAGGAATATCGATTGTTTCTCCAATGACACTTCATGAGTGCATATGTGTTAAACATAATTTGCATTATGAATATTCATCCCATAAAGAAACGATTGTCAAAATTATTGGTCGAAGAGATTACCGATCGTTACAATTAAGTAATTATCTAATTATTTAATTTTTAAATAATTAGAATAATTAAATACATTTATCTATATCATGATAAATGATTTATATGGCCAAATATAATTGGTTCACTTGTTAGAAAAAATTTAATATTGAAGTGTTCAAATTGAACAAGTAAATTTAACATTTTTATTATTATAAAATTTGAAGCAAAAATGATAAAATTACCTCTTAGGGTTTCAGCCAAGGTAAGGTGGGTATATAAAGTTTTGTTTCATTTTTTCCTTTCATAAGTTTAAGCCTCCAAGAAATACAAGAGAGGAAGTTGAGAAAAAAACACAATTCTTAAGCTTAAAACTTGAAGAAAAACTTGGAAATCAAGATATTTTCATCATTTCCTTATGTAGAAAATATTTCTACTATTTTAGGCTTCTACATGTGATGTTGGTATGTGTTTTTCTTCTCTCTTATTTTTTGTTGAGAAACTTGGAAGCTTGGATGAAAGATATATGCATGTATGTAATCAAAGTTGGCTTATTAATGGTTAATTTGCACTCTTTTTGGTTATTTGAGACTTGGTTGTCATTCTAGAGTTGTTAGGCCACTCAATGATGACCTAGAATTATTCTTGAGTTGTTTCAATTTGGTTTGATTTGTTTGGTGTTGTAAAGATTTGATTAAAGTGTTGGATTGTGTTAATTTTGGTTAATTTGATTAATTGAAAAATTAGGGTTTCTAACCTAAACCAAAATTGGGGTTTCTAACCTAAACCAAAATTGGGGCTTTTCATATATATATATATATATTGTATTTTTATACATACGATATGTATAAATTATTTTGTCGTGATTGGAAATCACCTTGACTTATATGTGACAATTTAAAATCGAAATGATCAAAATGATAACTATTGGGGGCTCACGACAATTACCTAAAATTATGGAAAAACTTCTCTGGATTATATTTGTATGTATATAAGATGTACATATCATTTTGGTAGTGATTAGAAATCACATAAACTTGTATTTGACAATTTAGGACAAAAATTATCAAAGTGTAAAAGTTTTAGGTTTTTCGCCAATTAAGGAAAAATTTGTAAAATTTTTCAGAGTTTCTTTTAATGTATATGTGATGTACAAATCATTTTGGTTGTTATTGAAAATCACCTAAGCTTGTATTTAACAACTTACGACTAAAATGATTAAAATGTAAAGTTTTGAGGTTTCACGGTAATATTCTGAAATTCTATTTTTTGGGTTAAAAATTTTATTTTTGAGTATTGAGTAATTAAAATATGTAAAAATTAAAGAAATCGGAAAATTTTATTTTCCCTCATTTCACTGCGTTACCTGAATATATCACCCAAAACCCCCATAAATTAGCTGTATAAATTTCTGAAGGATCCGATAAACTCCCCTGAATATATTCATCCTCAATTGGTTCAATTAGTTATATGCTCTTGTCTTCACTGTCCTCATCGTATGGTTGTTTGCACATGTTAAAAACATTAACCTTCAATGTCATATTGCCAAATGATAAATTCACGATTTCATTCCTGTAATTAAATAAAACATTAGTTATTGCTAAAAATGGACGACCAAATATTACAGGAATCGACTTATAACTATCAGCTATAGGTTGTATTTCCAAGACAATAAAATCCAAGTGATTTATGAATATATCAACTTGTATTAACGCCTCTTCCACAATTCCTTTCGGTACCTTGAGTGATCTATCGGTAAGTAAAAGAGTAGTCGAGGTTGGTCTTAACTCACCAATATTAAGTTGTTGGTATTCCAAAAATGGAAGCAAATTGACACTGGCTCTAAGATCAAACAAAGCTTGTTCAATTTTTTGATTTCCAATAATACAAGAAATAATGCATTATTGGTTGAGAGAATAGAACTTACATGTTCATCTAGAAAAGCTTTCTTTCTTACTTGATGTTTCATTTTAACGGTGCATAAGTATTTTAGAATTTTGACATAAGATGATATTGTTGGATGACATCCAACAAAGGAATATTGACCTTCACCTATTTGAATCTTTCATATATCTTTAGGGAACGGTTCAAATTCTTAATTTTTAATACTTAAGGAAATGAAGGTGCACGAGAAAAATTGTTATCATCAATGATAGGTAATGGTTCATCAATCTCTTCTCTACCCTCTGAATCTGATTTATTTTCAACTTCGCGAGGTTCAAGAATAGGTCTACGGATGACCTTACCACTGCGAAGTGTAATACCAGATTTGATTTGGTCTATGTGTTGACTATCAGAACTACCATCGTGAGGGTTATCATGACTCTTGAGGTTCGGTTTTGGTTGTGCATGAAACTTTCCTTTCTCATCAATGGTCAAAGCAAATGTGATTTTGGAGAAAGTATCTTTCAGATCAATCAATGTTTGCATATTTTGGATATTGATGGCTTCCTATTTCTCAATGAATGTATGCAAGGTATCCTCAAGTGTTTTCCTAGGTGGTGGACAAATGGTGTAAAATTCCGGGAATTTCAGAACTTATGGTACACATGGGGAGGTTTTTACGATGGTTATGCTTGGTTAGCATTCCTCCAATTCATGTTTGGATGGTTTTTCTAACCAGAATTGTAGGTTTGGTGTTAGAGTTGGTGCTCCAAATGCCAATCCGGATAGTATTTATGTCCGATTCATAAATACGAACAGTTCTATTTTCCATAATATTACTAATTTAACGGTAGCGCCTTTGTCTTTTATACACTTATTCGATCTAATTGCGATTAGTTATCTGATTACGATTAGATCGAAACTGAATCCGGTTCTGTGATACGTGTATATTAGACAAAGACACTAGGATTTAAAATATAGTGCCCAATTACAACGTAGCTTGTAATTGACATTGGGAAGCATGTTATAAGATGTATATCCTTAAATAAAGTTCCTGGTCAAGATTTCCTAACACGGGTCGGTTAGGAAAATCCGCTGAGACCAGTACATATTACATATCGTGACTTAGTCCGATGGTTTATCCCAGTGAACCATGAGTCTCGGGAGACTCGTATAGACATGTAGGTGTTTATTTGATAAGACACTGAACGACTCACTGAAGGTTTCCTAATAGATGGTACACCAACATCAATAGGAACCTTCTCGATTTGATCGAGCATAGTGGTCCTTTGACTTGAGATACCATGTTGGGATATATAAGTTATCCTCCACACTTTGATGGTAGTCACGTCAATGATCTATTCATGATCAGACCTCCGCTTGTTCATTGGGTGTGGACTGATGCTCATAATATCCAATGCGTATCAAGATAGGATCCGTCAGTTCTTTGTACAGGGCATAGACATCCTCACGTGTTTAAGATCTAGTAAATCCAAGGTCGTGGTAAAACATTGAAAACCAATTCCAAGTGTTTTTTCATGATCGTAAATTGAAAGTCGACTGTATTATACCGAACGGGTTTGACGTTTTCATCTATATTTTAGGTATAATACGGATGGCCTGTGATGGATGGATTATACGTATGCTATGAACCCGACTTGCATAGTTTGGTGAGATTATCTGTGGTCATCATAATCCATAAGTGGGTGGATTATGGACACGAAATTAGATTTCATGACGTGTGAACCTAAACTTAGAGAGTCCTATCGTTGAGCACTTGGACAGCTCGATATGAATAATACAGATTATTCATAATACTTCACCGGATTAAGTAAGTTAATTCAAATCGTTTAATCGGTTAAACGATAACACATGTATTAGAAAATTATTATCCAATAATAATTATTGTGTATTTATATTTGATACATAATATGATTAGATACACATTAATTATTTATCAAATGAGATTTTGACACATGCCATAAATATATGTATTTATTATTTAAGGTAAATAAAATGCATATATTCTTGTAAATTAATTATTTAATTATTTAATAGTTAAATAATTAAATAATTAAAATTTTCCAACGATATCTATTTATTATAATTGTTATGACAAATGGTGGATTATAATTGGATGACTTGGCATGAATTAATTATGCTTTATATATGTTCAATTTTGATTGGAAATTATAAAGTATATATATTGACATTTATTTGATAAATTTTGGAAAAGGACAAAAATTTCATTGACCCATAATTTCGTGTTTTTTATAAAAAAGAGAGAGAAAATTGTTTTGATCATCTTCATTCATTCTAAACATTGCCGAGAGTCTCAACCAAGAAATGGATTTCATGGTTGCTTGATGATTCAAGCATAAAAGTGAAGGAAAAATCAAGAAAATTCTTAAGGAACTTTGGAGTTTTAAAGGTAATCTTCCAAAATCCCTAAGCTTGAAATTGTTTCTTGATTTCTTAGAATAGTTCTAGGGTTCTTTTACTTGTTGAAAATTGGGGCTTTTGGTGATGGGTGATGAATCAGAAGTGGTAGTGCATGTATGAAGTGAAATTGGTGAATATTATTGTAATATTAGGCCAATTAATTCAATTATTGAAGAGTTTCTATTCTTGAGTGTTGTGACCACTCTTATGGCACCTAGAATTATTCTTGAGTGCTTCATGTGTGGTAACTTAATTAGCTTTATGATTAATTAGATTAATCTTGAAAGAATTGGATTTTAAAGCATGTAAAATGATAAATTTAGGTTCTGAATCAGACCTGGAATTTTAGCAAATTTATTGATGAAAATTATATCATTTGAATTTTATGGATGTGTTTTGGAGTTGGCACAATTGCCGGGAGTGTTACCGACTTGAAATAAGCGAAAATGGCCAAAAACGACGTTTCAGGGTGGATTTTGAGCCAACCGGGTGACGGCTGTGAAAACAGTGATTCTGTCACTGTTTGGGCAGCCCATGAACTGTCCCAAAACTATTGGATCTGACCTGGGCAGTTTCCATAAGTGTCGGGTAGTTGGTTCAGTCAAAAACGTATTTTAGGCCATTTTATGGAAAAAAAAGTTTTCATAAAAGTTTCGCGAGTTTTCAACTTGTTTATGTTAATATATGATATTGAATAAATAGGTTTAAGTGAAATATGAATAAATTATTCATATTAGATATTGAATAATTTTTTTGGTATTTTGGAAAAGTTTTAAAATACGATTTCTCCGGAACTCGCGCTTCCGCTGTGCCCAACTCCCAAAACCCCAACAAAAATGGTATCAGAGCGGGTCTGATGTTTCATCCATTACATTATTTGTGCTTGATATTTGATATGAAATCCAATTTTAATGTTCGCACATGCATGTTATCTAGATATGTTTCTTTACTTTTCGGTTCGACGCTAACGGAAATGTAATAAAGTTTAATAGTTAGATTGAATTATGTTTCCTTAGGTTGAATTAAAATGTTCAGAATATGATTTAGATTAAAATTTTGCATTGGATTTAGAGTTTAGCTTCCGTAGGAAAATCCCCACCTTTAAATATGGCTATAAAGTAACGTGTATTGGATATATATTCCTTGGTCCGTCTTGTCAATAGGATTTATGGGTATTTTTCTATAAGTGCATCCGAGAACCTGCCAAAGCTTTGAGGGTGTAGTTATAGAATTATTATCCATACCGATTTTATATTGATACTAGATAAATTCAAGTGAAAGTGGAAATCCTGAACGTGCCAAAGCTGTCAGGACTACACCTGTAGCTTGAGTTTGTCATTGATAAGTGTAGCCTTGATACGCTTCCCTGTGAACGTGCCAAAGCTGTCATAGCGAGAAATGGTCAGGACTAAAACCAGGAGTCACTGGTGAGTGATTGACAATGAGTTGTCTACCTAATGAATATACGTAGGCGAGAACGTGCCAAAGCTGTGAGTTGAAATATATTCATGGGATCCTACTCTCACTATGAAATTTGATTTAATTATTGAATTCCAGTTGTCCATTGGGGATTACGGTATTACGTAAAGTAGTGGGAGACACTGCTGAGTTTTAAATCCATAACTCAGAGAGTGCGTAATTTTATAGAATTTACTGCTTTCGTTTTACTTTATTCTATATTGTTTATAGTTTTATTCTTCTAGTCCACTACATGCTTATTATTAGAATAGGTTTTCAGACTTTACTTATGGTTGCGTAGTTCTAGAGTAGGTTCTAGAATGACAGTAGACTAAGATACTGTTAGATTAGTTGAAACCATCGGGAACCGTTCTTCCAATTTCCTTCGAAATATAGATGATTTGTGACTTAGTTTCTAAGTCACGATTAGGTAATCTAAATAGACATTTGCTTTAGGATATAATTCTCTAGAAAGGACAGTTTCTTGTGCAGTAAGAATTGACACGAATTAGTTCATGTCTCGAGATTCTTGACTGGCATTAAGAAAACCTCTTTAGTATTTGTTTATATTTTAGTGACGTTTCTTGACTTTAGTGACTTTTAGAAGTCACGTGTCTAACACAGTTTGCTAATCAATTATTTTATAATCGTTGTGAATGATTGAATGCAAATTATAAAGCTTAAGAAAAGAGATATGTATAGTTGTATATAGAGAATATTGATTCTCAAAATATGACAACTGTAGGTATTGGATATCGGATCTCCCGTCTAGTTATTTAAAATTATATTTAATAACTGTTTTGATATTTGATATCAGAACTTGTGACTATTGGATAGTTACTTGTTCTGTATAAACAGTTGTTACATATTTTAAAATGACTAGTAGTGTCATTAATGAAAAAGATAAACATTAAGAAAAATATTCCGTAAAATAAATAACTTAGAATAATATTTTTTGAGTTTTTATCACATAAGCATTTGATGCTTGTTCCTTATAGTAAAGGATGGCCTGATACGAGTTCACACTACATATCCTTATCCATTTAATGAATATTGTATTCAGGTTGTGATTAAATCTCATTTAACTAATGATCGTCATTGGACCACAAATTTATTAAATTAATACATTGGATATATATGATTTAATGAATTAATAATTACCTTGTAGAGTTTTCTTTACTTCGTAACTCATTTGATGAATGGTCATAACTTAGTTACGTGTTTCTAATAAAGAACATGTTGAACGTCTTGAATTGTTCAAGAACTATCAATATGTTACTAATGAAACTCGGATATAATATTTTAAATAGTTCAAATATATTTTATCTGTAGTGTTGAAAACTTTGTCTTTCAAAATTCATTGCGCGTCTTTTAATTGTTCAAATATATTTGATTTGATCAAACGCATGAATTTAATGCAATTAGTTCTAAATGTATTTAATGAATGTGATTCTTACTCAATATTAAACTTCCGCGATTATATTTTGATGGAATTGGTCAGTGGGAGTTATCGAATATTATATGATTTGATTCGTTTATATTGAGTGTTACCGAATTATTTTTGAATACTCTTGGGGTTATGCTCCAGTAACACTAATTCATCTCTTTAATGAATATTCCATTTGTTTCTATAGTTACATATATGATATGTATAGTAGAAAATTCGAATCTTGAAAATTTTGAGATTTGAATCTTTCTTTTATATAATGGTTATATAATTGAAAGTACTTATGCCTCGGAGGTACGAGTGAAAATTTATCATTTATTCTATTCAATAGAATATTGTATTCTGTTTGATAGAATATATATTCTACGTTCCTGAGTAATAAAATTGTTTTTTTACTTGGTGCTTAATATTGGATGTTGATGATTGCAGAAAAGATTTGACTTACTGAAGTCAAATATGAGAATGATAAACTATAATGGAACTATATAGTTAATAAGATGAAAATACCCTTAGACAACTTCCGTATAAGTACAATAGGATGTCAGAGTCATTTACAAAGTATAAGATACTTAATGGTTCTGTTGTTTTCTTATCGAAGAAAATTATCCTATAACTTATAGTGGAAGCGACATTTGATATCGATTTCGGAACTTACCATTGAACCATAGATCTAAGATTGTTCATGGCTTACTACGATCAAGTTTAGAACTTAATTGGGCTTTCGTTATGAATATTTCATAAAAATGTGCAAATTATTTGTGCAGCGAGAGCAAAGTGAGCTTGATAAAGGTTTGACTTTTATAGTATGATAGTGAGAAAGGTTATACTCAGTACTCCATTATAGATTCTGAGAAAACTTGTCTTTAGTTGCCCTAATTGAACAATTAAGTCCGTGAATTTTGGCTAAAGAATGCAAAGTGGCGTTCTTGAATGGTTTCTTCGAATGAGAGATCTGTCGTGATTTCTTTGTTTGAAGATTTTATTCTAGAATGGCCTTAGAGTTTGTATTCTGCTAAGATCACAGTTTGATATACTCGCTTCTGGAGCCTATTGTAGACTCAGATAAGCTTTCCAGAAATCCATGTTCTCTGATTTTGATATCATTTAGATTGTCTAGTTTTATCAAAATATATAAAGAATATGTATTTGTCAGTAGGGTCATTGAGAGCGTACAAATTTCTTTCTAGTAATACATATCCAAAGTCTTTTTTTTGTAATATCCCGCCTAGGCAAGGATGCTACCGGCAGGAGACAGGAGAACCCATCTCCATAAGCCTCTGATTTTGACGAAATTTCGGCATGATGTATTCATAACATCATGCAACCTGGCTTATAGCCAGCACCAAGAGACAACCTGCTCAACAAAATGCAACATCACCAGGCCTCAGGCCTGAACTCAATGAACAAAGTAAAAACACTTGGCCTCCGGCCAGAACTAAAAAATAACACTATGCTATTACAACTTTTACACATGAAAAATCCAAATGCAAGTACAAAGACAAGGGCCGTGAGGACCCAAAACTCGACCCAGGACTCAAAAGCTCTTGACTGCAATTGGGGCGGTCTGCTGTCTTCAAAGTCTTCACCGAACTTCTGCGGGTTCTAAAAGACTGCTACTGACCTAGAAAGCTAACAAACTGTGGTGGTGTGAGTCGTAATAACTCAGTAAGTAATCATGCAAAAATAATAAAGTCCGAAATAATTAGCTATTTCCTAACCAATTCGCAAACATGTTACTTTAGCTGATTAACAGGTGCTACTCCCATTTACTACATACTTTACCAAACATCTGTAAACTATAGGTAATCATATATAAATAAAGTTTCTATGTCACAAATATATAAGACTCATCATGCTTTTGCTGTGCTACACTGATCCTTACTTACTTCTACACTCTTTACTAACCTGGTTCAGATATTCATTATAACCTTCTTTCTTTCATTATCTTGAAATATCATCAAATCAGACTATTAAAAATCTTAATTCTTCTAATTACCTAACCCACTATCACTAATCATGATTTCATGCATATGATTCTATTTCATCATGAACTAGCATCCATACAGTATATTCTTTCTAAGTAAGCAAGCAACTTATACAATCATCCTTGATATATATATATATATTAAAATAAGATCTACTACTATATACTCGTACCTTACAAATGCTAACTCTGTATGAATATGCGATGCATAAAGTTAACCATATAATCATGGATATCAATTCATATACTGACAAGTTCATATCTTACCAATTGTTCCTTCCATATGAACATATAATACACACAGGCATCAATCATAAAATATATATATGTAATCATGCTATCATGCTTCAATGTCAACTATATGCATCATAGATGAATTACTAGCATATATAATCCATATGCACGTCGTATATGCTATATAAAACTTTAACATGCTATGTTTTTTAGAAAATACTTTTTGAAAACTTTTTCTAAAAAACTATTATCTTAAAGTTTCTTTCTGAGAATTCTTTGCTGAAAATTTTACTTTACTTTCTCTTTCTAGAAAAGCTCTTTCTGAAACTGTATCTGAAAACTGAAAAATACACTTGAAAACTGAGACCTGTATCTTAAACTGAAAAATGTATCTTAAAACTGTAAACTGTATTTGAAACTGAAATCTGAAAACTGTTTCTAAACTCTGTTTCTGAAAACCGTGTATTAACATCTGGTTTCTGAAATCTAGGCACTGAAAATCTGAAAACTGCGTACTGAAAATCTGAAAACTGAAAACTGCTCTGCACCCAGGACCATCACTCAACTGGGTGTACTCGATGCCCAGGACCATCACTCAACTAGACATCTCTAGAACTGGTGGTACCCTACGTCAATGACCAATACTCAACTGGCAACGTAGAGCTCTACACCCAAGACCATACTCAACTGCAGTGTAGCCACCCAGCTCTGAAATCAGGATTTCGAGACCCTGTAGCCCATAGTCCTGCTCGAGGATCTGAGAGCGTCCCCTCAGTCCTCCACATGTACACATGCTACTATATCCATCAATTCCAAAGTGTATCTCAAGTTACATACTGGGGTGAGGTTTTACCTCATGCCCCGAAAACCACGTAAAGCTTGCGGATAAACTTTTAAAACGTAAATCGAATCTCAAAACTATAAGAAACTTTTCTGAAATACTTTTCTTTCAAAAGTATCTACAACTTTTCTTTAAAACAATTTGAATTTCAAAAACATTGTTAACTGCAACTCAATCTCTAAAAATCTTAACACACACACACACACACACACATATGCACATGCATATATGCATTTCTCATGCTTCTTTCTACTCTTGCCATGATTTATTAAATGTCATACATGTACATACATCAGGTCGTGTATATCTATAACACACTGAAATTATTCATATACATACACTGTTCTAATCATACATAAGACTTATCTTTGCATTCTATATACTTATTTATCATGCTTAACTCATTACATACGTGGTACCAAAATTGCATCAATCTACATTGGCATACTGAATTCATTCTCAAACCAATATATACACACACACATACACACTTTCCATATACAAGCTTACTTATTACCTCATGCAGCTTACACACTTTTACTTACCTGTGTATCCATTCATGTTCTTGTTTTTGTATTCTATTACGTGGATCTGTACATACACATTTACTTCCTCCTAAATTATAATACTTTAATCCTTAAATCCCATACCCTAGGGTGTAGTTTCTACAACCCCCATATCCAAGTCTTATTTAATTATAATCATAAACATGACGTCATTCATATACTTTATCTATATATATATATATACACACTGGTATATACCTAGATATGTATCTCTTTACTTTCATATGCTCGTGCTTATCTTTACTCATACATCTGTTTGTTTCTTCTACATTATTCTTTATATATATATGTCTCTGCAAATATATTTATGTTTCATGCATATAATTATATACTACTTCATTATATTGCTAATTTCGAACATTGTTAAATCTATCAAGTGCTCACAGCATGAGATACTTACCTAGCTAGGCGGACACTCCTAATCCCGGCCCGATCTATCAAAATAAATCATAACACATAATTAGAACCGCTATTTACGGAACTCTCAACTCATTTATACTAAACTACGGACTTTCTCGGAATACACGAAACCTCTCTGATACTACGGTTCAAATTTCATTACTCTAATAAATACTCATATACTATTCTAAACTAACTAAATGGCCCAGATTCTCATTTTACGCGTTTGCGGTAAAACTTACGGAAAAGTTTCTGCAAATGCTACGGAAAGGTCTCAAACCCTCCAAACCTATCCAGAATGACTTAATTACCCTCGCAATATCATATTTATATCCTAACCAAGGTTACGATCAACTACGCTCATTCGCGCGAGAAATTTTGTTTTATTGAAAACTCGTTAATTCTATCGGATCGATCAAATCTAATCCGTTTCTCCCCGGATTCTACCACATTTATCGTTCTAACATATTAAGACATATCCAATTCATTTCACGCTAATTCGCTAAACTACAGAATTACTAGAAGCATCCGAATATAAAGCTGTAAACTTTAAAATAATAAATTCTAAATAGAGAGTCGTACCAAACTTCCGAGGCCATACTTGGACTCCCATCGGCCATACGAACGCGCTGGTGTCGATGAAATTCTGATCGGAGCTACTGTTCACATGAGTGCTACAGTACATGCGCCGCTTTCTTCCTCGTTTCGCTTACAACCGGCCGCTGATCGGTGAATCCGATTACGCATACCTGTAGTATTCATCTAGGGATTCAATTTGGTAGGTGGCATGGCTCGTGAAATGAAGCGACGAGCCAGAAATACAAGACCCATTACGCGATTGTTTTCCCCTTCCTGCCGCCGTTCTGCTCGCTGTTGGCATCGGCGCCGGCCACCGACAGATGCGTCGTGGCTGGACGCATCATCGGCTGGTGGTCCATCGGCGAGTTGTCGACCGGAGGCCACCGTGCGACGCCCTCACCCCTTATCTCTCTCTTCACGATTTTCCTTTTTTTTTCTTATTTACGAATTCTGTCTTTCCTTTTTTTTTTTTTTTTCTGTAATTACTGAAAAATAATAATAATAAATTATAATACAAAAATATCTTATACCAGATTTTACTAAAATACCCCCACCTTTAAGGGTAATTTTGGAAAGCATCACTTTCGAAGCCCTTGTGGCACGATTCTCGAAAAAAGTTCAACACGAAAGTTGTCCGTCTCGGAAAAACAAGTCCGATGGTTCAAGAATATGGTCGAACGGAGTTTGTTTGCTAATTTTGTGGTCAAAACAGTAAACTTTCCGCGTATATTAAATATTGCGTAACTAATTCTTGAAACGACGAGTCTTTCGACGCAACAACTCTCCACTTTATAATATTCCGACTCATGTGACGTCACTTGAACTCTTATTCTTCGTTATCATCATGCTCCGAGACTATAATATCGTTCCGGAAATCTTCTAGAACAGTCCCGAAAATCTGGGATGTTACATCTTTTCTCCGTGTTAGCTGTGGTAATAGTCTCTGTTATATTTGATATAAAGTTTTATAGATGATATAAAACTGAGAGACTTGTGAGATATTCTCATTAGTCGCATATTAGATATGATCTAATAAAGGACACAGTAAGACTATCTGTATGACAGTTAGTATAATTGTTTGACAGTTAATATTTCTTTTATGTATGTAGTATTCATCTTTCGTAAATGATGATTCTTTTGTCGAAAGATAGATTGATTGGAATGTCTAGTCAATCTTATGCATCATATGATGATGACATAATGAATACTGTATTATGTGCGATTATAGATATTAATTTAATCGTAATCGTTACGAGTTATTTTGATATAGTTTTGACTATATGATGGTTCTAGAAACATACTCTTTGTGGTCTTTTAGATATTAGGAGCGAGTTTCTAATTTATGGAGAATTTAGCCAGCAACCATTAGGTCATATTAGTTTTGATTCTAATTATGATATTAGATGGTCTATGTCATATAAAGTCATAAAAGATGCAGTGGGAGTGTCACCATTGATTCTACAAAACTAGTGGAGTCATTCGCAACTTATGAAGTTCTGACTTATAAAATTACAAAGTGACCTCATTGATTAGAATTGTTGATATTAGTATAGTTCTTGCAGTTAACTTAAAGTATTTGGATTTGATTTCTAAATACATAGATAACTTAGCAGCTATAGCACAATACTGATATAGCGTCTGAGTAATATTGATGTGGAATTTGGATTTTGCAAAATATGAATGATGTTGGCTAAGGAAAAAGGTTGGGTTTGTTGGACAGACTCGATTTGTTAATGCATGCTTACTTGTTGTTGCCTACCTCTTGAGTGCTGGTGAGCTCTTGAGGGCCAAGAGTATGCGATACACATTGAGATGTGTATAGGATACCATGGATTGGCACTAGAGCAAATGTGAGAAATTGTTACGGTTGGTGCTTCGAGTGCCAATCCGGATTGTATTTATGTCCGATTCATAAATATGAACAGTTTCATTTTTCATAATATTACTAATTTAATGGTAGGACCATTGTCTTTTATACACATATTCGATCTATTTGTGATTAGATATCTGATTACGATTAGATCGAAACTGAATCTGGTTCAGTGATACATGTATATTAGACAAAGACCATAAGATTTACAATATAGTGCGCAGTTACAACGTAGCTTGTAATTGACATTGGGAAGCGTGCTATAAGATGTATATCCTTAAATAAAGTTCCTGGTCAAGATTTATTAACACAGGTCGGTTAGTAAAATCTGCTGAGACCAGTATATATCGTATATCGTGCTTGGTCCGTTGGTTTATCCCAGTGAACCATGAATCTCGGGAGACTCATATAGACATGTAGGTGTTTATTTGATAAGACACTGAAATAATACCCCAACATCAATAGGAACCTTCTCGAGTTGAGCGAGCACAGTGGCCCTTCGACTTGAGATACTACGGTGGGATATATGAGTTATCCTCCACACTTTGATGGCAGTCACGTCAATGATCTATTCATGATCAGATCTCCGTCTGTTCATTGGGTGTGGATTCATGCTCATAATATCTAGTGTGTATCAAGAGAGGATCTGTCAGTTCTGTGTACAGGGCATATGCATCCTTACATATTTACGATCTAATAAATCCAAGGCCGTGGTATAACATCGGAAACTAATTTTGAGTGTTATTTCATGATCGTAAATTGAAAGTCGACTGTATTATACTGAACAGATTTGACATTTTCATCTATATCCCATGTATAATACGAATGGCCTGTGACGGAGGGATTATACGTATGCTATGACCTCAACTTGCATAGTTTAGCGAGATTATCCGTAGTCATCATAATCCATGAGTGAGTGGATTATGGACACGAAATTAGATTTCGTGACAAGTGAACCTAAACTTACAGAGTCCCACAATATGAAGTGTACTCGTTGAGCACTTGGACAACTCGATATGAATAATACAGATTATTCATAAAACTTCACCGAATTAAGTAAGTTAATTCGGATCATTTAATCGGTTAAACGATAACACATGTATTAGAAAATTTTTGTTCGATAATAATTATTGTGTATTTATATTTGATACATAATACGATTAGATACACATTAATTATTTGTCAAATGAGATTTTGACACATGCCATAAATATATGTATTTATTATTTAATGTAAATAAACTACATATATTTTTGTAAATTAATTGTTTAATCATTTAATAGTTAAATAATTAAAATTTTCCAACCTTATCAATTTATTATAATTGTTATGACAAATGGTGGATTATAATTGGATAACTTGGCATGAATTAATTATGCTTTATAAATGTTCAATTTTGATTGGAAATTATAAAGTGTATATATTGACATTTATTTGATAAATTTTGGAAAAGGACAAAAATATCCTTGACCCTTAATTTCATTTTTTATATAAAAAAGAGAGAAAAATAGTTTTGATCATCTTCATTCAATCTAAACATTTCCGAGAGTCTCAACCAAGAAATGGGTTTCATGGGTGCTTGATGATTCAAGCATAAAAGCGAAGGAAAAAATCAAGAAAATTCTTAAGGAACTTTGGAGTTTTAAAGTGAAATTTATTTCTTGTTTATTGATTTCTTAGAATTGTTCTAGGGTTCTTTTACTTATTGAAAATTGGGACTTTTGGTGATGGATGATGAATTGGAAGTGGTAGTGCATGTTTGAAGTGAAATTGGTGAGTATTATTGTAATATTAGGCCAATTTATTCAATTGTTGAAGAGTTTCTATTCTAGAGTGTTGTGACCAATCTTATGGCACCTAGAATTTTTCTTGAGTGCTTCATGTCTGGTAACTTAATTGGTGTTATGATTAATTAGATTAATCTTGAAAGAATTGGATTTTAAAGCATGTAAAATGATAAATTTAGGTTCTATTTCAGACCTGGAATTTCAGAAAATTTGTTGATGAAAAGTATGTCATTTGATTGTTATGGATGTGTTTTTGGAGTTGGCACAATTGCCGGGAAGTGTTTTCGACTTGAAATAAGCGAAAACGGCCAAAAACGGCATTTCCGGGTGGATTTTGAGCCAACCAGATGACAGCTATGAAAAAAGTGATTCCATCACTGTTTGGGCTGCCCATGAATTGTCCCGAAACTATTGGACCTGACCTGGACAGTTTCCATAAGTGTCGGGTAGTCTGTTCGGTCAAAAACTTATTTTAGGCCATTTTACGGAAAAACAGTTTTCGTAAAAGTTTCGATAGTTTTCAACTTGTTTATGTCAATATATGATATTGAATAAATAGGTTTAGGTGAAATATGAATAAATTATTCATATTAGATATTGAATAATTTTTTCGATATTTTGAAAAAGTTTTAAAATACGATTTCGCTCGAACCCGCGCTTCCGCTGTGCCCAACTCCCAAAACCCCAATATTTGGGAGTATGAGTTTGGATTTGGTCTATTGAAAGTGTTTATGGATCTGACTTGGTCGTGGAGACATTCTTGCAAGGCTTGCAAGGTTGGGTAAACTTTTGTGATATGTTCATTTGAATTACAAATTTGACACGTGATTTCTTAAACTGACTTGACATGATCATTATTCATCATTTCTAATGCCTCAATTTTTTTAGCTAGAGATGTATACTTAGCAGAAAGATCACGGTCTTCCCTAAGGACCAAATGGTTTCGGTTTTACAAACGACTAATAAGTGCCATTGTGCATTATCTGCTATGTTTTATAAGTAATCTAGTGCATCTTCGGGATTTTTGTCCCTAAATTCACCATTACATATCATCTCCACTACTTATCTACCTTAAGGTGTTAAACCTTCGTAGAAGTAGGCGATTAACCTCCATGTTTCAAACCTGCGATGTGGACAAACATTCAGCATATCTTTAAACCTCTCTCAACATTGGTAAAGTGTTTCCTCCAACTCTTGTGTGAAAATTGTGATTCTCCTTTTAAAGGAGTTTGTCACGTGAGGGGGAAATAAATTTTTTAGAAACTATTCTTGTAAATAATCCAATGTTCGGATGGATCTTGACCTAAGGTTTTGTAGCCAAATTTTAGTTTTATCATTTAAAGAAAAAAAACTTTAATCTAATTATATTCATGCTATAATTTTGGTTTATGCAAGTGTTACATACATCTTCAAATTCCCTTAACCGTTGATAAGGATTTTCTGATTCTAGACCATGGAATGTGGGTAAAAGTTGGACGACGCCTGGCTTAAAATTGAAACATGTTTCATCTTGGGGAAAAACAATGCAAGATGGTGGTCCTGTCCTAGCAGAATTCATGAATTGTCTAAGTGTCCTAGGATGATTAAGATCATCATGCTGAGACTTGTTTTCTTCTTGATCAAATGGGTTTTTAACTTGAGCTCGTGGATTATCATTTTGATTGTCGGCCATTTTAACCGACGATGAAAGTGATGGAGACTCTCTATTTAATCAACCGCTGGATGATCGAGACCAATGTCTCATGTAACCTAAATGTAGAGTATTTTCTAAAATTTAAAAACACAAATGAAATACTTACAAAAATAAAAAATAAAAAACAAGTGAACGAAAGAAAAAAAATTAAAATAAATGATAAAAAAAATACAAATGTAGTGTTAAAAAATGAGATACAGAAAATACAAACAAAATATATAAAGAAAAAAAAGAAAAGAAAAGAAAAATATATACAAGGATATTAAATTATTATTTTATCTACTAAATTATATTCCTCGACAACGACGCCAAAACTGACACCCTCAAAAAGTATTCTTTACTCCCACGTATAAGAGTGTCGAAGTAATAAAATAACCCGGTAAAACCGAAGTCAATCCTCAGGGAATAGATTTAATAGGATAAAATAACAATTTAAGTGAAAATAAAAAGATTGGATTTTTTTTTGAAGTGATTGGAAATGTTTAAATTGGATTACAATAATAAAATAAAATATTAGGGGTTAGGAAATCCACTTTTAATATTAAATTTAGAAATCTCACTTGTTAATATATAAATTATCATTATTACCTAATTAATTTATTTTAGGAATTAATTATGGTGAAACAAATAAAATCAGCCATAAAGAGGGTGATAACTTTTGTGAATAACAAGTCCAGTTAGGTACTCAATTATACCAAAAAAAATAAAACCAGCACATATAGGCAGTAACAAAATTGTCAATAATTAATCCAGAATTAAATTAAATATTAATCATTCTATTATAATTTATATTTTATAATATAAGTAAGATTAATCTAAATTCTCATATTAAATGTTTCACCTTTTATCCCAGAAAAGAAATTAGCTACTTATAATTTGAATAAAAACACATATATTTTTATTACAGAAAGGAAAAAATTAAAACAAAGCTTGAAATCCACAAATTTAGAAGTTTCGTTAAATTGTTCATTGACAATTCATTGTATAAATTTTTACAAACTTATATATATATATATAAAATTTACGTGAATGAATGAAAGAAAGAAACAATAAATTGTGAATATGGGCAATAATATAGCTTCATTAAAAAAAAGAAAAAAAAAAAGAGGTATCATTTCTAATAGGTAATAATATACTGTCTTAAATTTTGACCTATTAATGACGACATAGTTTTATTTCCTTATAATTTATTTGCAAAAACTTGACCGACGTAATCACACGCGTATAACGCAAGCGCACGTATTGTTCAAGTAATATAAAAAGTATCGATCCCACGAGGACTTAATACCTATGCTATTAATTTTAATGAGGTAAAATGATTACTAGTATCTAATGGATTGATTGTTTGATTGGAATGGTGACTTAAAAAATTAAAATGAGTAAATAAAATGGCACGAAAGTAGATTAAAGAAAATTCAAATTTATAAAACTATCCAGGGTTGTGAATCCTTCCAATATCATTTTTAAAATATGAAGTAGTTATTTTACATTTGTGTAATATATTGGTTTATTAACCTGGAACACGAAATTATGTAAAAGCCTCTTTCGATGGTCAAATACAATTACCCAGTATAACTCAATTAATCATATTCCTATGTTAACCAAATTATCTGAATTCATTAAGATTAAGTTCCAATTATGGCTACCCCGCCCGACAGGTATATTCCTATCATGTAAGGAAATCTATTAAATGGTTATCTATCCTCAAGGAAGATCGTCGGCTATTGAGTCTAAGGTCTTTAACCTAAAATCCATTTTCCAAGTTCATTTTAAGTTTACCAGTTCAATTTTATTAATGGCCAGTTAATAAAAAGCATTAGGATTAAGGCTCAATAAATAAACTTTTATATTACCCAAACTATAATTTAACCCCCTATAAACCGGCGATATTTGATTTCATCACAACCCCATATAACTGGCTTAGTTACGACACATATTTACAGGTAGTAAAAACTTAAATAAAATAAAAGACATAAAGTAAAATACTGAAAATTAAATACTGAAAAGTAAATTGCCGAAAAGTAAATAAAGTAAAAAGTAAAAGTAAAAAGTTAAAAAATAAAATAAAAGTAAATTACTTAAAGTAAATTGCTGAAAAGTAAATTTCTGAAAGTAAATAAAGTAAAAATACAATAAAAGAAAATGCTGGAGTTAGAGGATCAACTTTTATTACTACTATTTTAGATATCTCTCTTAATATAATATATTAACTTTGCATGATAATTACCAACCAGCCATGTAGGCGGTATCCTGATTAAGTCAAATTAATAATTAATCACCAAGCGACCAACCAAGCGGTATCCATACTTAGTCAGGTTAAAACCAATTTATAATTATTTACCAACCGACCAATATAGCAGTATCCTCATTAAATCAGGTTTTAAATAGTTTATATATTATAATTAAAGGAGATTAATCTAGATAGCAATAATAAAACCTTTTACCCCAGCAAGGGGGAGTTACCTCCTCATTGGTTGAAACGTAAAAACTACAAAAGTAAAGAAAGGAAAGTACTGTGCGTAAAAGTAAATTACGGAAAGTAAAAACTGAAAAGTAAAGAAAAGAAAATGCTAAAGCGGAAATTAATTACTGAAAGCTGTAAATAAACAAATAAGATACAATCTTTTTATTTATTCTTTAGGAATTTCAAAGAAGAAAGTATGAATTTTACAAATGAAATGGCTTGGTATTTATAGGCAAAATTTTACCTCCATCAAATCATCCATCAAATTCTCTACCAAATCCATTATTAATTTCTCCACTAATTACTCCACCAAATCCATTATTAATTGCTCCACTAATTTCTTATCATGTTTGGTGGTGATTTGATAATTTTTTATTAATTTATTTTTTGCTTTGAAAATGATTGAAAATGACTTAATAATTACACACAACACACTTCTGGATAGTTCATCAATTTCGGTCATGAAATCTTCCGAATTCGAAAATATTTTGTCTTTCAAAGTTGTAGATCTTTGAGTCTTCTTAATCTGGCACTTGAATCAGCTCAATCCGATATCGGAGTAAAACGCTATGTCCAAAATATGACAGATGTGCAAAACTGGAATTTCCAAAACTGCACTTTGTCAAAAACGCCCTTTCAAGTTTCCAATCTCCAAAATTAATATGTCAAGTCCAATATTTGCCCTTATTTGACCCATATTTCGTCCTAAATGATTTCATTGTGTCCCAATATTGTTTTACCTGCAAAAAATAAACTAAAACATATCAAACGTCATCAAACCTGAGAAACTAAACAAAATATTAAGTAAAAGGGGTGGTAAATATTGATATATTTTCCGCTCATCAGATGGCCAAAACAACAGCCTTAAATATTTATGTCGTTAAAAGTATATGATTTTCCACGATCAGAGGATCGACATAACATACTAATTTATGCGGTGTAAATCATTAACCATATATTTTAATATCTCATATAATTTCATATAATTAGTTGGTGATATCATGTTGTTGATGGTGTATTTCGACAAGTACATTGAATAGTGCGACCAGGGACAGAGATGGAATTTTCCTTTATCCAAAAGGGACGGGTGTTCAGAAAGTATTAGCCACTCATCTGCCTGACAGAGAGTCCGGACAAAATCTCTCGGATTTGGCTGACTAGAGTATATGATTTGGTACAGTTTCCAGAAGCCGACCGCATCAGAGCTGCAGCCGACCACATTAGGTCGAGGAATCAGATCAGGTCCATCCAGTCCCTGGAACAAGGTGATAAGTTCGGTTAGCTCGAGCCAGGGCAGAGGTGATTTTGGGGAGCTCGGCAAGTTGTTTGGCCGACCTCTTAAAGCCCAACAGAAGATTAGAACGGAAGGATCCTTGCCTTTACACGTGTCATTTCCCGGAGGTACCTTCCAGGATATCACCATTATTGTTGCGTGTGACAGAGGAGAAAATGGAGTTGATGTGATAGAACCTTTAGGCTGCAGGCTTACTTTCGGCAAGGGCAGGCCTAGGGCAGAGAACCCGTCAAATCGATCAGGCATCACGTGGGAAACATTACAAGTGGGAAGAACAATATTATATTTTGAGGAGTATATAAAGGGAGGGTAGTCTCATATTTTAGCAGGGTTTTTCCGAATAGCAATTTGTAACAATGGAATAGCAATTGTAATCTCTTTCAACTGCTCGGCCATACTCCGACCATATTCAAAATAGGTTGACCGAGTCAGTTCTTGGCAATAAAAACAACCCACACTGTTTTGTGCCCGTGGACGTAGGCTGGAACAAATCCGCCGATATAGAACACAGAAATCGATGACGCTGTCCGGGCTCACGATCCGGTCGGGAGTACCGAGTAGCCCGCGGGGGACTAAATCGGAGAAATGAAATGGAGTCGCCACCCAGCGTGAACTGGGAAATGATTTAAGGCCGCACTCACCCCTCACAAGGGAAGACCTCAAACTGTTGGTGTAGGCACTCTATTTTTGCATATAAGTCCCGATGATGAGTCTCGTATGGAAACACTACCTCTTTAGACGTGAAAGTCGCGGGAAACGGACGTTGGAAGGGTAAAGTTGGAAAATGGAATTTTTGTTGGATTTAATTCAGTTGTTTGGCTTCGGTTGCTCGTTGGATCTCTGTTTCAAAGCTTATCCTCGGCCCCAAAACCCCATAAACCACTTACCAAATCATAGACCAAACCTAAATACCCAAGCCTACCCAAAGACCAAAGCCCACGCCCATGAAGCCTCATTCACACCCATTATCCCTTTAATTAGGAAGATACACATTTAACACATGCTTAAATCAAGTCAAATCCCTTCCTAATTAAAATAAATCTCATGGATCCTTTTCCTAATCAAAGCCAATCATTATCCTAAATTAGGGAGATCTTTTCCTAATGAGGTACCAATTAGAAGATGTCACCATCATTAGAAGATTCTTTCCTATTCAAAAAAGGAAAGTCACCACTCATTTGCCTATAAAAATAGGCCTTCACCACCATTCTCTACCCTAGCTCCCACACACATAATTCACATAAGAAACCATTGCATTGCCGTCCAACAAGAAGCCTTGAAACATACCCTTCATAAGCCACATAAACCCACTGCCCCTCCACGCATCAAAAGCTTCATTCAACACATCAACGTCACCTGCCCCTTCACGTTAAAATCAAACCCTCCACTCACACTAACCAAACTGCCCCACTATCGCCCAATTCAACGCAAGCCTCTCAATCTACAATTGCCATCACATCGCCCAGCAGCCCCACGCCTTCACTCAAGCAGCGCATCACCTAAAGGCCACGTCTTCCCTCAAATAGCGTACCACAGCCCCACGCCTTCACACACTGCCACCTAGCCTCACAGTCCCACGCCTTCACACACAAATAAGCCTTAAACTGCAACATAAATAAGCCCGAAACTGCCATATATTGGACCCTAAACTGCACGCATATTAGCCCACTGCACTGCCCAATTTTTCACGCCAATTTGACCCATAAAACATTCCAGAAAATACCCTAAAACTGCAGTAAAAAACTGCATAAAAACCCTCCTTAAAACCATCAAAACCCACAGCTAATACCCCTATAAAAACGCCCAAAATAGTCCCTTAAAACAACCAAAACAGTGGCCTAAAAACAGCAGTAAATCAGCAGCGAAACGGAGTAAAAATAGCAGCCCGAACAGCAAAACAGCGAGGAAAGACGTTGAGTTAGTGAACTGAAAGGGTTACAAATCATTCACCCTTCCAACGGACGTGTAACGCCCTTTCGTGAGACGACAAAAGAGGTTAGACCTGAAGGCACCCTTTTATTTATCATCTTTCATTGATTTTATTTATTTTAGAAATATTATCACATAAGAGTCGTTTGAGGCATGATGTGATTGTTGGATGAGCGGAATATGTGTTCCCTTTTGTGGTATATAGGATGGAACCCGGATGTAAATTCCGTAGCCGAATCCGAATGGACAGTAGTGCGGTTTGTACTCAGGATACAATGCCACGTACCACTTAAGAGACACGTATTTCGTCTCATCCAAACTTGTGTTTGAGCATGATGTCGTTCGTAGATTATTTAGTTATTATTTAAATCATGATGTAGTCTAGTTTATTATTTATTTTCAAGCATGATTACGTTATTATGCATGGTATTTTGTTTAGTTTGTGATTATGTTTAAATAGTTATTGGTTTATTTTGGTTTAATGGCTCAATGTGCTCATTATGTGATAGTGTTTTCCGTTTAAAAACTTACTTTCGAGCATGCAAACTTAGATTATGAGTTATTTTGATGAATACATACTAGACGTAGATTACCCTTGAGCATGGATGTTGAATAGATTCGATTAGTTTATTGCACAAATCATATCATCATAAGTGACATAAGTAAGGGACCATTTCGAATCCAACGGTTTGAGGTCTTCCCTTGCGAGGGGTGAGTACGGCCTTAAATCTCATTTTCCCGGTTCACATCGGGTGGCGACTCCATTATTCTCTGGTTTAGTCCTCTGCGGGTTACTCCATACTCCCAACTAGGCCACGAGCCTAGAACAGCATGCGTCGCCTAAGTTTTGTGTACTACAGTTGGGTTTCGGAAGGGTCCCTTACTTATGTCAATTGTAATGAAAGGATTTATGCGATAGTATAACCGAGTCTCATGCAACACATGTAAGATATTGTAATCAACACACAAGTTTGCACACCCATAATCGTAAATAAAAAATTAAAGCGGATGCATAATTCCATAAACGACATCTATAATGATATAAACACATGGATGTGTGTTTCTCAAGCGGTCTGTGGAGTTGTATCCCATGTACAGACCGCACTACCGTCCATTCAGATTCGACTACGAAATTTATGTCTGGGTTTCCATCTGATATACCAAAAGGGATAACACGCAATCATTAACACAACGCAATCGTTAACCCAATGTTGACATGCATGAAATATGATAATACATATAACAATAAATAACCGAAGAGACAAACATGCGAAATAACAAGAAAGATAAATAACACAAAACAAATGCAGAACAATAAACGTAAATTAAATGCGAAATAATAAAAGACTGATAATACGAAATAAATACCAAATTATAAAATATGTAACTAAAGAATTTGGCTGTTTTCAATGTAGGACTTACCTTTTAAGTTGCTTCTCGGGAGTGCGTTGGGACGTCGCCGAAAGGCTTAACGCTTTGCTCTTTTCCAATATAGTCTAGTGCAACCTGTTGATTTTGAATGACAAATGCTTCCTCAAGGGAAGGCCGGAGCAATTCCATCATTTGAGTGTCCTGAAAGTCATAGCAAATGTGCTCTAAAAAATCTTTGTTCGCAACAAACCCAAAGCACGAAACGCAATGATAATAGGAATTTCAGTCCGAATATATGGAAGAGTAGCACGAATGTACACCCTGAAGTGCCTCATTTGGCACTAGTCCGAGAAAGCATTCGCACAAACATAGTGCTTGGTGGCCTGTTTTAGGACTCCGCCATAAACCGGACCTTGGCAACATATGCATACTTGTTTGGTTGTCTCTTTTTAAAAACATATACATGATTGGTGCTCATCTTCTCCTGAGCAATCAAAACCTTTTTACTTCCATTGATAATAAAAAATCCACCTTGATCATACGGGCATTCCCCAAGCTCTGTCAAATCCTTCTCTGAGTTTTGATATAGTGTGTAATAACTTGATCGAAGCATTATAGGAACATTTCCAATGAACACTTTGGTGAAATCCTGGGTTTCAGTAACTTCTTCACCGTCGTGTCCTTTCTTTATAATCCTCTTCGTAACATCCACATATAAGGGGGCCGAGTACGTTAAATTCCTCAATCTTGCAGCCTTTGGGAATAGCGTAGCGGTCTCTCCATCTGATTCAGTCATCATCGGTTTGCTCAGATATATCTGACCAAAGCCGATTTTGTAGATGGCATCGGCAAAATCGGACTGGTGGCCGGGATTGTGTTTAGATTTAGGGCGAATCTCGATATCGGTGGATTCGTCGACGATTTCTTGCATAGTTTTCTGAATAAACTCATCAAAGAAATCGAGTTGTTGTCTGACCTATCCATTTTCTTCAAAATACGCATAAATAACCGCCAACGCATCCTCCTACGTGATCTCTTCTTCTTCATCAGAGTCTTCCATGTCAAACTCATCTGAACTATCTTGAATCAGAGGAGTCTGGTAACCAATAAAATAGACACTCTCATTCTTCCAGTTGTGAGAAAGGTCAAACTCTTTCTCGAAAACTAGATCAAAAGATAGTTGAGAGATATTTTCAGGGACAAGGGTTCCAAGGACTAGATTCTTGTCACCAAATTTCACATAGAGGGGCACAGACTCATGTCCTTTTTGTTTATTCGACTCACCAAGTGATGCATGTGAAAGATGGATGATACTGTCAAAGGTAGGTTTCACTTTAAGAGGCTGTTCTGCCTTAACTTCGACACCCCCAAACTCCATTGAATAGTAAATATGTGTTAGAGAGAGAAAGTTAGGGTTTTATTTTGTGAATGGAGTCGTGAGGTTGATGTGGTTAGAGAGAGGATAAAAGAGAGGAAGGTGGACGCCCAATTTTTTTGTCAGGCCGTGTGAATGTTGGGAGGAAGGTGACGGGAGAAGACAATAGAAGTGTGTTATGTGTAATTATTAAAGTCATTTTCAAAGCATATAAATAAATAAAAATAAAAGTTGTCAAGTTTCCATCAAATCCATTATAGCAATTAATAATGGATTTGGTGGAGCAATTAGTGGAGTAGTTAATAATGGATTTGGTGGAGCAATTACTGGAGAATTAATAATTTATTTGGTAGAGAATTTAATAATGGATTTGGTGGAGGCAACTATAAATCCTCACGATCCGGTTGGCAATGCAAGAATAGGAGCAGTAGTCAATCGGCATTTGAGTTCCTGAAAACTCTTCTTGCAAGCATCAGACCATTCAAACTTCACATTCTTCTGAGCCAGCCGTGTTAATGGAGGAGCTATTCTGGGAAATTTTCTACGAACCTCCTATAGTACCCTGCTAATCCCAAGAAACTACAAATCCCATTACGCTTTTAGGCCGATGCCAATTCTAAATAGCCTCAATATTTTAGGAATCTAATCCAATTCATTCCTTATACACCATATGCCCCAAAAATACTAAACTAGTCAACCAAAATTCACACTTTGAGAACTTAGTGTATGAATTTTGTTCTCTCAATATCTGCAACACATGATGCAAATGTTCTGCATGTTCCTACTTACTATGCGAATACACCATAATATCGTCTATAAAGACTATCACAAACTGGTCTAGAAAAGGCCTAAACACCCTGTGAAATATATCCATAAACGCTACAGGGACATTATTCAGACCAAATGACATTAATAAAAACTCGTAATGCCCGTATTTGGTTTGAAAAGTCGTCTTCGGGACATCACTCTCCCTAATCATCAATTGATGATAACCCGAGCGTAGATCGATTTTGGAGAAACATTATGCCCCCTACAATTGATCAAATAGATCATCAATCATTGGCAGTGGATATTTATTCTTGATCGTCACCTTATTTAGTTGCAGATAATCTATGTATAGTTGCAGTGACCCATCATTCTTCCTCACAAACAACACTGGAGCACCCCACGGGGACACGCTGGGACGAATAAATCACTTTCTCCATAAATTTCTCCACCAAACATGGCACAAAATATAGCACCAAATCCTCCATCAAATATACCACCAAACATGCAAGCATGTTTGGTGGAAGTTTGACAATTTCAATTTTTTTACTTTACTTTATTTTTTTGTTTTGAAAATGACTTTAAAAATTACACATAACATACTTTTGGATTTTTTTTATCCATTTCAGTCATGAAAACTTCAGAATTTAAAACATCAAAGCTATAGATCTTTGAGTCTTCTTTAATCTGGAACTTGAATTACCTGAATCAGATATTGGAGTAGAAAATTATGGTCAAAATATGAAAATTACGCAAAGGTGAAATTTTCGAATTTGTACTTCTTTAGAACGTCATTTCAAGTTTCCAATCTCTAAAATCTAAATTTAAAGTCCAGTTTTTACCCTTATTTATTCTATATTTCGTCCTGATTGATTCTATTGAGTCTCGATTTTATTTTATCTGTAAAATAAATAAAAACACATCAAAATATTCATAAAACCCGAGAAACCATACAAAATAGGTCAAAATGGCAATAAATAGTGATATATATTCTGCTCATCACACCACCAAACCTAATATTTTGCTAGTCCTCGAGCAAAACAATAAAATAAACAACTTTAAAAATAAAATTAAACTAAGCCACTTTTGTAGGGATCACAGTTACATTTAACATATGCAACAAGCCTTTAAACCCTTAGGTGTCCCTAGTGGACGAGTTGTAGTCTCGTGAGGGCTTACAGTGATGTTACCTGCAAACGTCAATGAAATACACACAAAAGAAAAAAGACAAAGGAAAGAAATAAATAAAATAATAGTTATATATAAAATGTCCTCAAAGAATGTATAGCAAAAAAGTTAAAGGAACCTTTAAAATGCAAACTACAACTAAAATCCATTCCTTTGAACAAAGCATCTAAATTAGACTTTGAGTATATGTGTGAATAGCTCGGCAAACAGCTTCGATTCTAAGTTATTAACTAGATGAGTTTGTCTCAATTCTCAGTAGTTAATGAGCCAAACCAACCTGACTATCTAAAATTATTCTATCTATTACAATCTGCGTAAAGTGAGGCATGTGATTTTTTTTTTAACATCTTTAATCCATCTAGCGAGCTTTAGGCCAATAACTCCCAAACCAGTTGGCTTTAGGGCACTAAGTGTTAAGACACCACTACAGACTTAATTACTCGGATCTCAGATGTCTTTTTTTTAATATATACCATCTTTAATCCATGTAGCAAGCTTTAGGCCAGTGACTCCCAAACCAGTTGGCTTTAGGGCACTAGAAGTAAAATAGTTGCAGACAGAAACAGATATTCAGGCAAATGGTCATTCATCAATCACCGATTATTTTAACCAGTCACTTTGTCAATTCCTTATTATGTAATTACTACATAACTATTTTTTAAGTGCATATGAGTTTGACCTAGATATTAGGTTCAAAGTATAGGAAAAAAGTGAAATAAGCATTTATTTTTTCCTAGAACTTTTTACTAAGACAAACAATCTCATCATTAGACTATATATATTTTTATTTTATTTTATTTTTTTATTTTTAAATAAAACATGCAGAAATTAAAACACACAAAACATGCAAAACACACGACATGCAGAGAATAAAAACATACAGGAAAGAAAAAATTGACGGAGAAAACAAATAAACATAAACAACCTTACCCCTAAACCTAAACCTAGCATTGTCCCCAATGCATTACAAAAAAAAAGAAGGATAAATGAATAATGTTACCCTGATTTCTTTTAGGGGCCATTTAACTTCTTTTTTTGGCAAAATCAAGTCATATGAAAAAATATGTTCACTAGGATGCTTATCAAGAGTTGACTCCTTACTCTGCCGTCTCTATTGAATTGACTTTTTAACTTCATGATTTTGTCAAACTTTATTCCGTGATAACCCCATTTTCACTAGTTTGCTTTACCTTAAGTGCTCCGTCTATGTTTTTCCCTGTAAAATAACACAAAAAATTAAAATATCTATAACATATATACACAAAATATAAAAAATAAAAATTTAAATAAAAATAAAAAATTTTGCATCGATTGCCTCCCTACTAGCGCTAAATTTATCGTCTTTTGTTAGACGTGATTGAAGTCCATCCATCAAGGAGGTTTCAGTGTGGTTTTGGACATCCGATTAAAGATAATACCATGAGCGTTGCTTTTCAAGGGTCTCTTCCAACAGTAAAGTGGCAAAAAGAATTTTGTCTCATTCAGTACTTGTGCCACCTTTTTAAACTTTGTCACTCCAATTGTTCTTGAAAAGAAAGAAAGAAAATCAGGAGGTCGAGTATGATGCTTGACTTTGAATGAGAGTTCCATTCTGTCAACCTTATGGGTCGTGTCTTTGATTTATACTCCCCAAAACAATGATGTTTATTCTAAATGCATGAGATCTTTAATATTGTCAGATATTTGCTCCTCTATTTGTTTTGCTTCTTGCTCCATTTTTCTTCACATATGTATCTTAAGATTTCTTTATTCAGCTCTTCATCTGTCATATGTGAAATTCATGCTCCATATGTGTCAACCTGAGGATGTAAAGATATGTATGATTATAAGTCTTTATCCTCTGTGGTTGGTATAAATGGTTCGGGTAGCTCTTCTTGAAACATCAGTTCAATCCATGCGCCAAGATCTTCATTTTGAGGATGCAGAGTTTCATCCTCACTTATTATGTAGTTGGTACAAATAGTTCTGTATCTTGTTCTTCATCAAAGTCCGATGAATAATAAAGATAAAATTGAGATTCTACTGGTTTGGGCTTCTGAACTGATACCTTATATTCTTGATACTGCTCATCCTCTTCCTCTGTTAAGGTGTCATCATGTAATGCTTGGTACTCGAAGGCCTCGTCAGTATTATTTGAATTTGTTCGGTGAGGTATGTAGTTATGGTTGTTGATTATTTGTCTCAATTCATTTACCATTCTCTGTAAGGTTTTGATTTGATGTTGCATCCCGTTCAACTTCCTGTTTCTCTAGCCTGTTTATCAATTGTCTTCCCATTGATGTTTCTGGTCCTTGAATATCGTAGGTTGATAGGGGATAAAATGGAAAATATGGTTCAGTGAAATATGCTGGTTCATTATATGAAGGTCTCGGATAGTTCTGCCACCCTGAATTATAGTTGTACTCGCAATGATTGCTAGGGTGGTTACCATTGCATATCTCACATCTGATCATTGTGTTCTGAAATGGTTGAGCAATGTTGTGTTGAATAGCTCTGACATCCATGGATAGTTGTTGGGCTGGACAACAAGTCTTAGAAAACCAGACTGTTGCTCCCTGATTTAGGGTGTAACTTCTCTTTGTAAAGCTCGTAATTCTTCTACCTCCCAATAATGTTCCATTTTCAATCACCTGAAAGATAAAAGAAAGAAATAAAAATTACATATAAAGAAAATTATATACAAGTAAAATAGATAGCTTCAAAAGTAATAATACAAGAAAAATAAGTCTCCGACAACGACGCCAAAAATTTGATCGGTGAAATCACACACGTAACGCAAGCACACGTATCGCTCAAGTAGTATAAAAAATATCGATCTCATGAGGACTTAATTTCTATTATTGTTATTAATTATTGATACTATTTATTTACATGCATCTAATTAAAGGAAGAATAGAACGATTACTTGATTGGTTGGTTGAATGTGGATTTGCTAAATAAATAAATGCATAAAATAAAATACTAAGAAAAATAAATAAAAGACATAAATATCCAGGGTTGTGATTCTACACAATATTATTCTAATTATGAATTTATTTTCTTATATATATGTAATAAATTAGTTTGCTAACTTGGAACACAAAGATATGTAAAAGACTATTCCGATAGTCAAATGCAAACACCTAAATTAACTCAATTAATTATATTCCTATGTTAACCAAGTTATCTGAATTCATTAAGTTCAAGTTCCAATTATGACTACCCCCGCCAGACAGGTATATTCCTATCCTGTAAGGAAATCTACCTAAGAGAATTTTACCCCAAGTTGAGATCGTGAGCTATTAAATCTAAGACTGAAACCTAAAATCCCTTTATCAAGTTCATTTTAAGTTAACCACATCAATCTTATTGGTGATCAACCAACAAGAAATATTAATATTAAGATTCAATAAACGAACCAAAGCATTAAACATAATATAATTAAATCAATTATTAAGCATGTGAATATTGTGTTTCATCATTTCACTAGAATAAAAATAAAATGCTAGTGTTAGAGGATCCACCTTTACTATTTCAAATGTAGAAATCTCACTTTTTTATAATACAGAAATTGTCAATATTATCCAATTAAGTCAAACCAGCCACAAAGGTAGTGTTATTATTTGTCTATAAACCAGCCATATAGGCGGTAATCATCTATCACATCAAGGCTGACCATTTAGGCGGTGTCACATTATGTCAAATAAACAAAATCAGGCATTAAGGCGGTATCAACTTCAATTCATATTATTAAATAATAATTTCCATATTATAAATTAAGTGAGATTAATCTACCTTATCATATTAAAGGTTTCACCCTTCCCCATCAGAAATTAATTACAAAACATAAAAGAAAGTAAAAACACACAAACTATTATTACTAAAAATAAAAAATAATTAAAATACAAAAAATAAACACACAAGATACAATCCTCAAGTTCCTTATTAGAAATCTCAAGGAAAGTATGAAATTTACGAATGAAATGGTTTGATATTTATAGGTAAAATTTTGCCTCCACCAAACATGGCACCAAATCCTCCACCAAACATGACACCAAACATGCAAGCATGTTTGGTTGTAAGTTTGACAATTTCCTTTTTTTTTTTTTTAACTTTATTTTATTTTATTTTTTGAAAATGACTTTAATAATTACACATAATACACTTCCGAATGTTTTATCCTTTTTAGTCATGAAAACTTCAGAATTGAAAATTATTATGACTTTAAAGCTGTAGATCTTTGAGTCTTGTTTAATCTAGAACTTGAATCACCTTAATATGATATCAGAGTAGAAATTTATTGCCAAAATACGAAAATTATAAAAAGTTGAAATTTCAGAAATTGTACTTCATTAGAACACCATTTCAAGTTTCCAAGCTCTAAAATCCAAATGTAAAGTCCATGTTTTGCCATTATTTGTTCCATTTTTCGTCCTGATTGATTCCATTGAGTCTCGATTTTATTTTATTTGTAAAATAATTAAAAACACATCAAAATATTCGTAAAACCCGAGAAACCATACAAAATATTGGGTCACAAGGGCGGTAAATAGTGATATATTTTTCGCTCATCAAACCTATGTGTAGGCACTGCATTTTTGCATATAAGTCCCTATGATGAGTCTCATTTGGAGACACTACCTTTTAAGTCGAGGAAGTCGCGGGAAATGGACGTCAGAAGGGAATCGGTATTTTGTTAGATTTTATTCGCTTGTTTAGCTTCGGGCTCACTTGTTGGACCTCCGTTTTAAAATACACATTGTCCCTTAAAACCTCCGCAAACCACTACACCAAGCCCAATCTAAAAAAATAATTAAAATATTTAAAATACATGTCACAAATTAAATTAAAAACTAATTAAATTAAACCAATTAAATTAAATAACTAATTAAAATTGAAATGAAATGAAATTAAAACCAATTAAATTGAATTAAAAAAATTAAATTAAAAATTAAATTAAACCTAATACCAAAATTAAATAAATCAATTCCAAAATTAAATAAATCACTTCCTAATTTAATAAATCACTCACCAATTTAAATATTTACCCACCTAAATACAAATATCATTTCCTTTAATAAACCAAATAAAATCCCTCCATAATTAATTGATTTTCTTTCATTTCTAATCCATGCAAACCCTAACCCTAATCATGCAACTATATAAATCTCCTCTCGCTCATTCACGGTAACCTCAAAAAAAAACACACAGAAAATAAACCCTGGACATCTTCTCTCCTTTCATTCACATATATGCATGGCAGAAAAGCCCGGGCCCGGCCCGAGATATGAAAATCCCGGGCCGGGCCCCAAAAACCGAGCCCAACCGGGCCCAGGCTTAAATAAAAAATAAATATTTTTTAATTATAAAAAATATATATTTATATAATAAATTTCTTATATTTATAATTTTTTATAATAAAAAAATCGGGTCCGGGCTTAAAATAAATAAATAAATATTTTTATTTATAAAATATATATATTTATATAATAAATTTTTATTTTTTTAATTTTTTATAATAAAAAAATCGGGCCCGGCCCGGCGACAGCCCGGGCCGGGCTTTTTCCGGGCCCGGGCCAAATTTTTTTTTACCGGGCTCGGGCCAGGCTTATCAAAGCCCGGCCCGAGCCCGGCCCGTTGCCATGCATATTCACATACACGCCTGACCATAAAGAAAAACAATGAAACCTTAAACAAATGCAGCTCTCTTCTCTCTCAAACATATAAACCCTAATAGCCTTCAATAGCCCTTTAATCTCTAAACATCTCACGTCTTGCCCTCATTCTCTCTCGACCGGCACCTATACACACACCACTCATCTCACGCAGCCTTCAATTTATTCATGTATAAACCGACCATAACAGCCCACACACTGCAACAGCCACCATCACTCTTTCAACGCAACACCTCATCACTGCCTTCATCACGCTAGCAGCCTCTCCACTACAAAAGCCAACAACACAGCCCTTATAAGCCACAAACCCCCTCATAAATCGACAATTGAATCACAAATCAAAACCAAAAGCCACACTTGTCCACACCATTCACTGCCACCTAGCCGTAGCCAATCATCTTCACACAGTCACCCTCACATATATCACTCGCATAGCCCTCACAGCATCCATCAACACCCTAAAAAACCATACACATAACAACCTTCCATTACTGTGACATAGCCCTCACACAAAGCCATTGCCAATAGCCTTCATCCTTCACGCAGAATCACACAGCAACCTGCACCCTTATTTCACCGTAATACCCCCTGACCTACACCCTTATTTCACCGAAACTGCCTACCAAATCTGCCCTTGTAAACACCAAAAATCATGCCCAGTAAACTACCTAAAAACACCACAAATCAGCCGCTAAAACAGTCCCCTGACCACCAAAATTGCACCCTGAAAATAGTCCAGAAACTGTCCCAAAATCACATAAAAACCTGCCTAAAATTCCTCTAAAAAACCCGCCAAAACAGTCTCCAAATACACCAAAATAGTGACCAAAAATACAACAAAAACAGTAGTGAAACGGAGTGAAAACAGTTGCCTAAATAGCGAAACAGCGAGCAAAAACATTGAACCAGCGAACCAAAAAAGTTGCAGAGTGTTAGCCCTTCCGACGGCCTTGTAACGTGCTTCCGAGAGTTGACATAAAAGGTTAGACCTAAGGGCACCTTTCCCATTTACTTTTATTCACATTTTAATTGTTTATTGAATATTTTTCGCATGAGAGTCTTTTGTGGATAATGTGTGTTGTGGCCCTTGTATAAAACGGAAAAGGTGTCGCCTCTTGTGGTATATAGGATGGAAACCCGGATGTAAATTTCATAGCCGATTCTGAATGGACGGTAGTATGATCTGTACTCTGGATACAACTCCACATACCACTTGAGTAACGGCACATATTTTGTTTTATGTTGTTTTGATTCGTTTATCATTCGCTATTTGATTTATGCATGTTATTTGTTTGTGTAATGATGTGATCGAGCACATGGGCTTAGTAAGATGGATTAAAGGTCCCATGTTTTGAGGGTTTAAAATCCTTTACCGTGATGCTTTGCCAAGCCGGTCGATGTATATTCTGTTGAATGTGAGATATGTTCAATCGGGTATACAAAGTCCGATATTGTTGTCCTTGTTTCATTATATGCATTATGTTATTAGCGCATCGGCTTAGTAAGTGGGACTGAAGGTCCTCTATTTTGGGGGGTTAAAATCCTTTACCATGATGCTTTGCTGCGCCGGTCGATGTATATTCGGTTGAATGTAAGATGTGTTCAATCGGGTACACAAAGTCCGATATTGTTGTCCTTGTTTCTTTATATGCATTATATTATTAGCGCATGGGCTTAGTAAGTGGGACTGAAGGTCCTCTATCTTGAGGGGTTAAAATCCTTTACCACGATGCTTTGCCGCGCCGGATGATGTATATTCAGTTGAATGTAAGATGTGTTCAATCGGGAATACGAAGTCCGATATTGTTGTCCTTATTTCCTTACATGCATTATGTTATTAGCGCATGGGCTTAGTAAGTGGGACTGAAGGTCCTCTATTTTGAGGGGTTAAAATCCTTTACCACGATGCTTTGCTGCGCCTCTTATTATATCATTTATCCTTTTGCACATCATCGCTTTATTTACGCATGCATTACATTCTAATGCGCATGGGCTAACTAGGGTGGATTAAAGGTCCTCTATTAGAGGGAAATGCCTAAAGGCTACCTTTACCATGATGTTTTACCGCGCCTCTTATTATGTCATTTATCCTTTTGTACATCATTGTTTTATTTATGCATGCATTACATTCTAATACGCATGGGCTAACTAGGGTGGATTAAAGGTCCTCTATTCGAGGGAAATGCCTAAAGTCTACCTTTACCACGATATTTTAACCGCGCCTCTTATTATGTCATTTATCCTTTTGCACATCATCGCTTTATTTACGCATGCATCAGATTACATCGTGCATGGGCTTATCAAGTTGGATTAAAGGTCCTCCATTTCGAGGGATTAAAAGCTTAAGGGCTACCTTTGCCACTACGTTTTGTCGCGCCCTTTTATTTCATTATTTTCTTTTTGTATTGTCTATCTTCTTTTGTATCGCACCATGGCATGTTTATTTTAATCTATGATTGCCTCTCTAGTTATTTTTTTACATTATGCGCTTGATTGCCTCTCTTTAATATGCATGCTCATATAATTCTTGCTTGTTTGTGCTTCCATGATTATCAATGCAATGTGTTTGTGAAATTATGCGCTTGCCATTATTCTGATTCAATTTTCTGCATGCTTGTATGATTATTATTTTCTTGCATTTCTGTATCCATGAATGTAATGTGCTTATGATGTAGCATGCTTGCCGTATTTCAATTTACCTTTATGTATGCAAATTCGGACATAGGTTATATGCAAACTTAGATAGGAGCCTTGCACTTATGCATGTGAACTTAGAAATAAAATACCCTTGGGAATGTATGTTGCTCGATTCGATTAAATTATTGCACAAATCACATCATTATAAGTAGCACAAGTAAGGGACCATTCCGAACCCAACAGTTTGAGGTCTTCCCTTGCGAGGGGTGAGTGCGGCCTTAAATCATTTTCCCTGTTCACACTGGGTGGCGACTCTATTATTCTCCGGTTTAGTCCCCCGTGGGCTAATCCGTACTCCCAACTAGGCCGCGAGCCTAGAACAGCATGCGTCGCCCAGCTTTATATTTCACCACACTATGTTTCTCTTCTGAAGTAATTAAATGCTCACAAAGATGACATCAAATTTTAAAGCGCTACAGTTCTATCCCCCCGATAGACTTTTACAAGTATATCGGGAACATGTATCATAACAGTCTTCTCTCGACAATCATATACCGTATGGTGCTTAGCTAGCCAATCCATCCCCAGAATGACATCGAAGCTTAAAATACCCAACATTATTAAATCGGTATAAGAAAGGTGCCCATCAATGTCTATAAAACACTACCTCCCACCCTGTGTAGCTTCTAAGGGGTCTCCTACTGGTGTAACTATAATGATAGGGAAGTCTAAAAGCTCGATGTCCCTACCCATCTAGGTCACAAAACATGGTGCCATAAAGGAATGTGTAGCACCAGAATTAAATAATACCCTTGCTTACATAAAATCAATCAGCAATATACATGTGACAACCACATTGGATGCATGCGCCTCCTGGGGTGAGGGTATACACCATGCCCTGAACTCTGCTGGAGGAAACCTGTCCTCAATCACCAACTCATTACCCCCTTCCTCCTACTGTCTGACCTCTACCCATTGGCCTTTACTATCATCCTACACTTCTGTTAGGCTGTGGCTGGGGTGTAGATTGGGCGACACTGAAAGGTGGCAACTACTGTACTGGTACCAGACAGTCTCTCTTCAAATGACCCATTTGTCCACATCGATAACAATCATTACTCCCAGATTTACAAGTCCCAGTATGTGCTCTTCCATAAATCAAACATTATGGTAGGGTTCACCTAGGCTGGGCTACTAAATTAGAGGAAACTGCAAGAGAGGCGACACTCTGAGCTGGCCTATGATCCTGGCCTCCTTGAACTGAACCCATGTCTTTGTGTACGGTAGGTGAAGTTGACATCTATTGCTGTCTACTAGGGCCACTCTACTGTTGCCTAGTTCTCTCCTCTGATCTAGATTTCTTTCGAGACTTCCTCTCTATTTGTCTCTCTCTAATTTGTGCTTCAATCCGCAAGGCAGCATCTAAAACTTGGGTATAGGTAGTGGTCTCTGTGAAATGAATGGAGCGGAATAAATAGTCTCGAAGCCCATTCATAAACCTCATCACCTTCATTTCCTCTGTGATGATTAGATGTGGAGCATAGCGAGACAATCGTGTAAACAGTATGTTATACTCAGAAACTGTCATCTGCTAGCCCTATACCAGCTGTACCAGCTGTTCAAACTCTCGAGCTTTGGCATCCTTGATACTCTGTGGTAAAAATCTAGACAGAAAAGCCATACTAAACTCAACCCATGTCATATGAGGAATCCCGAAAGGACATAAATCAGGTGTTAGCGATATCTCTCAACTGAAAATTGACTAACTCCACTGCTCTCTCCGTGGAACACCCAAAGTTATACATCTACTATCTGATTCCTCAATGAAACCATAAGGACCAGGGGAAGTCTCTACTCCCGAGAATGTGGGAGGATAAAGCTTCTGAAAATCATGTAAGGATGCTAGTAACTCTTGTCGCTGTATAACCTGAATCGTCACTAGAGGTGGCTCATGTGGCAAAAAAGAAGGTCCGGCTTCGAATGTAGTAGGGTCTGGTATGTTTGGAGGAACTATTATTTGATGAGCCATGGATATTCCTACCGGTGATATTGGAACTGAAACGGTGGGTTCTGCAGCTCTCGACTCTAGGCCTGGCGGTGATGGGTAATCAACTGGGCTAAAGATGCTACTGACTATTGAATTTGATGTAAACCCGCAACTACTGGGTCATTAGGCTGAACAATTGCCGCAGCTCTACCTTCCCCAAAACACTCTTATGAATAGACTCCACTTCATGCCCCTATCTCGCTCAGGGGGAGGTGCTACTGATCTCTGATCCAGATCTATGCCTTGAGATGGCCTACCACGCTTGGGGTCTACCCCCAACTCCAGTTCTTCCTTTGGGCAGCATGGAAATCTAAGAAATTAAAAAAGAGAAAAAAAAAGTCAATTATATGTAAAGGAATTATAAATAATTATAATGAGACATGCCTAGAGTAAATAGCAAATTATATAGTAATACCCTGGGTATACCAGATATACAAGCCACTGCTACTCCCTGACTGCAGTCACCGACTCTCTAGACCATGCTCTGATACCATATTTGTAATATCCCTAATACGAGAATGTTACCAGCAAGCAACAGATCCCACTATCGCCTAAGCCTCTAACTCAGAATCTAGAACACTTGGTCTCATCTTAATGCTATGCAATGTTTTACTCAATTACACATGCAACTTAATAACATAAATAAACTTACATATGCATATATACATATTTGAGAATGTATAAAATATATATGTAGTAGATGTATATCCTCAAATACATGTCTATGATATGACAAAATGACATCCTAGATATCTACACTCTATACGAATATAGATCTAGAAAAGTAGACCCCATGACTAGTGACTGTAGTATAACACTTGTCCTCAATCAGAGTCTCGAAAAGTAGCACATGGCTCACCAAATGACGAATCCTACATAAGAACCGGGAAGTGGTGGGGGTGAGTCCTGAGGATCTCAGTGAGTGGAGCTATAAAATAAGAAACTGAATCAGTATACTGGGTAAAATCATTCATTCTTAAAATGCCTTTGAAAACTTTGTTTGAAAACCAGTTCTTTTCTTTTAGCTGAGAAAAAGTCCTTTCTTAAAACTTTTTGTGAAGAAAATCTCTGGTATTGTGGAAAAACTTGACGCATGGGGGCGTTACGTATCGCCATCCCCTATACGCCTAACTAGTGTTCTTGGGGCGTTACGTATCGCCGTCTCCCAAGCCACTGAATTAGAGCCAGTAGTGCTGAACTATACTACTACCTGACCTTGAAACTAGGGTATAGGGGTGTTACGTATGTTGGTGATTATATAGGTCCCAAGATCATTAAACAAGCATGAGAAAGTGATGAATACATCTCAAAGGAGTTGCAGAATACTCACATCGATCGGTTGAGACGAAACGACGAACAAAACTTCATGATTTGGCCTCCAAAGCTCACGCCCATCACTGCAGTCCATGGCTCACAGTTTCAGTTTTGGATCATCAATTTGAGCTTCGAATCTTCGACGAACGATTCCCGGCTCAAGGGTAAGTGTCCCTAACACCTTCATAAGTCTCTCGGAGTGCTAGCTCCGCTTGATTTTGCCACAAAATCAAGGCACAAAGCTCCCATTACTCACGGCAATGGAGTGAAACCAGTGAGTTTGTTCACTGCCATTTGGGCGTGAATGGAGTGAGAGAGAGAGAGAAGAAAAAGTGTAATGGCTTAGTAAAACATTTCCAAAATGTCTTATATATTTTTCAAAAAAATAAATCAAACATTTACCAATTAAAATATCAAAAAGTCAAATGGTAAATGCTTTACACTATTCCAACAACACACATCAACTATTCAATCAAGTGATGTGTTGTCTATCAATCAATCAATCACTCACATCAATCAATCAAATGTCACATCACTCAAAGTGACATTTGATTTGACACTTGATGTGACGAATGACTTGACGTTTGATTTGACGCTTGATGTGACTTGCGTGCCGTACTCGAATTCGAAATACGAATGCGCTCGCAATCACACTCGGGCTTGGGTTTGTTAATTCCAAATTAACAATTTATCCGTTGCGTCAGAATTAAATGATTACGCCTAGAGAATTCACTATTCACGTCGCTAACGAATTAATTCTAAATTAACTCGTTCGCCCGAATTAAAATCCAATTTCAATTCCGCGTCGAAATCCAATTTCGTTTAATATATCAAATATATTAATTTACCGATTAATTCCAAATTAATCGTTATCTCTCTTTTATTAATATTTTATCCTAGATAAATATATCCGAAATTAATCCCAGATTAATTTTCTCTCTCATCGAATTAATCCCAGATTAATTAAAGTGCGAGTCATACTTCATCGGTGTATCATTGGGACACGACCCAAGAGATCTCCGGATATGTTGGCAGTAAATCGGGTCGTCGGACCATCCGAACACGTACGTACCAAGTACTACGTCTTAACCGATTCACAAGACAAGGTTGGCTTCTAGCAAAGCGCCATGCCTACCCAATTCTCCGGAAATATTCTTACATGAATATGTGATCTATATCAAGCGTAGTATACCATAGTATTGCGTATTTCGATCCAGTATCGGACTATCACGTGCTAGGCCTGGGGCTGGAGTTGTGTCTGCCCAGTACGAAGCACATGTCGGATGTCTGGTAACTAGTCTCTATAATCGGATATACATGACCTAGTCATAATATCCCGATGGCCGCGCAGCATTTAAGAGTACTAATACCGTATCCTACGTGACATCATCTCCACTTTGACTGGAGTAATACTTCCGTCTTGACATCACACCCAATACTCTACGATTCTCAATATACCTAGTATCGGCGTACACAGAACCGATTAAAGCCCTAGACGACCTCAACCAAAGTATATTGATTATCGTAAGCATTAGCGGTCCAAGTCTCAGGTTAAGACCAAATACACCTACCCTGATGTCGGACTCCCATAGACACATAGTCAACTACCAATGGGATTCCGAGGGGGTCTATCCAGAGCGAAGCTGTTTCCCGTACCGTCGGTGAAACACAACCTCCTATCGCACTTGCATAAGTATCCAATACTTAAGTATATGAGAACTACGCCGTTGTGCCCTCACAACGCGCACAAGTACGATACTAGTCTTTTACGTATTTATCGATGTCCAATCTCGATAATACTCTGACTATGGATATTTAATGATTTATCCTTCGTTGATTGATACTGTCTCATATCATTCTCAATCAAGGAACAAATCATATGGACCTCTCATCATTTATATATCTAAGGTGATCTAATCACAAATGATAATAGTGCAATCTCCTTTATCACATAGTTAATTTGTACAACAACACAATGATCTGTACAAATAGTGACGCTATGGGTCATAACTGTCCAACAATCTCCCACTTGGCCTATAGCCAGTCACTCAAGTGTTTAACACCCGAACTATGTACGGTTTGCTCAAATTGCTGAGAAAAGGTTTCGTCAGCGGATTTGTATGATTATCGTCTGGTGCGATTTATACGATCATCACATCGCCACGATGTATGATCCGAACGAATCAGATGTATCGTCGAAGTATGTATATGGTTCGTTGATGAGACCATTAATTCTTTAGCCTGTGCTGACACCTAGCTCAGCTGCTAACAGAAATATATCTAATCTAATTAGATTTATTATTGACCCAGATTGCTTCAATTGCTGCCTCAGCTGTTGCAATTTATCCGCATTTGTTGTTTATTCGGTAACAGTATCTTGCTTGGAAGATTTCCAGCTCATTGTACCGTTATTCAAACTGTATAGTACCGTTTGCGACTTTCAGTCATTTTATCGGTTTGGAAACTTATAGTAGTGATCCCAGTCACTCAAGTTCTCCTTCTCCACAGATTAAGACAGCATCCTTAGATCTCTAAGATTCTAACGGATGTTCATAACATCAATTCAGTGACCATCACCCGGATTGGCCTGATTGTGAATCCATATGCTCAAAGCGTATGAGACACCAGGTCATGTACATTTACAATGTACAAGTTCTCGCAGAGTTTAGACAACTTAATCTATCTCAGTAGATCTTTATTCCTAGAATAAAGGTTGTTACTCCCAAGAATTCTACGAAGAATTTTCTTCGAAAGCCAAGCTTTCGCCGATTGGTTTATTGGGAATTTCATTATTTTATTAAAGGACATTCTTGTCAGTGCGCTCCCACTAACCTTCTTATATACACAAGAATCTAATGCTTGCTTCAATCCAAACGTGGATCGAATAACCTGCAAACCTTGTTTACTGGTTTTAGTATGACAAAATCGTCAGGATGTTATAAACATCCTCCAGAGGGTTCCGTTTAAGGAAAGCGATTTTGATCTTTAACTGACACATTTCATAAATGAAACGTGCAGCTACTGCAAGCATTTTTCAATGGATTTGCCGTGGCAACAGGTAAAAGGTTGAACCGTAATCAACACAATGTTGATAACGATACCTTTCCGCTACAAGCCTAGCTTAGTACGTTGGTATGTTGCCATCCATGTATGTCTTCCTTGAAGACTTATACAGTACCTATAGGCACAATGCCTTATGGTACATCAACTAGTGTCCAAACATAGTTGTTATACATGGAATCCATTTTGGACTCATGGCACTTTGCCATAACGGAAGTCCATACCTTGTATCACCTCTTCTTACGTAGTTGGTTGGTATATCTCAACAAGATTGACATCTTTATGAGGTGAGATCAGAAACCCATACCTCAGGTTGTTTTCTGATTCTCTCCGATCTACGTGTTTCTTGTGTATTCGAAGATTAATGGTATAGTTTCATCATTGATGAACTATTTGTGTTCCATTAAGGACTTCGTGCCTAAAACAGTATTACTCCAATTTTCATCGAGTTATACCGTCCTCCCACTGACCACTACATATCGGTAATCCTCTAAGGAAGACCGCATGGCGAGCAACAATTACAATTGTTCCCTAGTGAGATGTATAAGTACTATACTTATGGTTTTTCCCTAGGATAACCTATATTTGGCACTTATCCGATTTGGGTTCTTGTTTGGTATCATCCAAATGTAAGCCTAGCATACCCAAACCTACAGGAGTGTGAAACCCAGTTTCTTTCCCGTTCATATCTATGAAGTCTGTCAAACAGAATTTTATGGAACCTTATTCAAAATAAGTTTTGCACTTTTTATGCTTATCTTTGAAGGAAAAGGTAGCTCAGAGTGACTCATGATTAACCTTATCATGTCCAACAAAATTCGGTTTCTCCGTACGGACACACCGTCAAACTGACGTGTTCCAGGAGGAGTCCTCATTTGAAAGAATACTATACTCTTTCAAGTATATATCAAACTTATTGCTTAAGTATTTTCCATTACGGTCTTACCGTGACGGTTTAATACTTTAGCTGATCTGTTTTTCTATTTCGTGTCGAAACTCTAAAAGTTTCCGATTTGTGTTCTTTAAAGAAACACATAACCATAACGTGATGCCACATACGTTAAGGTCACGAAACATTCATATCCACATCTAGCCTAGCTAGATATGGGCCCACTTACTTCACAATGAATAGGGCTATCAGATCGGTGGCACTTACACTTTTACCAAGTAAACTGTTTTAGGTATCTTACCTAATAAACTAGATTCGTAGACTTCATTTGATTAGTCAAATCAGTCCTAGTACCCACTTTCAAAAGTGTGGATATACGACTCTTGTTTAATTGTGTCCCAGACAACAATGCCACAATTAGTTTCATCTGATCAATCAGTATGAGCTATTTTTGTCATATTATATGTTCGAGATTTTATTTATATTCAAAATATAAATAATGTTATTCACATCTAATGTGTTTATCTCAATATCATCTTTATATAATAAAACACTTTAGTATTCTAGAATATAAAGGTTCATCATCCGCACGGATTGAACACTGATATAGAGATAATGTTTCTAGTCAAACTAGTTACATTATAACAGTTTCCTAATTTTGGTACTCACCCGAAGGTAGTTCCTAAATTAGGTATCTTTGGTCGAAACAGCGACTTTCGTCCCGTTTCCGATTCGCAGATTAACCTCAGCTTGAATTCAGTATCCTGCTCACAGCAGATTCTGAACATCATTACATATATTTTATGTACCATACTAAGCATTTTAAAATCCAATTTTAATACTAGTAATGGACATAATATTGACAAACATTCTTAAAGTCAGAGCCTTGCTTAACCTTCCTTAAATTCCCCTTCCTTCGTGTCCCATTTCCAAATGACAGCCACTTCGGGATATGTCCTATATCTTCCCAGAAGATAATAACGATATTGCCTTTACCCTTTTTCAATATTTCAGAAGTCTTTGGCCAAGCCTTGGATTTCTAGAATATTGACGTAAAGTGCGCCTTGCGCTACTTATCTAATTGCAAAGTTTGACTTTGTCTCCTTGAGATTAGTCATTAAATCTCCAATAATTATTAATTACAAATTTAATACTTCTTAAATATAAACATAGATTTATTACAAGTATATTGAATTAAGCACTATAAGTCATCATCACATAATACTTCCTAAGATTATGTTCCACTAATTTGCTCAATTCAGGGTTTAGGCATAATAGGTTATTTTATCCAATAAAGTAACTTATTATTTATTTCCAGGACCATCATGAAATATTATTCCCAATTTGAAAATTAAACCATTTAAATATTATCTTCCAAGATTATATTTTAAATGTCCAACTTTCAATATTTCTTGATTTTAATAGTCCGACTATTCAATCAATTATTTCCGGTACTATTCATTATAATGATTACAATAATCCAATTATTTAATCAACTATAATATTAATTCAATTATATTGATTACTATAATCCAATTATAAAATCAACTATTTATTGAATTTATTTGAATATAGTCAAACTATATTATTTAAAACAACATTAAATATTAGTCCAACTAATACTTTTAATTATTTGACGAGTGATATTTATTTGAGCGCGTATGGCGAGTAATTGAACGAGTATTGCAAATTCAATTCTTACCTCCCACTATTTTTCGGCGAGCCTCTAACCCTCTGTCGAGTACTTGGGAAACCGTGTTTCCTAGTGGGCTAGGATCCCGTTAAATGTCACACAATCTTGACTTTGGCCAACAAATTGTATGATAATTAACTAGGTAGATCTCTAAGATCAATTGGATCCAATCCAATTCCTAGGTCCGGTAGGTGGACATCCAAGTCCGAAACATATATCGTATATATGCATATATATCCAATATATAGCCTAACCCATTTCCTCTGAATCAACTAGGCCTTGGCTTTGGCACAACAAACCTAATGATCCCAGTCAAGCGCGACCCATTGACCATGGAAAGCTTCGTAATCAATGTCGAGTGACAAGAAGTGGTCTTGACTTTGGCCAACAAACCACAACTTGGACAAGACACCGATATGGAACAAAACTCTCGTGATTCAAACACATCTTCGACGGACAAAGGGCTTGACTTTGGCCAACAACCCAATGCCAATCTCGGATCTTGAGTAAGAAACACTCAATGGAAGGAAAAACGCATGATATTGAGCGAGGGTTTTTCGCGTGCAAATTGGCTACCAATTTATTATCTTTGTTAAGGTCTCATCATCATACACCCTTAAACATGCATTCTAAATACATAATAAAGCACAAATGAAAATAAATAATAATGATATGCGGATGGATACTTAATACATTGATCCTAGATCAAATCTCTCCCTTTCTCTCTCAAGCTAGCACTTGTATTACTTCTACCTGTTACCCTACACTTCTAAAGAAACCTCATTTACATTGAGGGGAATAGGTGAAAAGAGAATACAAGAGAATAGAGGTGAAAAGGCTGGACACGCAGGTCCAATTTAATAAATCAAATTTATTACAATAATTTCCAAAATTGCCCTTACCCAACTAATATTCATCTGATATACATTATTCATTCATCACAACCATGTATTCACACAAAGCATGTTATCAATCAATCTAATCAAATTAATTAATCTGATAATTAGTGATCATCCAATGTTCAAACAACGATTTGATTTTGCTCGAGTCAAACTCGTTTTGCGAATAAGTACTCAAAGTATGAATTCTCGAATTAAATTAAACTACGTCATTAAATCCAATTTAATATGCATTCAATTTTAATTCGTTATTTAATTCCAAATTAAATATTGCACTTTAATAATAAACCTTTTACGACTTAAATTCCAAATTTAATCGTAACGCGTCTCAAAGACCGATTAACGTCCAACGTCAATTCAATTAAAGTCTAATGGGCTTTTAATTGATTTCTTAAGGCGTGGACTTTTGGTCAACTCAGGTCAATCCGAATAACCAAAATCTAATCCGGGATTTACCCCATAAGCCCATAAATCAATCTTGGCCCATTAGGCCTAATTAAACTTTAAAGGTTCATTAAGTCGCAATTGGGCTTAACGGAAGTGGTTTTGGGCCCAATTGGATCCAATCCATTTGGCCTAAACCAACTTTGTACAACAAAGCCCAATAAGCCCATTTACAACTTTAAAAGCCCAAATCCAATTCAAGGCCCAATTAATTAAATTCATAAAATCCAATTTCATAATATAATTAACCTAAAGTGCTTATGATGATTAATAACCTAAATCGATATTTCCGAAACATCAAATTAGTCTAATTAATCATGCTTAACATCATCATCACATGTCCAACACATTAATGAAAAAACCAAACCCATTTACATGCTACTAAGTCTAGGCCAAGGAAGGCAATTTTGTCCGATTTGAATTCAATCCGATTAATTACACAATCGACAACGAATTAACTTCCTGAATGATTTCATACACATCTAATGTTCATAAAATCAAAAATCCAAGACTTTAAAGGGCATTATGAATTCGGCCAAGTGAAGGTAATTTGGGGATTTTTGTTCAATTCAAAATCCAATCCAATTAGTTTCAAATTAACATCATCCTCAATGATTCTAATTCATCCAACAAACCAAAATCAAAAATTCCAAGAATTCCACACAATCCTCACATTCGGCCAAACATAAAATATTGGGGAAAATTATTCCAAATCAATTTTCAACAAATTGGTCCAACCAATATGCAATTAAACAGGTTATAAGCATACTCAAACAATCAATTCATTCAAATCATGCTCAAAACAAATTTACCCAAATTTTTAAGCCCTAAAATTTCATGCTTGCAGCTAGGCTCTGATACCATTGTTGGTGATTATCTAGGTCCCAAGATCATTAAACAAGCATGAGAAAGTGATGAATACATCTCAAAGGAGTTACGGAATACTCACATCGATCGATTGAGACGAAATGACGAACAAAACTTCATGATTTGGCCTCCAAAGCTCACGCCCATCACTGCAGTCCATGGCTCACAGTTTCAGTTTTGGATCATCAATTTGAGCTTTGAATCTTCGACGAACGATTCCCGGCTCAAGGGTAAGTGTCCCTAACACCTTCATAAGTCTCTCGGAGTGCTAGCTCCGCTTGATTTTGCCATAAAATCAAGGCACAAAGCTCCCATTACTCACGGCAATGGAGTGAAACCAGTGAGTTTGTTCACTGCCCATTTGGGCGTGAATGGAGTGTGAGAGAGAGAGAAGAAAAAGTGTAATGGCTTATGTAAAACATTTTATGTAAAACATTTCCAAAATGTCTTATATATTTTTCAAAAAAATAAATCAAACATTTACCAATTAAAATATCAAAAAGTCAAATGGTAAATGCTTTACACTATTCCAACAACACACATCAACTATTCATAGTCACTTTAATAAAGTGATGTGTTGTCTATCAATCAATCAATCACTCACATCAATCAATCAAATGTCACATCACTCAAAGTGACATTTGATTTGACACTTGATGTGACGAATGACTTGACGTTTGATTTGATGCTTGATGTGACTTGCGTGCCGCACTCGAATTCGAAATACGAATGTGCTCGCAATCACACTCGGGCTTGGGTTCGTTAATTCCAAATTAACGATTTATCCGTTGCGTCGTAATTAAATGATTACGCCTAGCGAATTCACTATTCACGTCGCTAACGAATTATTTCTAAATTAACTCGTTCGCCCGAATTAAAATCCAATTTCAATTCCGCGTCGAAATCTAATTTCGTTTAATATATCAAATATATTAATTTACCGATTAATTCCAAATTAATCGTTATCTCTCTTTTATTAATATTTTATCCTAGATAAATTATATCCGAAATTAATCCCAGATTAATTTTCTCTCTCATCGAATTAATCCCAGATTAATTAAAGTGCGAGTCATACTTCATCGGTGTATCATTGGGACGCGACCCAAGAGATCTCCGGATATGTTGGCAGTAAATCGGGTCGTTGGACTATCCGAACACGTACGTACCAAGTACTACGTCTTAACCGATTCACAAGACAAGGTTGGCTTCTAGCAAAGCGCCATGCCTACCCAATTCTCCGGAAATATTCTTACAGGAATATGTGATCTATATCAAGCGTAGTATATCGTAGTATTGCGTATTTCGATCCAAAATCGGACTATCACGTGCTAGGCCTGGGGCTGGAGTTGTGTCTGCCCCGTACGAAGCACATGTCGGATGTCTGGTAACTAGTCTCTATAATCGGATATACATGACCTAGTCATAATATCCCGATGGCCGCGTAGCACTTAAGAGTACTAATACCGTATCCTACATGACATCATCTCCACTTTGACTGGAGTGATACTTCCGTCTTGACATCACACCCAATACTCTACGATTCTCAATATACCTAGTATCGGCGTACACAGAACCAGTTAAAGCCCTAGATGACCTCAACCAAAGTATATTGATTATCGTAAGCATTAGCGGTGCAAGTCTCAGGTTAAGACCAAATACACCTACCCTGATGTCGGACTCCCATAGACACATAGTCAAACTACCAATGGGATTCCGAGGGGGTCTATCCAGAGCGAAGCTGTTTCCCATACCGTCGGTGAAACATAACCTCCTATCGCACTTGCATAAGTATCCAATACTTAAGTATATGAGAACTACGCCGTTGTGCCTTCACAACGCGCACAAGTACGATACTAGTCTTTTACGTATTTATCGATGTCCAATCTCGATAATACTCTGACTAGGGATATTTAATGATTTATCCTTCGTTGATTGATACTGTCTCATATCATTCTCAATCAAGGAACAAATCATATGGACCTCTCATCATTTATATATCTAAGGTGATCTAATCACAAATGATAAGAGTGCAATCTCCTTTGTCACATAGTTAATTTGTACAACAACACAATGATCTGTACAAATAGTGATGCTATGGGTCATAACTGTCCAACAACGTATCGCCGTCCCACTAGCCCAGAACTATATGTGTGCACGGTCTCTGTCCGTCAATTCCATATGTAAGAGTAGAGGTGGATTTTTCCCCATGCCTCGAAAAACAACATAAATCTCATGCTTTTAAATCTTAAGGCTTTCAAAACATTCTTACGTAAGAATTAATTCAGAATTCAATAAAACTAGTGCCCTAAATCTTTAAAAAAAAAGTATTGAAACAAATCTTAATTAAAACAAGTAATATAAATCAGTTTATAAGAAAATATCCACTCATAGATTTGAAGTCTGGTCAAGTTTCCTTCACGTCGCTGGGGGCGAACGCGGCTCTTGATGTGTATCTATATGAAATACACTAAGTTAGAATCATAAGTTATAAAGTACAATTCGAATTCAAATTAAGTTCCTTAAGCTAGTTGGATTACTCCCTTAGAACATTTCTTATTCCTTAAATAAAATGTAAAATAAAATTCAGACCCTTAGTTACGCGTCGCGACTTCTGGAAAAATTCTAATTTTTGGGTTACGCGCCCATGTTAACCAAATACATCCCTCTGCCTCATTTGCGCGATGTCGTTTCCACGGCCTGATTTTCATTCCTTCAATGATTAACTCCAAACCTTATTACATATCCAACACAAGCAAATACAATCTTTTAATATCATTATATCAAACTTTCAACAACTCACCACCCTTCAAAACTCATTATATCAAGCTTTACCTAATGTTCTCATTGGAATTGAAAATCAAAAGTTCCACAAATGTGATTTTTCTAATATAAACACCTATCAATAATCACAATACAAGCCATCAACAACATACTACAATCATCCAACCATTAAAATTCAAAACACCAAAATTTGGGTCAAGTAGCCTTACCTTAATTCAATTTCCTTTCCCCTAACAATGCACCTTGATCTCATTTTTCTTGTTTTAGATTTATTTGGATGAAATACTCTTGTTACACTTCAAGCCTTTGTCAAGAAAATTACAAATTCTCTCTTTCTCTCCTCACTGTCACGACCAAGCCAAGAAAGAAATGAAGAAATATTTTCCCCTCTGTTGTTTATTTTATTTTAATACTCTCTCCCATTCACTTAACCCATTTCCAGAAAAATGTAGACAATTTGGTTGATTGGGCCTTGGGCTTCTTCTTCTTTTCTTTTCAAAGGAAAGTTGGGCCTTAAAAAAAGTCAAAGGAAAGTTGGGCTTAAAATTTGGTAAATGTTCGTTATTTCTCGTCGATCCCTAAAATTATTTACTAAGCCAGGAAGGAAAATTCCCTGTGTCCCTATCCAAACTAAAAATATTTGAGGTCGTTATAAATTCTCCCCCCTTAAAATGATTCGTCCTCGAATCAAAATATTTAAAGGATATAGTGTGTACCTTCATCCGCGAAGAGTTGGGGATATTGCTCTATTATGTCGTCTTCTGGTTCCTAAGTAGCCTCTTGTTCCTTGTGATGTTTCCAAATCACTTTGATGGAAGAAACCCATTGAGATCGTAGCTTCCTCGTCTCTCTACCCACAATAGGTACTGGTTGTTCCAAATAAGATAAGTCTTGATAGATAACAACTGTCTGGGGCTCCAACATATAGGATTCGTCATGCAAATACTTCTGTAACATAGATACGTAGAAAATTGGATGTATCCTGTCCGTGTTGGGTGGAAGCGCCAATTCATATACTCTTCCTCCAACTCTCTAAAGTATTTGGAAAGGCCCAATAAATCTAGGGCTACGTTTACCATTTTTACCGAATCTCATGACCCTTTTAAAAGGAGATACTTTTATAAACAAAAAATCCCCCACCTGAAACTCCAAATCCTTTCTCTGATTAATTGCATAACTCTTTTGGCGAATCTGAGCCGTACTCAATCTCTATCTGATTAACTTTACTTTCTCCTCGGTATCTTGTACCAAATCCGGTCCTAATAACTTTTACTCCTCGACTTCAAACCATCCAACTGGAGATCTGCACTTCCATCCATACAAAGCCTTGAATGGATCCATTTGAATACTTGCTTGATAACTATTATTATAAGCAAATTCTATAAGTGGCAGATATTGGTCCCAATTACCCTCAAACTCAATTATACAAGCCTGAAGAATGTCTTCTAAAGTTCGTATGGTACACTCCGACTGACTATCTGTATAAGGATGAAAGGCTGTGCTAAATTGTAACTGTGAACCCAAATCCTCCTGAAATGATTGCCAAAACTTAGAGGTAAATTGAGTAGACCCGGCTAGTGGTTCAGTTCGGTTTCGAACCAGAATCAAACTAGAACCAAACCAGTTAATTTCGGTTCGATTCTGGTTCCACATGAAATGTGGAAGTGGAACAGGAACTGAACTATTCGGTTCCAATTCCGTTTCCGATTCCATTCAATTTTTTTTTTAAATGAAAAATTGAGATTGATAAATCAATATAATTTAAAATTATGAATTTGAATTTATATAATACACTTATATTATATAATTACATTAAATTACAAATAAATTTTTATCTAAAATAATTACTATATAAATTCAAACCGGTTCCAACCGGTTCGGTTAGGGTAGGATCCTTAATCGAACTAGTTAGGTTTCGGTTTGATTTCAGAATTGAAATCGGAGCCGATTGGAGTAGGAACCATCCGGTTCCGAACCAGAACCTTGGTCGGGTCTAAAACTGAAAACCTCGATCTGAGATAATTGAGACAGGAACTTCATGCAATGACACTATCTCATCCAGGTACAGTTTAGCATATTGGGATGCTATGAAACTAGACTTAACTGGAAGAAAATGAGCATATTTGGTCAATCTATCCACAATCACCCATATCGAATCACATCATTTTGAGGTACGCGGGAGCCCGACAACAAAGTATATAGTGATTTTCTCCCATTTCCACTCCAGAACATCTAAATCTGTAGCTTCCCTGCTGGTTTCTGATGTTCAATTTTAACCTGCTGACAAGTGAGATAACTTGTGACAAATTCAGCCACATCTTTTTTCATGCCATCCCTCTAATAAACATCCTTAAGGTCGTGGTACATCTTGGTGATTCTAGGGTGCATGATGTTAGATGAAGTATTGGGCCTTCTCTAATATCGAGCGTTTCAACTTTGGTACTGGAGGTACAATAATTCTATTCTGCTTCCTAATGAGATTTTCACCATCTAAATAATACTCGTCCTTTATACCTTGTTGTAATTGACATCTAATCCATTGCACTTCAGGATCCGCTTCTTGTACAACTCTGATTTCATCAATGAGGGTGGATTTAACCTGAATCTGCTCCAACAAACCTCCTTGTATTGTCACTTGAAAATTCATTTCATCCAGCATACAACTCTACATTTGTTATCTCTCATTTGGCAAGTGAGCCAAACTTCCCATAGATTTCCTGCTCAAGGCATCCGCTACAATATTAGATTTGCCCAGATAGTACTAAATGGAGCAATCATACTCTTTCAACAACTCCACCCATCTCCTTTGTCTCAAATTAAGCTCCTTTTGGCTCTGGATATACTTAAGGCTTTTGTGATCGATGAAAATTTTGATTGTTTCACCGTATAAATAATGCCGACATATCTTCAGAGCAAAAATTATTATAGCCATTTCCAAATCATGAGTGGGGTTATTTTGTTTATAAGGCTTCAATTGTCTGGAAGCATAAGCAATCATTTTCCCCATCTGCATCAATACAATGCCTAAACCCACTCTAAAAGCGTCACAGCACACTGTAAATCCTCATTATCCCGATGGTAGTGCTAGATAGGAGCAGTAGTCAATCAGTGTTTGAGTTCCTGAAAACTCTTCTCATAAGCATTAGACCATTCAAACTTCACATTCTTCTGAGGCAGCCGCGTTAATGGAGCAGCTATTCTAGAGAAATTTTCTACGAACCTTCTATAGTACCCTACTAATCCCAAGAAGCTACGAATCTCTGTTATGTTTTTAGGCGGATGCTAATTCTGAATAGCCTCAATCTTCTGGGAATCTACACAATTCCTTTCTTGGACACCACATGCCCTTAAAATACCACACTAGTTAACCAAAATTCACAGTTCGAGAACTTAGTGTATAAATTTTGTTCTCTCAATGTCTATAACACCTGATGTAAATATTTTGCATGTTCCTGCTTATTATGCGAATACACCATAGTAAAGACTATCACAATCCGGTCTAGAAAATGCCTAAACACCCTATTCATCAGATCCATAAACATTGCAAGGGCATTAGTCAGACCAAATGACATTATTAAGAACTCGTAATGCCCGTATATGGTTCGAAAAGCCTTCTTCGGGACATCGCTCTCCCTAACCTTCAATTGGTGATAACTCAAGCTTAGATCGATTTTGGAGAAACACTGCACCCCATGAACTGATCAAATAGATCATCAATCATTGGCAGTGGATATTTATTGTTGATAGTCACCTTATTCAGTTGCAGATAACCTATGCATAGTCGCAGTGTCCCATCTTTCTTCCTCACAAACAACACCGGAGCACCCCACGAGGACACATTGGGGCGAATAAAGCCCTTATCTAGCAAGTCTTGTAATTTTGCCTTCAACTCCCTAAGATTTGTAGAGGCGATTTTATATGGAGGAATTAATATAGGCTAGGTTCTCAGTATAACATTTATACAAAACTCAATCTCTTTATCCTGAGGTAGTCCTGGCAAATCGTCTTAAAATACATCAGGATACTCTCTCACCACCGGGATCTTCTCGAGATCTATATTTCCCACTCTGTTATCTGTTACATATGCTAAGTAACCCATATTTCTCTTATGTAGTAATTTAAATGATCCGATAGCTGATATCAAATTATGAGGCGCTACAGTTCTATCCCCCAGATAGACTTTTACTGGTCTATCGGGAGCATGTAGTGTAACGGTCTTCTCCCGATAATCAAGTACCATATAGTGCTTAGCTAATCAATCCATCCCCAGAATGACATCGAAGCTCAAAATACCCAACACTATTAAATCGGCATAGGAAAGGTACCCATCAATGTCTATAGAACACTGCCTCACACCCTGTGTAGCTTCTAAGGGGTCTCCTACTGGTGTAGCTATAATGATAAGGAAGTCTAAAATCTCGATGTCCCTACCCATCTGAGTCACAAAACACGACGCCAAAAAAGAATATGTAGCACCAGAATCAAATAATATTCTTGCTTGCACAAAATCAACCAGTAATATACCTGTGACAACCGTATTGGATGCATGTGCCTCCTATAGGGTGAGGGTATACACCCTGCCCTAAACTATGCTAAAGGAAACTTGTCCTTGATCACCAACTGATTGCCTATTCCTCCTATTGTCTGACCTCTACTCTCTTCTTCCTACACTTCTGTTAGGCTGTGGCCGATGTGTAGAAAAGGCGGCACTGAAAGGTGGAAAATATTTTACCGGTACCGGATAGTCTCTCTTCAAATGACCCATTTATCCACATCGATAACAACCTCTACTCCCAGATCTACAACTCCTGGTATGTTTTCGTCCATAAATCGTATGGTAGGGTTTGCCCAAGCTGGGCTACTAAGGGAGAGGAAACTGCAAGAGAAGCGACACTCTGAGCTGGCCTATAATCCCAATCTCCTTGAACTAAACCCATTTATCTACGTGCCATGGACGGATCTAACATCTGCTGTTATCTACTTAGGCCACTCTGGTGCAGCCTAGTCCTCTCCTCTTATCTAGATTTTTTTTGAGACTTTCTCTCTGCTTGTCTCTCTCTAACCCATGCTTCAAACCGCAAGGCAGCATCTAAAACTTGGGTGTAGGTAGTGGTCTCTGTGAAATGAATGGAGCAAAATAAAAAGTCTCGAAGGTTATTCAAAAACCTTTTCACCTTCATTTCCTCTGTATTGATTAGATGTGGGGCATAGCGATACAATCATGTAACCGGTATGTCATACTCAGAAACTGTCATCTACTCGCCTTATACCAACTGTTCAAACTCTCGAGCTCTTGAATCCCTGATATTATGTGGTAAAAATCTAGATAAAAAGGTCGTACTGAACTGAACCCATGTCAGAGGAGGAGCGTCTCATCGCCGACTATCCTAAAAAGACATAAACCAGGTGTTGGCGACATCTCTCAACTGAAAAACTGACTAACTCCACTGCTCTCTCCACAGAACACCCCAAAGTTGTACATATTCGATATGATTCCTCCATGAAACCACAAGGATCAGGGGAGGTCTCTACTCTCGAGAACATGAGAGGATGGAGCTTCCAAAAATCATGTAAGGATACCTGTAACTGTTGTCACTGCATAACCAGAACCGTCACTGAGGTGGCTCATGTGGCATAACAGAAGGTCTGGCTCGGAATGTAGTAGGGTCTGAAATATTTAGAGGAACTACTGTTTGGTGAGCCATGGATATTCCTACCGGTGATGGTGGAACCGGAACAGTGGGTTCTACAGCACTCGACTTTGGGCTTGGTGGATGCGGCTGACGGGTAATCAACTGGGCTAAAGCTGCTACTGACTACTGAGTCTGATGTAAAAAGCTGCTACTGACTACTGAATCTGATGTAAACTCGTAACTAATGAGTCATTAGGTTGAACCACTAGCGCAACTCTACCTTCCCCCATAACACTTTCATGAACAGACTCCACTCTCTGCCCTATATCTGGCTCAGGGGGAGGTGCTACTAATCTCTGATCCAGATCTATGCCTTGAGCCGCCCTACCACGCTTGGGTCTACCCCTAACTCCGGTTCTTCCCTTGGGTTACATGGAAATTTGAGAAATTAAGAGAGGAAAAAAAGGTCAATTATATGTAAAGGAATTATAAATAATTATAATGAGACATGCCTCGAGAGAAGGTTACTAGAGTAAACAACCACTTATATATAGTAGTTTACTGGGTATACCACATATACAAGCCACTGCTACTCCCTTACTGCAGTCACGGATTCCCTATACCATGCTCTGACACCATCTTTGTAACATTCCCATTACGGGAATGTTACCGGCAAGCAACAGAGCCCACTGTTGCCTCAGCCTCTAACTTATGCTCTAGAACACTTTCTCTTATCTTAATGCTATGAAATGTTTTACTCAATCACACATGAAACTTAATAACTTAAATTTAAATGTGAGATCATGAAACCAAATATATGCATATATACATGTCTAAGAGTGTATAGAATATATATGTAGTAGATGTACATCCTCAAATACATGTCTATGATATGACAAAATGAAATCCTAATGATATACACTATATCCGAATATAGATCTGGAAAAGTGGACCCTGTGACTAGTGACTGCAGCATAACACTTATCCTCGATCTAGGTCTCCAAAAATAGCACATGTCTTACCAAATGACAAATCCTGCTAAATAACTGGAAGTGGTAGGGGGTGAGTCCTGAGGATCACAATGAGTGGAGCTACAAAATAAGAAACTGAATCATTACATCTGGGTAAAATCATTCATTCTTAAAATGATTTTGAAAAATTTGTTTGAAAATTGATTCTTTTCTTTAAGCTGAGAAATAGCCTTTTCTTAAAACTTTATATGAACAAAATCTCTGGTACTGTGGAAAAACTTGATGCATAGAGGCGTTACGTATCACCGTCCCCCCATACGCCTAACTAGTGGTCTTGAGGCGTAATGCATCGTCGTCCCTCAAGCCACTAAACTAGAGCCGGTAGTGCTGATCCATGCTACTACCTGACCCTGAAACTAGGGTCTTGAGGCGTTACGTATCGTCATCCCCCAAGTCTTGAACTACGTGTGCCCACGGTCTCTCTCCGTTAATTCCATAAGTAAGAGCTAAGGTGGGTTTTTCCCATTTGCCTTGAAAAATAACAAAAAGCTCATGTTTTTAAATCTTAAGGCTTTCAAAATATTCTTACATAAGAAGTAATTAAGAATTCAATAAAACTAGTGCCCTAAATCTTTAAAAAAAATAAGTCTCGAAAAAAATCTTAATCAAAAGAAGTAATATAAATCAATTTATAAGAAAAATATCCACTCATAAATTTGAAGTTCGGTCAAGTTTGCTTCAAGTCGCTAGGGGCAAACGCGGCTCCTGTTGAATATCTATATGAAATACATTGAGCTAGAATCATAAGTTATAAAATACAGTTCGAATTAAAATTAAGTCTTTAAGCTAGTTGGATTACTCCCTTAGAACATTTCTTATTCCTTAAATGAAATGTAAAATAAAATTCATACCCTTAGTTACGCGTCGCGACTTCTGAAAAAATTTTAATTTTTAGGTTCGGGTCGTGATACCGGTCCCATCTGCATCGCGACCGCCCGTGTTAACCGAATGCATGCCTCTGCCTCGTTTACGTCGCGACGCGACGTTGTTTCCAAGGCCAGATTTTCATTCCTTAAATGATTAACTCCAAACCTTATTATTTCATTTTTTTATTTTTGTATGATCACATGTTTTGAATGACGTTTGTGGGTGTCGTCGCTGTAAGCCCTCACGAGACTACAACTCATCCATTAGGGTCACCTAAAAGGTTTGTTGCATACACTAAATGCAATCGTGACCCCTACGAAAGTGGCATAGATAGATCTTTATTTTTAATTTAGTTTAGTTCTTATTTTCTTTTTGAGCTTGAATTGCTAGGGAGTAACAATAAGCTGGTTGGGGATTGTGATAAGTGTATGAAAATATACTTTGAACATCACTAATCAGCATGAATATCACGTATTTGATCCTAATTATAGTTTATTTTATGTATTTTTATTTTGAAGGAATGGAAAATGAATCTTGGAGCAATTGTATATGTTTCAGGATCTTGCGGACACATTCGAAGCACATGGGAAAAGAAAAAATATAGAACGTATAATCCCAGAAAAATTGCCATCCGTCCTAACTCGCTAACTTCTAGGCATCGCGATGCGACCTCAGCATGGCTACATATATTTTTCCCATAAGTTGGGCACTGCGGTGCCACTTTTTGATGTATTGGCACCCTAGAAGACCCAAGAAAATTAATTTAGTTGTGTTTGATGTACACAAGGACTGTGGGACTTCCCTATATAACCCAAGTTTGTCGAAAACCCCAGAGAATGAGAAAAACAGAGAGAAAATGTAACAACCGGTAGTTCTTACTACTGCCTTCAGTAATACCGTCACGTACGAAGCAAAGACATGTAAAATAAATTATGATGGGACCCAAGTATATCTATAAAATGAATTTTGAGATGATTGGTAAACTTTTCGAAGTCACTGGACGGGACTGTACCGAATCTATTTTGGACCTCCAATAGTATTTTGGGCATACCTTTTTCATACGATCCCCAATTTTTATGAATTTTATATCGTTGAAAAGCTTAGACCAAGACCTACAATTTCCGTGTTAGATATTTTTCCAAATGCGGAACCGAACTAAGTCAAAAATAAGATAAAAATCTGAGTGAATAGTGATTTCGGACTTAAATGATAAAATACCAAAATTCTTCTTTTCTATAGACACTTCTATATTTTTCTTGTATCAATTGAGTCCTATTATAAAAAGGGGCCACTATTCATGAATACAAAAGAAATGAGAAAGAAAAATAGAGAGAAAGAGAGGAAAACCTTAGAAGGAAAAAGATGGAAGAATAGGAAGAAGAAGAAGAAGAAGAAGAAGAAGAGAGAAGAAGAAGAAAGGAAGAAGAAAAGAAAAGGAAAGTGTAGGAAATCTTGGCATCCATGGAAGACTTGGAGATTAAAAGAAAATCAAGAAAATGGAGGTAAGAATCCATGACCCAAATCTTGAGTTTTTGATTCTTGATGAAATAGATGATTTGATAATGATAATTTCATGTTTTGAGTTTTTTTATGAGAATATGAGTTTAAGGGTTGATGATTTGGCAATTACACATTTGGGTTTAAGTTATTGAGTTTTGGGTTTATATATACATTATGAATTATATGTATAGATTGAGGTTGATTCTTGATTAATTGAAGGATAAAGCATGTTAAAACGAAGTATTAATGATGTATGAGTTATTAGTTTGTAGTTTGTAGTTTGGAGACTTGGAAATGGATTAGAAATTTAATAAGTTGGGTGTAGGAGGAGTTGAAGAAGAAAAGCAGATTCTGTAACTCGTAGGGGTTTCGTGACGCTAGGGAGTTCCACGTCGCGACGAGAAGAGGAAGATGAAGATAAATTCAGGACGCCGTGGGTCGCGACTCGCGATCCTTCTTGCGTCGTGACGCGAAGCTAGAAACACACTCAATCAGTTTTAAGTCCCCGATTTTATCCTAACGCGTTAGAAATCACCTTTAAGGACTCGTATCAATTTATCTTCATAGCCTACATCAAATTATGGCGATTACAAGTCTTAAGTTTATGATTTTCGAGTAAATCTTTAAATTATCGAAGTTGGTCGAATATGTTGATTCTAATCAAGTTCCTACCATAGGTTATCCACAGGAAACACAATTCCTTGCGATCAAAGATCCAGCGCCAGCTCAGCCAGACTTGATCACAGTGAGTGGACACTTTCCTTTTTTCTACATAGTTTTTATTTCGCATTTTGTTCAGTCAGACTTACTTTTCAACAACTAGGGCGTTAGCCAAGTTTGTTTTTATATCATATGTGACTTAGCTTGATTTGAGAAGTTTTGTGGAAAGATAGATGTTTCAGTTTAAGATTTATGCTTTCAATATATGTTTTATGTTCTTGTTTTTCGGGGCATGAGGTAAAACCTCACCCCAGTATGTAACTAGAGATACAATGAAATTGACGGATTTAGAGACATGTGCAAATGTGGATGACTGAGGGGACGCTCTCAGATCCTCAAGCATGACAAGGGTCGACAGATCCTCCAAATCCTGTTTGGTGGCTACACTGCCAGTTGAGCTATTGTCATTGGTGTAGAGCTCTACGTTGCCAGTTAAGCTGTTGTCCTGGACGTAGAGCACCACTAGCCTCAGAGATGCCACAGTTGAGCTGTTGTCCTGGGCATCGTATATTATCAGTTTTCAGTTTTCAGATCACCAGTATATAGTTTTCAAAAGTCAGACTTTAGTAAAGAGTTTTTAGAAACCATTGTTTTAAAGACAGTTTTCATAAAGATGAAGTTTTCAGAAACAGAGTTTCCATGTAAAGATGTTTTGAAAACATGGTTTAAAAGCTAAAAGATTTTTATCAGTCTTCAGTTTTTAGTTCACTCATTTAGATCGTATGACAATCTAACCCCTCTTCAGTTTTATCAGTTTTGTAGGGATTCTATGAGGATAAGCTCGGGAGGATGGATACTGATGCAGTCACTAGGGATGGAGTCCACCGACATTAAGTCCCAAAGCATAAGAGTCCAGTTCAAAGTCAAATTATTTGTATGCATTAGTGTCTACTAAAGCATTGTAAAAAGAAGCATTTCTGAGTATACATTTATAATTCATAAGAGTATTTTATTGTCGATGAGTTAAGGTCTATATGCATGACATTGTATTAGAATAGTTTACGATACAATCAGAAAGTCAGAGGCTTATAGGGTTAGTACAACTTTCCTCTGCCAGTAACATCTCCCAGATCGGGGATGTTAACAAAGAGTTCATGTTTTTGATTCCTGAATACTTTTTAGCAATTAATATAATTGATTATTTGTTATTCTTTATTACCTTTTGATTATGAATCCAGAGATTGTGTTTTACCAACTTGCATAGATGAATATTCATGTTTCTTTTATGTGTGATTAGGGAACCCAGTTGTGACTAGCAATGTTGTTTTATGAGTTGATCTTCTGCTGCAGTATTACTTGAGGGTATATTGTCGATGTTGGATAGGCCATAACGATAACATTGTGTACTATTACCATAGAGAAAAAAATTCATATATTACCTTAGGATTTAATATATTTTGAATTGAAATATTTTCTGATTGTTGGATTGGGATGTGAAACCTTCAATTGAGTAATAAAAGGAATCAACTAATGAATATAGGATTTAATATAAGAGGGATTCCTGACGCTTTGTTACTTTTCTCTACTGATAATTCTTACGTACTTTTCATCATTTTTAATTTACATTACCAATTCGATCTTTCTCTTTAACTCAGTTACTGCTAACATTTTCATTAAGTGAATTAGTTCCTTGTAACCATCTCTCTAAGGAATCAACACCCCAACTATACTGCGATAACCTCAAGTACTTTTTGGACGTAATCAAATTTTGGCGCCGTTACCGGGGAGACGGATTACAATCTAAAGGCGCAGGTTTTCTCAGACAACTACAAAGCAGTAAAATCGTTCCATCTTTACATTTTTTAATTAATTATTTATTTTATTTCATTTTATTTCATTTTTTGTTTTAGTTTTAGTTTAGATTTTGATTTTTTGTTAGTTTTACCTTTTATTTTTGTTTATTGTTTTATTCGTGTTTGATTGCATGCCTAAACTTAGGGATCGATTTGGTAGATTTGTTAGAACTAAAGAGGAAGATCCAGATTCAAAAAGTTTATTTGAAAACCTTTTTGCCACACTACCTAGATCTAGCACACACAACATGAATTAGTACGAGAGACCACCGATTAGGACTCTTGAGGAGCCTCCATCCCACTCGCACAGCTACACCATCATGTATAATGTTTCCTCCTAATGCACCATATATAGACTTTAAACCCGGAATGATATAGTATCTCCCACTCTTTCATGGTTTGGAGAATGAAAACCCTTATATGCATATTATAGAGTTTGAAGAAGTCGTAGCAACCTTCCATGACCGGTTTGGGACTACATACACAATTAGACTTAAGTTCTTCCCTTTTACCCTTAAGGATAGAGCTAAAAGTTAGTTGTACTCGATCATAGGGTGAGATGACATTGTCATTCTTTAATAAATACCCCCCACACCATAAGACTAATGTCCTAAAAATCATTGTCATTCTTTAGTATCATCCCTTCACATGCGATTAGCGACCATACTAGTACTAATACATTGGATCCCATTAGAACTACGCAGTTAAGTGTGTTTAGGTGAGAGTAGTACTAATATGGGTGACCTCTTGGGAAGTCCTCTTGTTGCACCCCAATTTTAAGGGCAAAATCCACAGCGCTCGTAGAAGAAAAACCCTAAAAACATAACTTGTTCTTTTGAAGCCCCTGCTGCCGCTCTGGTTTGGCAGCAGTGGCTTCCCACATCCACCCCCTCCATCTCTTTTTTTCCTTTATTATTTTTATGTTGTTTTTTCTATCTCATCGCTCTTCATTCTTCAATCTTCATTTTCTTCTCTCCTCCACCTTCATTGTTCCTCTCTTTTATCCTGTTTCCTTTACGCTTCCCCCCTCTTTTTCTTTCAATTTTCTTTTATTGTTCTCCAGCTTGCCTTTTTCTTCTTTCCTTCTTTTTTTTTTTCCTTTTCCTCATGGTTAGATTGTTGTCTCACCATAATTTTCCCTCCGGTCACAACCTTATTTTGATTTTGCTCATTGTCTCTGTCCTTTCTTTTTTATTTTGTTCTTTATGTTTTTATTTGTGGTTTCTTTTGCTTACCTAGAGTATTTAATCTGTGATTCCACTTTTATGGTGGTAGTTAATCCAATAAGATCTTGAACTATGTTGGTATTTTGATGATTTTATAGATTAAATTAAGAACATAGGAATTTCTTTGGAGCTTCTCGGGATATTTACTTTATCTCATTGATCTATCAGTTGATTTGTATTAGTTGGTTGTATGTTGTTGTTAAAGTTTATGTTTAAATGATATATTATGTTATTTCACTTCTAGTTAGGAATTTGTAGTCATCGATTTTGCATTGAAGTAGAGGTGGGGCGATCAGGCCAGACTCGTTATTCCTTCTATTCCTAAGTAGTTTTAGGTGTGATTATGTTTTTCTACTACTTATGGGAAATACATAATATATATCTTGTCTTTATGTTATTAGGTTTCATCCTTGTTAACTTGAATCTTAGGATATCATAAGGTTATGTTTAAGCTGTTATTTTGCCATGTAATTACATCATTGTGATGTTTTTATGAATGAATTTCTCATTTCATCTTCAAAAAAAAAAAAAAAAAAAGTCAGAAACACACAAATATCATCTACTAAATAGTAAGCTAACAATACATGTTTATTATAAAGTAAAACATTTGAATGAAGCAAATAAATAGACATAACATAATGGTAATGAGTGTAACATAAAAATGGCTAAGCATATTGTGAACTACATAAAATAATAAGTGTAGCCAAATATATTTATACTTTGCCTAATGTGTGTTCATGTTCGACCAGACGTAGTGTACGTCCGACCGGAGATATTGTGTCAAAAATAGAATCTCATATGCGCATAAATATTAAAAAAGGTGTCTCCATGTCGTATATTTTTAATGTTGTTTGGCTCTGAAAGTTCTCCTAAGCATGGGGTCTCTTCTGAATTCGCACCAGAAAGTATGGAACTCTAAGGGAAGATAAGTGTTTTACTGTTTAGGGTTTGTAGGTTTTACATTCTCTTAAACCAGCCTCTCTATCCAAAAAGAACCTATCTTTGTGAAGGACGTGTAGGGGTTTCTTGGGGCAAAATCCGGTAACGCAGCAGAAACGGTGAAAATTAAATTTTCCGATTTCAAAAATTTTTCTCGGATTAATTAAATAACATATTTATTTAATTACCCAATAATAAAATTATGAAATAAAATTCAATAAATCAAATTTATGTGAATTTACCAAATTGCCCTTACACTTGGTATTTAGTTCATTTTAGTCCAAAATTGTCCCAATCAATTTCGGATGATTCTAAATCATTTCTAAGATGAACTTAACCAGTCTCAAATATCAAAACACCAAAGGCAACACAAAACCCAATTTTTGTCATCATGGCCGAATGCACCATTTGGGGGGGGGGGGGGGGGGGTTATGCATTTTGCAATTCCATGCTTCAAAACACATCAAGATGTAATCCAATCAACATGAAACTTTATATGCATCATATAAACATCCAAAAACACAACATAAATGAAAAGCCCCAAATTTGGATAAGGTCTCCAACCCTAATTTTTCAATTTCTTCAAATTTGATAAATTATACCAAATTGGTTAAATCAATTACTTTAATCATCATTCTTCCATCCAATTAAAGTCTCAACACAATGAAATAACTATAGATCAAATCTAGGTCATTTAAGAGTGGGTCAACAACTCTAGATTTGCAACAAAGTTTCCAAAACCATAAAAGAATACTTATAACTACACTAGTCACAAGATTCCATCATCATACATGCTCAACACTTTCATCAAACTTCCATTCGCCAAAAACACAAAGAATAAAGAAAAGAATAGCATAAGAACATCACAAGATATAGCCTAGAATAAAATGAACATTTTCCTTTCTAATAGCAAGTTAAGAAAACTTAATAAAATCCAAGCTTTTCGTTAGTCTTTCTTTTCTTCCTCTCAAGCTTCTCTTGTTTCTTTTAATGGAGTTTTTGTTAAGTGTATTAGGTCAATTTACCAAATGAAATGAAAACAATATATACTTGCTTACAAAATGGCCTTGGCCGAAAATACACAAGCATATACAAGGAAATGTAATTTCAATTTCATTTGGTTTCAATTTGATCAACTTGTTAAAAATATCTAAAACACTTTATAGATACTTTAATTAAGTCAACAAAGGCAACTTAGCCATTTAATACAAATATCTAAATCTTAAGATATTTATATTTTAATTAATTTAATCATTTAATAATTAAATAATTAATTAATTAATTAATTACAAATATATTAAATATATGTATTATATTTACATTAAATATAAAATACATATATTCATTTATGATATTAGTCAAATATCTCAATTTGACAATTAATTAATGTGTATTTGAATTAATCAAGTATTAAATGCAAATACACAAAAATTAAGGAAATGACTATCGGGTCCCTACACATGTATTTTGTGTTAATCTTTAAATGACTTTATAAATAATCAATATTATTTATTAATATTACTCTAGTGCTCTACGAGCATATTTCATTATTGAGACTCTCTAGATTCAGGCATATCCGTCACGAAATCCAATTTCGTGTCCATAGTTTATCCACCCGTAAATTACGATGATCACGGATAAACTCGCTGAATCATACAGGTTGAGGTCATGGCAAATGTATAATTCCTCCATCACAAGTATCCGGATAAATCCCAGAGATATAGATGTGAACGTCAAATCTCTATAGGGATTATCCAGTCGACTATTCTATTAGCAATCTCAAAAAGAATGTTTAGAACTAGTTTCCAAACTGTACCACGGGCCCATGGTTTTTATCTGATTGCTAATCATTAGGACTACCTATGCTCTGATACACAGAACTGGCGGATCCTATCTTGATACACATAGGACACCCTGAGGATCTATCGACACCCAACGAACAGGCGGAGGTCTGATCTTAATAGATCGGTAACGTGACTGCCATCTAAGTGTAGAAGATGTCTCATGTGCCCCACAATGGCATCTCAAGTCTAAGAATCACAAGTGCTACTCAACCCGAGAAAATTCTTATTGACGTTAGTGTACCATCCATTAAGAATCTTCGGTGAGTCGTTCAATATTTATCCTCTATAAACACCTACACGTCTATACTAGTCTCCAAGTCTTATGGTTCATTGAGAAACCATTGGAATCATATATTCCAGTATACGACATGTACCAGTCTCAACGGGTTTACTATATTAAAAGTTACATTATATTATAGAAACTGCATATATTATTCATAATAATAATGTTTTACAGAAGTATTCATAAAGAAATACAACATGGAATTGGCGCTATGAGCACCAACCCCAACAGGACTATGCTCTTTTTTATAGTGAAAGAAAGAGGTCTCAAGATGGAAGGGGGAGCAGGATTCCGCATTCTTCCAATCTGTCCAAATTGATTGACAATCAAAACATCAAACACGGCTTGAATTATGTCCGGTCAGATGTAGGGTTTGGGATGTACCTCCGACCAGATGTAGTAAAATATGTGATTCCAGTTAGTTTAATTTATATATGTTTGTTGATAGCTAAATAGGTGCTTGTCATATATGTTCACATGAATGTGGATGTGGGTTGTACAGAAGGAAGCTCTGTTTGAAGAATGTCAAATCTGCTAAGTAAAACATCATACGAGTGAAATTACGTTATTTGGGCTCGGAAATTAGTGTCTGCTAGTGGTGCGATCCCTTAAAGGAATGAGTAAGTTTACTTTGATTAAATTTGCTAAGTGTTGATTAAATTTGATCAGCTCAGCGTATTGAAGTGGAAGTTGGCCCAACCCAGGTATTTGATTAATGTGTGCTTCAGAAGAGAAATGCAAATACATATAATTATATTCATTCAATTGAGAGTTCTTTAAAAGGGATCCCCTCAGGGTTACCCATATACAAAAAGAGAGAAATGAGAGGTAGAATCAAGCGGACGGGCCATGAGCATCTTCCGGAGAAGCAACTGATGTTGAGGGTCTAGGAGCATTTTCAAAAGGAACCGTAGTAGTTGAGGAGGGACCAAGAGTCACTTCCAAAACAGTATAAATAAATGAGGAAGGAACATGAGCCTTATCAAAATGAACAATAGCAGATAATGAGGAGTCGAGATCCTCTTGAGTGGAAGGCACAATGTACAATAGCTCGGGGTCTTCTAAAGTAAATGCAGAGGTTTCTTCTTGTGTCATTTCCCATTGGACACCTTCAGAATCTTATGAATAATCTACAAGTCCAAGCCGGGCTAGGTCATCTCGAACACCTCAATATATTCGACCAACTCTTCTATTTTGGCCTCCTGTTTAGCAGCCTCCAGATGGCCGGGTAGCTCGATATTTATATTCTTTAGATCATATTGAGACTTGTCTAAAGCCTTTTTCCAGTAGATACTTTTTTCCTCAACCTTACTCTCGGCCATGGTAGTTTGCCATTATTGACGCTTGAGTTCGTACTTCTTCTGGGCAGCCTCGGCCTTGGCCTTATCCCTCTCATTCTTCGTGATCTCAAAGGCTCGGTGGAGGGAGGCAACCTCAGCCTTGGCCCCTTCCTCGGATTATTTGAGGCCCCACCCTGCTTCCTCCAGTTGCTTCGAGAGATCTTGATCCTTCTCGGTAAAACGACTTTAGAGTCCTTGGGTCTGACCCCCTCATAGAGGGTGCTCATCAATAAATATTAATTGGTGGCCAAAATATAATACAGCTACAACACATAAGACATGGTCATTATAAAATAATGTAATAATATAATTTTAAGGGATAAGTCTAGTTACCTTTGCGTGAAATCAGTAGGTCTTATTAATGATATCATCGAGTAAGATATCCTCATACGCTATGGCCTAGTCCAAACTCATGGTCTCAGCCACATAATTGATGATCGGGAAGAAGTAGTCCATCTTCTCCCTCACATACTCAGAAAGATTATTAATCCCTAGTAGCGGGGCACTATCTCTAGCTTGTGGAGGGACTGGTAGGGCTTTGCCCTTTTTGCCCCGTCGTTTTCCTCTTGGGAGCCCTCTCTGCAGGCTCGTCCCCCCAGACCTGATGGAAATATCTTTTTTATGGTCGGAATGGAGCATATATAGCTTGGGACGGTTGGGAAGTGCCGGTGATTTGAGTTGGCGACCGATCATTTGAAGTTTGAACTGAAGGGATCAATATTATGGCAGTTTTATGGGGAAATTGAGGGCCCGATTGATAAACAGTTGTATGTGCTATTTCTGCACAATCTCTGATGGAATCGAGGCTGTAACTCGGGAACAAACGCTGCTAGACCCACCCTGAAAAGCTCGCGCTAACTTCCGAGCAAGTTGGAGGGACTTTGAAGCCAGACATTCCTACAAAAATAAAAGAAGACAATTAGAACATAAAAATGGGCAAAACAACATAAATAAAACAACAAATGAACAAACATAAGGTTAGTGATTCAGTCAGATACAAAGTCCCTATAGTGGCCCCTGAATTCTGTTGCCTTCTTTACCCTGGCCCGGGTCTCGTGATGGACTTTTGGGATGTCTCCCTAACAATATGTAAAGAGGCTTAGAGATTAGTGAGCTGTTAAGGTTTTTCAGAAGGGAAATAAAGGTCGGGTCATTACCTCATTCTGAGAAGATGTTGGGGACTGTGACGCATTCGTCATCAACCTATTGGTGCTTTCCCCAGAGGCCCACTGCCAAAAACCACTTGTCCTTAAACTTTATGTTGGTGTCTAGGAGGTTGATGATGATGTGGGTGACCCGGCATGGGCAGAAAGGTAATACCAACCCTTGTACTCTTTCAAGTTGGCATTCATCTAGTAGAGCCTCTTTAACTCAGAGAATGTCAGTTCTTTTAACCTGGTTCGGCTCCAGATTGCATGCAGACCAACCAATACACTCCAACCATTTAGGTTCATCTGGCACGGGGCTATGTGCATGGCACATAATATCTTTATGAAGTAGTTTTGAATGAGCAGGCGAAGTCCCATATCGAAGAATGACGTGTATAATTCCAGGGCATCGTATGGCTCTATTCTCTAAGGACAATCAGATTGATTTCCTCAGGAATGGTCAATCTTTCTCTCAACTGCTCCAGATCAGCCTCGGTAATTATTGAAGCTCGGTCCATGTCAAGGTTCATAAAATTCAACCGGGTATGGCTTGTCTAAGGCCGGAAGACCCTCTTATGGTAAGACTAGTTCTCCTCTTCAGATATGGACATAGTTGTGTCATAATCATCGTGACTTTGAGATCTCGAGCTGTGTATAGTCGTGTGAATAGACAGTGCAGTAGGTAAAGGTTCAAGGGGAATAGGTGAGGAAGACCCTGAGTTTGACATTCATGTCATAACAGGACCCGAGGTGGGAGGTTAGTCCACAGTTAGAATTATTTATTGTTAGTGGAGTTTACACTAAAATTAGGGTCATTGTTCATCATCCCTACTAAATAGATATCCCTAAAAAAACTCTAAGTGCCATAATAATGGCAAAACAATAAATCCTCAAAAGCACAAACAAAAACAAACTAATTATGAAACCCAGAAACACATGCTCCCTACCCCTAAAACCCAGAAAAAACACCCACATGTACACACCAACAAACATATATATCCCTACAAGGCAACCCATCCCCATGTTTCACTATTAGAACAAGCAACAAGAACACACATAGTCAACATATGTAGGATGTCACCATTATTGCAAGCCAAAAGAAAAAAATAAAGAAATAGACAGAGCAAGACTTACTTTAGAAGACTGAAGAGAAAGTTGGGGAACTCGTGAAAATATTGAAGGTAGGAGGATTACAGACAGTAGAGAAGCAATAAAGATTTCGTTGGACAAGATGAATATATTATATTGGCCTTTAAATTGGGTGGCTCAGGTTGTTTATGACCGTCAAATTGGAGTGAGTGCACGGGATCAGTAACACGTGTAAAAGAGATCTCAGCCATTGAATTTAAATGGAAGCTCAAGATTGAAGCCATTGTTTTGGGTTGGAAACAAGTCATTGGTTTTGGCGCGCAAGTCATGAATGCACGATACCGAACATCTCGGGGAGACGAAGTGAAAAGGAGCCCTGAAAAGATGTGACAGGAATTTAAGGAAAGTCATTAAGGTTTCACAATTCCTAGATGCGGTTTAGAAGCCCTAGAAGGACCTTTTTGACTAGCGGTGAAAAGGCAATCATCATAAGAAAAATGAATCATTTGGTGATATATATGCTTTCATAACCTGATGGACGTGACAGTGCTAATATTCACGAGTTAATACCTGAGGACGTAGGCACAATATACACCTTTATTATAGTTCCCGATATCAACTCACAAACTCGTTGATACCGAGAACTATGAGATAAATATTGATGGTGATTTCCAGTCCCAATGAACTCAAAAGCCTCAACAAGGGTATAACAGGTTTTTGCAATTAACAAAGTGGGGGTACAAGGTCCTGGTAAAGATGAGAGGCCAGACATAGAGACCGAAGCCCGAGATATATAGGCACCCGACTTGCTAACAAGGTATTAGATTCGACAATATTAACACATTTGACAACCGACCCAATGCCATCATGTGATATGTTTTATGCTTGTTACAATGGGAATGTGATTTGGAGTGAGCTAGTTAAGACACAATCATATATATTCGAATAAACTTTACTAAAACAAGGAAATGTAGGAATGTGGTCACATAGGAAGCTCATGAACCTTCAAACGCTTATCAAGAATGCACATGAATTGTAAAGAAAAAGTGAGAAAATCTCTCTTGACCCAACCTGGTAAAGAATAGAGGAGGATGATCCATCACCAATCACCTCGGCATTTCGACCCGGTGACCTAGGACTAGGTTGTTGTATCTTGTGCTTATATATGGATTACGTAAGCCCTATATGTGATTTGAGCCTCCAGAAGGCTGATGCAATGGGAACAGGGCATAAGATTATCTCATGACACATGGAACATCGTGAGAGTGGTTGAATTGCAGGCTATCACGTGGGTAGAACGTGTAACAATAGTAGAATGGTAGAGTTACAAGCTGGCAGAGTATATAATAGTGGGCAATAATGACAATAAGACGTGGCTGATATCATGGGTAGGTTTAATAATAAATTTATTGGTGTAGTAAAAGATTCAGGAGTCCATATAAAGGGAACGTGTAATAGTAGACAATAATGACGAGAAAACGTGGCTTACATCATGGGTTGATATGATTGTAAATATATGGTGTAACAGAAGAATTAAGGGCCTATATAAAGGAGTCGGGGATTCAATTTCAGGGGTTGGTTCCTTTTGTTTAGAATTTTTTATATTTGATTACTTGTAAAAGAGAGCTTAAAAAGTTTTGTGATAGAGAGAAATAGCAGGTCGGTTTGACCTGAGCTTGTAATAAAAACTTCCTTTATTTGCTCATTTGGATGTCGGTTGAAGTCATTCTCCACTGAACAACGTTAATCCTTTGTTTTCTCTGTGATTTCTTATATACTTGCCTAGTTTGCCTTTGGTTTTTAACTAACTAATCAAATTCACTACTTGAAACAGGTTTGTTCGAGGAGTAGATTTTCCCAAATCGTCCATGGAACAAAAAAAACCATCAACAATCTCAACTTAAAATATAACCAAACAACACCAAATTTTTTAAAAAGAGCTTTTGGGATTAAAAAAGTCATTTTACCTATATTAGAAGTCATAAAAAATATACATTTAATATACTTAGGGTTTCATTAACTGTTCAACTAATAATAAAGAGCAACATGTCAATTTTTTAACGAAGTGTTTTAAATTGGGTTACTCTCTTCTAAGTGAAATGCCATGTGTCAGTACCTTCCTAATTATCGATTCAGCAATGATAAAAGTATTGAATGAGTACTCATTTAGTATATAATTACAGTTAAATTATTATTTTAAATTAAATTTCTAATTTATTAATTATCATTTTATATACTGTAACACCCCGTTAGAGGCAGGATGCTACCGGCATGATACAAAATTAACCCATCTCTATAAGCCTCTAAATTTACAGAAAAACGGACATGATGTATCCTAAAACTGGAAAACCTGGATCACAATCCAACATAAAAATGAAACCTGAAGAAGAGATCAAATATACAAAAGGATCTCAGGTCCACACAAAACACATCAAGCTTAAAATCAACACTTAAAGGCTCCATGCCCACAATATCATATGCAAATAAAAACTTTTACTTAATAAATACAAAATAATGTGCTCAACACAACAAATAACATATTAATCATAGACCCTAAACCTCTAAGACTTTTCCTAAGACACTTGCGAGGGTGACTACAACTTGGGTAATCCGTGTCTTGAGCTTAACTTTCAAAACTGAAGTGATTGACCATTCTGGAAGCCAACCTGCAAAACTAGCAAAACTGGTTTGGTGTATGTTATAAAACTCAGTAAGTAACCATGCTTATACTACAAAAAAAAAAAAAAAAAACAAACAAACAAACAAACAAAAACAAATAAGTCAAGCATATCATAAGTTTTTCAGAAATACCAAGTTTTTACGAGTTCAAATTTATCAACCTTTTACTATCGTCTATTCTTTCACATGCCAGATCCTCATATATATATATATATATATATATATCTGTGTGTGTGTGTGTGTTTTTGTATCTTCCAATCTAATATCCAAACATCCAAAGCATACAAAGCAAAAATCAAAATATCACAGACTATGTCTTTTAACATGAATCCATTCCAATCACGTGAAACATGAAATCACATATTATACTTTATCACGAATAAACATCTTTGAAATATCATCAAATTGGTAAGTCAAACAAACTTTCTTCAATTCTGATAGTCTTACGATAGCTTAACATTCCTGACATATGTATTCACACATATCAGTTCAGAAATCATAGTTCACTTCTCTTATATTCATATAAATCCAATTTCAGAATTCTTACTTAGAGACATGTATAGCATCATAAGCTGACAAACACATTCAGTCTCTTTTACAATATACGTACATACAATAATAAACTTAGTAAGCATACTTTATAACATCTTATATTCTCACTGGTTTTCAAGTCATTCATTCATTCTACATAAGCATACATAGTCCATACAAATCACATAGTCTATCATACACACACATACATCCAGACATACATATAATCATCGTGCAACCAATAATGAAGCATACATAATAGTCAATACATCAAAGAATATATAACCCAAACAACATATACATATGCGCCAGATTACACAAGCGATGCTCGTACGAGACTCATTACTTATTTTAGAATATGTATGAGATCTATGTCGTCTGAATAGTTTCCTAAACAACTAGGCTACAACACCACTAAATTATTAATCAATTAAACATACACTTATGTGCACATATTACGTAACACAAACTCATCGTATGATTTCTTATACACATGCACATATATGACAAGTACTTGTTTATCATCAGAATAGTCATACACATACGTATATACAACAAATATATTAATATACACATTACTTCGAATTCAGATACCATACCCTTGAACTGTCCTCATATCTTTTACTTATCGATCAAACATACTCCATTTCAGAATTCTTATATAAAAACATTTGATACCGTATCTTACCAAATAAATATATCAATTCATATATGCATCATATCAATCACGTACCTTTATCACTCATGAAGGGCTTAGCTTATACCAACCCAACCTTTATACGACTAAATGACATTCATTAGTCAATATCAAACTTACTCAAATAGCACATATCGTGCTAATACAAATTCAGAAATCATAACTTACTCCATTTACTGTTTCCTTATGCTCAAACTATACAAATATGATCATCATATCCATATACGAATACCTGTACATATGCTTATATATGTACATATTGATTTACATAAACATATACATACCATTACAGTTCATATTTTTACATTCATAAACATATGCATATAGACATTAAGCTAATCAAATATTTCACTTCATATCATAGTAATAAAAAAAAAATCCATACATTCGATTGTCGATTAACTTAACTATACATAATCTCAAAGTCCGTTCTCAAATCCACCTCTTAACTATCCTTATTTTATCCTTAACATTTCAATCATGTCTATATACATTTAAACACAAATCACCAATTCAAGTACTCATCCCAAAGGTTACTTACCCGGTTCGTGAGCAATCCAGGTCATAGTCAAATCTATCAAAATAAATAGTGAAACGCCATCAGCATCGTGACTATACAGAATTCTCGACTTAACTATGATAAAATTCTGGATCTTTCCAGAATAACCAGAATAAGTCTGATTCCAATGTTTTTAGTTCCATTAATCTTAAAACACCATTACAACCTGATACGATAGATTATGCAAGTTTGCGGTAAAAGTGAGTTTAACGAGAGGTCTTACCAAGATTTTGAAGGCATATATAGACTTCCAACGATCCCACGAATATGCTGGAATCAATGAAATTTCAATGGGAGCTACTGTTCATTCAGAGTTTATTATTTACGACCATTTTCTTCCTCATTTTAGGTGCAACCGTGTACAAAAATCATCACCACCAACTTATAGTACTCTCCGAGGGCTTTGATTTGGCTGGTGGCTTAGGCTGTGAAATGAAGTGATGATCTGATATCGGAAAACCCACTCCTACATGCACATCACTCTTTTTCTTGTCGTTGTTGATGTTCTGGGGCTTCCGCCAGCCACTATAAGATGGAGGGGTGGCCAGCGCATCCCTTTGGGCCGTCGTGATGGTCTGCGATGGTTGTCTGGCCGCCGGCGTGACCAGGCCTTCATAAAATAAAATTTTGGGGACATGGAGTCGGGTGAGAGGATTTTTGGAGTTATGTCATTTTCGTAATTTCAAGAAACTTTGAGGTATTTATAGAAAAGTTTTTAGAAATTGTATTTGAACCGTCACGAAATTACTACTAGGTCCATGTCATAGGCTTTCTCGGAAATTTATATTTTGGAATCCCTTATGTTGTAAATTTCAAAAAGTGATCAACAAGAAAGTTGTTCATCTCAAAAAAAAACAAGAGTCTAATGGTTTCAGAATCAGCTCAATTGGAGTTCGTTTGCTATTTTTATAGGCGAAACAATAATCTTTCCTCGTATAATGATATAAACAGGAATCGCGTAAACGGTTCTCAAAATCACTTGTTTTTCGATACGAAGAAGCTTCATTTAAAAACATTCCAACCTATTTTCCAATACATAAACTCTTATTTTTGAATATTATCTCGCTCCAAAACTAACCTTAATTCGGAAACCTTCTAGAACTATTCCGAAAAAAAATTGGGATATTACATATACTCAATCTCCCATGATTGGTTTAAAATTATAATTTTATACTCATTATATACATATATCATTACTTAAAATTCAGGTGTTGTATGATGTACATCTATCTATATGTGACAAAGGTGTTAGAGACATTATCCCATACAGATTGAGATTAAATCTTAGGTTAAGTATACAAGACTTAAGCAGCCCCCAACATCTAGTGCAATATACATAATATTGTAGATAGTTCTTGGAGTTAGTTTTATGATGAAATTTTTTCATATATTTGAAAGTTGGATATATGTAAACAGCATGATCCTCTCCAACTAACGGTCATAACTCATCGCAAATACCATTGACATATTAACAAGGGTTTGTACCTGTGGTAATTTGCATTTCTTTAAAGACAGAAGGTCGGTATTCTAGGAGGTCCCATATTATCCACATATTTTGAATTTGATATTTAGTTAAATTTGATATTAATTTTTTTTATAAATTATAATGGATAATTATTGGATGAATTTTTTTTTATTTATATATATTTAAATCTTAATACACGTGATAAATATTATAGATAAATTTAAGTTGGTTATCCAAAATCATTAACCACTTGAGTTGTTGACAGTTCAAATGACTTTAATAAATAACTGCCTTTTAACATTACGGCGGTATTATTATCTTAATTTGTACATTTTACTAAAATATATAGCTGCAGAATATTTAAAGATATTAATTATCCTGGCAAAGAGAATATAGAAGTACAAGACTGATCTTTTATTAGTTCTACTAGTAGTATATCACAGCCCCCAACTTTGAATCACCGAAGAAAGTATTAATTATAGGGTTCTTAAGAGCCTAAAAGGCCAAACGTTTGAACAATGTATACATAATTTTTATAATGTTTCATAGACTTAACTCATATTTAAAAATTTAGCTTAAAATCGAATATTTTTGGAAGAAATGATAACCGTGTATGCACTGTTCAAACATTTGGCAGCTTAGGCTCTTATGAAACCTTATAATACGTCTCATATCCATTTCTAGACTTAACAATGCATCAAAAGTAAGGGTAGAAATTTGGGTCAGGATTCATTTATTCGTTCGATTCGATTCGCTTTAAAGTAAATGCGAGTTTGGAAAAATAGTTTCGTTTAATAAATGTGTCAAATCGATTTGATTCATTTATTCTTTTAAGATTCGTTTTATTATTTTTATTTACTAATTCTTATTATTTTTCAATCAAGATTCGAGAAATTATAGCTAATTATTATTGGAAAATGCTTATTAGTAAGCATTTTGTGGCACAATTTTAAGCATGGTCCACTTCATGTTAGTGGTTGTTTTTGAGTGATTCGGATATTCCTCTGTGAGTAGTTCGGAATGGTATATTCATATGCTTAAAATAGTGCTTGGGTGAATGAGAAATTGTTGATCAAAGTTCACCCATTGGTGTTAGAAAATAAAGAGAAATTAGCTTGTCCCTAATGGGAAAGCTAATAGAGGGAAAGTGTGCTTAAATATGATTACTCATATCTAGATGGGTAAGTGTTATAAGGATATAGGCTCTCTCTACGTGCACGCGCAGGAAGGTGCAAATCAAAATCTGAACAGGCCTGACTCGTGTGCTCCCGTGCGTCTTGCGTACATGAATGCCGGACGAAATTGTGCGGGCCCGGCCCAGCCAATTTTTGCAAGTCTCTTTATTTTTTCCAGGCTTTTGAAGTTCCATAACAGTTTAATTAATTCTATTAATTAACTTGGTGGTTACTTCAAATGAAAGGTCTCCCACTAATGTGATTTAATTGACATATATATTTTTCTTCTATAAAAGGCAGTGATTGTTTTCGTTTTAATTAGACAATTTTCAAAAAAGAAAGACGCATTCTTCCATTTTCTTTGTCTTTATGTTGAGAGAGTTCAAGCACTTTGTGGTTCGTTGAAAACAAGTTTGGTGGTGCCCATACTTGTTTGTTTCCGTTGCATCATGGGAAACAAACGTCTCACATTCTACTGCACCTTCGGTAGAGGTCTAATTTTTTTTAAGGAGATTGTTGTCACATCAATAAGCCTCAGAATACTGAAGCTTTCGGTCTGACTACGTTTGGCTGATCGGGTCTGACTTGGTTAAAGGATCGTCAGGGGCTGATTTTAAGGTCTGAAGCACCTTCCTCATCAGGGTCCGCTCATCAGGATCCGCTCTTCAGGGTCCGCTCATCAGGGTCCGCTCTTTAGGGTCTGCTCACCAGGGTCTAACTCTGCTCGTTAGGGTCTGCTTGTGTGGGTCTGCTCGTGTGGGTCTGCTCATCAGGGTCTGACTCTACTGGTCAGGGTCTGCCCGTGTGGGTCTGTTCGTTAGGGTCTGATCGTGTGGGTCTGCTCGTCAGGGTCTACTCTGCTCATCAGGGTCAGCTATGCTCATCAGGGACTGCTCTGCTCATCATGGTCTGAATCAACTCATTAGGGTCTAAAGCATTATATCAGGGGCTGATTTTTGATTTCCTTACTACTTTAATTTTTGTGTTGTATTTTTACTGATTGTTCAAGTACTTGTAAGAACATAGTAACCGAATAAGCGTATTAGTCTTAAAATAAATTTGACCTGTGGATATGGAAATCAGTCCAAACACAGTTGATCTGAATATGGCAGCCTCTTCGGCTGGCCAAAATATTCTAGCCTATGGGCTTAATGTGGCAGCCTATGTGGCTGGCCAAAGTGTTGCTGCATCTGTGGCTAGACAACCTGTTGGACATGGGAGCCATGTCAATCGTACTGCGAAAAAACCTGAAAAATTCAGTGGTCATAATTTCAAACGGTGGCAATAAAAAATGTTTTTCTACTTGACCACGTTGAACATTGCAAGGTTCCTAAAGGAAGATCCTCCTATAACCAAAGAGGATGAGATTGATATTCAAGTGACCAGTGCCATCGATGCTTGGAAACATTCTGAATTCCTATGTCGGAATTATGTGCTGAATGGGCTAAGTAATTCCTTGTACAGTGTGTACGCCGGGATAAAAACAGCTAAGGAGCTTTGGGAATCCTTAGATCGAAAATATAAAACTGAGGATGTCGGTACTAAGAAATTTGTCGTAGGCCACTTCCTAGATTTTAAGATGGTTGACTAAAAAACTGTGTTAAGTCAAGTACAAGAACTGTAGATTATTCTAGCATAAATTCATGCTGAGGGGATGGTTTTAAGTGAAACCTTCCAAGTAACCTCGATAATTGAAAAACTACCACCTGGTTGGAAAGATTTCAAGAATTATCTAAAGCATAAGCGGAAAGAAATGAGCATTGAAGACTTGGTTCTTAAGCTTAGAATTGAGGAAGATAACAGAGTATCTGACAAGAGATGGATAACTCATGAGGCCAAAGCAAATATTGTTGAACATGGCCATAAAAACAAGAACCTCAGGAACAAAGGGTCAAAGATGGGCCCTAAAGGAGGAGTTTCCAAGAAATCCAAATTTCAAGGAAGATGCTTCAACTGTGACAAAATGGGTCACAAGTCTTCTGAGTGCAGACTGCCGAAGAAGAAAAAAATCAAGAGGTTAATGTGATGGAAAATATATCTCAAGATGTTTCAGACATTAACCTCTCAACTGTGGTTTCTGAGGTGAATCTAATGGGTTCTAACCCAAGAGAGTGGTGGATTGACACTGGTGCCACTCGACATGTGTGCTCGGACAAGAGCATGTTTTCTTCATTTGAGCCTACTGGAAATAGGGAAAAAATGTACATGGGAAATTCAGCAACATCTGAGATTGAAGGTGAAGTCAAGGTGATTCTGAAGATGACCTCTGGGACAGAGTTGACTTTGAACTATGTTCTGTATGTACCAGAAATACGGAAGAATCTTGTGTCTGGATCACTTCTGAATAAGCACGGATTCCGGATGGTGTTCGAGTCTGATAAAGTAGTTTTGACTCAAATGGGATGTATGTGGGAAAATGGTATGTAACTGATGGGCTCTTTAAGCTCAATGTAATGGTTGTTAAACCCAAGAATATCAATAAAGCTAGTTCTTCTACTTATATTGTTGAGTACTCTAATCTATGGTATGGTAGATTAGGACATGTTAATTTTAATTATTTGTGGAAATTAATTAACATGAATCACATTCCCAATTTTAAATTGATAACAAACATAAGTGTGATACTTGTGTTGAGGCAAAACTAAATAGATCATCATTTCATATTATTGAAAGAAACTCTGAACCACATGATCTAATTCATATCGATGTATGTGATTTTAATTCAATACAATCGAGAGACGGTAATAAATATTTTATTATCTTTATTGATGATTGCATGAGATTTTACTATGTGTATTTGATGAAAAGCAAGGACGAAGCTATAGAGAAATTTATTCTCTATAAGAATAAAGTTGAAAACCAACTGAATAAAAGAATTAAGGAGTTAAGAAGTGATGGTGGTGGTTAGTATGGTTTTCCTTTTAGATCACTTTGTGAACAAAATAGAATCATACATCAAACCACAGCTCCTTATTCACCTCAATCCAATGAGATTGCAGAATGGAAGAATCGTACCTTGAAAGAGATGATGAACGCTATGTTAATCAGCTCTGGCTTACCTCAGAATATGTGGGGAGAAGCTGTCTTATCAGCTAATTACCTTTTAAATAAGGTACCACGGAAAGAAGTAGGGAAAACTCCTTATGAAATGTGGAAATGAAGAGTATTTTCCTATAAATTTCTACAAGTGTGGCGGTTTCTTGCCAAAGTAATCATTCCTCCACCTAAGAAGGTAAAGATATGACAAAAAACTGTTGATTGTATTTTCATAGGATATGCACATAACAGTAATGCTTATCGATTTCTTGTGCATGAGTCTAATATACCAGATATTCAAAAGAATAAGATAATGGAGTCAAGGAATGCATCATTTTTCGAATACGTTTTTCCTTGTAAAACTAATTCGAATTCAAATTTGCACAACGAGCACATGAGACTATCATTGAAGATAGTCAGGACCAAGAACACATAAATATTCCAGAGGATCAACAAGATGTTGAACTTGAACTAAGACGTAGCAAAATAGCTAGAACGGAAAAATCATTTGGTCCAGAGTTTCTGACATTTTTACTAGAAAATGATCCTCATATCTATAACGAAGGTGTAAGGTCAGCTGATGGTGCTTTGTGGAAAGATGCCATCAATAGTGAAATTGAATCCATCTTACAAAATCACATATGGGAGTTAGTAGATCTTCCTCCAAGGTGTAAACATTTAGGGCCCAAGTGGATTTTCAAAAGGAAAATAAAGGCAGATGGATCAATTGACAAGTACAAAGCAAGACTTGTAATTAAAGGCTACAGACAACGTGAAGGTCTTGATTACTTTGATACTTACTCTCCTATAACGAGAATAAATTCCATAAGGATGATACTAGCGATTGCAGCTTTTCGTAATCTTGAGGTACATCATATGGCTGTGAAAACAGCCTTTCTGAATGGAGATTTAGATGAAAAAATCTACATGGAACAACCTGAAGGCTTTATAGCTCCAGGACAAGAAAAGAAAGTCTGTAAGTTAGTTAAATCATTGTATGGATTGAAACAAGCTCCGAAACAGTGGCATAAAAAGTTTGATGACACCATACTGGCAAATGGTTTCAAAATCAATGAATGTGATAAATGTATCTATGTCAGAGAGACAGAAGTTGGCTATGTCATTTTATGTCTCTATGTCGATGACATATTGATTATAGAGAGTAATGTTAAAATGGTGAAATCTACCAAGAATATGCTGAAATCCAAGTTTGACATGAAACACATGGGTCCAGCAGATGTCATTCTGGGAATAAAGATATCGAGAAGTCCAGATGGACTTATTCTTGATCAGTCGCACTATGTGGATAAAATTCTTGGTAAATTCAACAATGATGATTCTACTGTGGCTAGAACTCCTTTAGACGTGAGTCTACATCTATCGAAGAATAGGGGAGATGGTATATCTCAAGTAGAATACTCTAGAGTGATTGGGAGTCTGATGTATTTATCGAGTTGTACAAGGCCCGATATAGCCTGTACAGTTAACAAGCTCAGCAGATATACGAGTAATCCAGAGATTGATCACTGGAAAGTAATAATAAAAATACTCAGGTATTTATGTTTTACTCGTAATTATAGGTTGTACTATCATAGATATCCAGCCGTAATCGAAGGATACAGTGATGCAAACTGGATATCTGATGTGAAAGACTCAAAATCTACCAGTGGCTTTATGTTTACACTAGCAGGTGTAGCTATATCATGGAAATCCTCCAAACAGACTGTGATAGCCAGATCTACAATGGAATCAGAATTCATTGCATTAGATAAGTGTGCTGAAGAAGCAGAATGGCTGCAGAATTTTCTAGAGGATATTCCAAGTTGGCCTAAGCCAGTGCCTGTAATTTTTATTCATTGTGATAGTTAATCTGTAATTAAAAGGGCATATAACAATATGTATAATGGTAAGTCTAGACATATTCGTCGTAGACACAATACCGTTAGACAGTTACTCTCTACTGGAGTTATTTCGATTGACTATGTAAAGTCAAAGGATAACATTGTGGATCCGCTAACCAAAGGGTTAAACAGAGAGTTAGTTATTAAATCATCGAGGGGAATGAGACTAAAGCCCATTAAATAAATGTTTATTACGAAGGAAAACCCAACCTTGTTGACTGGAGATCCCAAGATCTAGGTTCAATGGGACAACCTAATCATAAAAGACATAATTGGTTCACTGTGGGGGTTACCCTCTAGTCCATTCATATGGTGAAATAAAACAGTGATGCTCGTATGGATAGAGGTTAAGCAAAGGCTTTTAATGATTCTTATGCGTCGGGAATCCGAGTAGAGTATTATGAGATACTCTTAAATTAGAAATCACCTATATGAGAGAGAAGTGAGGCCGATTCAAAGGGAATTGTACGTGGCTCAATTCTTAGAAACTCTTGCAGAACCAGGTAGATGTTCATATCCAAAATGAACATAATAATGAGAACTCAGATGTGTTAGGTAAAATATCTGTGTGATATATGTTTTCCACTTATATGAATGATAGTACAGTTCAATGACATCGCGTCCACTGTCAGCCAGTAAATGAGATATATTTTTCACAAGCGAAGGTTCAAAGGTAGAGGCCTACCTATACTATGCAGGTGTTGAACCATTGAACTGTTCAAGGTTCAAATAAAATGTTTCTATAAAATAATTTTATTTGACGTTTTTTCACCAATTTCATTTATATGGGGGATCGTTGGAAAATGCTTACTAGTAAGCATTTTGAGGCATAATTTTAAGCATGGTCCATATCGTGTTAGTGATTGTTTTTGAATGATTCAGATACTCCTCTGTGAATAGTTCGGAATGGTATATTCATGTGCTTAAAATGGTGCTTGGGAGAAGAGAAATCGTTACTTAAATAGAGCGAAAGTGTTCTTATATATGATTACTCATATGTAGATGGGAAAGTGTTATAATGATATAGGCTTTCTCTACGTGCGCGCGCAGGGGGGTGCAAATCAAAATCCAAACAGGCCTGACTCGTGTGCACCCGCGCGTCCGGTGTACACGAATGCCGGACCAAATTGAGCGGGCCCGGCCCAGCCAATTTTTGCAAGTCTCTTTATTTTTTCCAGGCTTTTCAAGTTCCATAACAGTTAAATTAATTTTATTAATTAACTTGGTGGTTACTTCAAATGAAAGGTCTCCCACTAATATGATTTAATTGACATATTTATTTTTCTTCTATAAAAGACAGTGATTGTTTTCGTTTTAACTAGATAATTTTCAAAAAAGAAAGATGCATTCTTCTATTTTCTGTATCTTTATGTTGAGAGAGTTCAAACACTTTATGGTACGTTGAAAACAAGTTTGGTGGTACCCATACTTGTTTATTTCCGTTGCATCCTGGGAAATAAACGTCTTATGTTCTACTGCACCTTCGGTAGGAGATGAATTTATTTTTAGGAGATTATTGTCAAATCAACAAACCTCGGAATACTGAAGCTTTCGGTCTGACTATGTTTAGTTGATCAGGTCAGACATGGTTACTGGATCGTTAGGGGTTGATTTCAAGGTCTGAAGTACCTTCCTTATCAGGGTCTGCTCTTCAGGGTCTGCTCACCAGGGTCAACTCTTCTCTTTAGGGTTTGCTCATCAAGGTCTGACTCTACTCGTCAGGGTCTGCTCATGTGGGTCTGCTCGTGTGGGTCTGCTCATCAGGGTTTTATAGGCACTGTATTTATGGATATAATTTCCGATGATGAGTCTCACACGGAGGCACTACCCTTTAAGTTGCGGAAGTCACTGGAAACGGACGTTGGAAGGAAAAACTTAGAAATCAATACCTTATTGGACTTAATTCGTTTACTTAGCTTTGTATTTGCTCGTTAGACCTCTATTTTGATATTTATCCTTGGACCAAAACCCCGCAACCTACATCAAGCCAACACACACCAAGCCCACACACCAAGCCCACCAAAAGAACCAACCACACGCCCACAATCCTTCTAATACATGCCCAACCCCATCCAAACCCCTCCAAAATAATAATTAACACATTAAACACATGTCGAAATCTAAACAAATCACCTTCCCGAATTAAAGAAATCTAATCAAATCACTTTCCCAAATTAAAGAAATCAAATTAAATCTCATAAATCCATTTCCTAAACTAAAACAAATCACCTCCTTAAATTAGAGAGATCATTTCCTTGTAGCACACTAATTAGAAGATATCCTCCATAATTGCATGATTCATTCCCTTCCCGTACAAGGAAAGCCCTAAGCCTTTCTTATAAAAAGGAGCACAAACCAAACCCTTCTCCCCCTAGCTCATTCACGGTAAAAACACAAAGTAATAGCCCTAAGCTTCACGCCCCTCTACACCATCTCTTCCATCATCGAGAAACACAGCAAGAAAACAGCCCACACAGTCCAGCAACATAGCCCCGCAAAACAACCCACACAGTTCCGCAAAACAGCCCAATAATCTCACAAAACAGCTACTGACCTGCGCCATAAACCAGTAAACTATACCCGTAAACTGCACACCATAAACCCGAAAACTGTCCCCCCAAACTGCATCACTATCACCAAAAATTATCCTTGAAAAACTGTATCGTTTCACCGAAAATCCTGCCCTAAAAAATTGCATCCTTTCACTGAAAATCCTGCCCTGAATAATTGTATCCTTTCACCGAAAATACTACCCAGAAAATTGCATCCTTTCACCAAAAAACTGTCCAGAAAACTTCCCCTAAACCACCAAAAATACTGCCCCGAAAACTACCCAAATAACCGTAAAATATTGAACTAAAATAGTCCCTAATTATCACAAAAATAGTGCAAAAAAATAGTAGCAAAAATAGAGAAAACAGCAGCCCAAAATAGTGAAACGATGAAGGAAAATAGTAAACCAGTGAACCGGAGGAGTTGCGGAGCATTAACCCTTCCGACAACCGTGTAACGCACTTCCAAGAGGCGACTTAAGAGGTTAGACTTGAGGGCACCCTTTTATTTATTCCTGTTCTTTTTTCTATTTATCTATTATTATTTCTTCGCATGCGTATTGTTGGTTTATGTATGTTGTGGCCATTGGATGAATGATTTTGTGTTATCTCTCACGGTATATCAGATGGAAACCCATACGTAAATTTCGTAGCTGAATCCGAATGGACGGTAGTGCGGTCTGTACTCAGGATACAATTCCATGTACCACTTGAGAAATGCACATATTTCGTTTCGTCTAATCTTGTGTTTATCTATTGTTCATTAGGAATAATATGTTATTTTCATGCGTGATTTAGGTATTTCTTTCATGTTAGGAATTTGATTATCTCCCTTTAATTTTTATGTTTAGATAATTATTATTTATTTATGTTTCCGTATGTATCAATTTAATGTGTTCATGAGATTGTGTGCTTACCGTTATATCGACTTACTTTTAATGCATGCAAACTTAGATATAGGTTTTACTTTTATGCATGCGATTTTATATATAGGTTGTATGCAAACTTCGATATAGGTTATTCTTGCATATGTATGTTGCGTAGACTTGGTTAGATCATTACACAAATACTTTCATTACAAGTGGCATAAGTAAGGGACATTCCGAACCCAACGGTCTGAGGTCTTCCCTTGCGAGGGGTGAGTGCGTCCGGCCTTAAATTATTTCCCAATTCACATTGGGTGGCGACTCCATTATTCTCCGGTTTAGTCCCCCGTGGGCTACTCAGTATTCCCGACTAGGCCGCGAGCCTGGAACAGCGTCGCCGATTTCTGTGTCCTATAATCTGGTGACTCCACTGGGGATAGAGAATCAGCCCCGAAATAATGTCTTGTAATGTTTGTGATTTGTGCTTTAGTTAACCGTGTCTACCATGGGTTGAAGGGGTTTAATCAAAGTCATTATTAGGGCTAGGTAATGGTTTGGTGTCTTCCTTCATTCAATACCTTTCTATGGCTGAAAGGAAAAGCTGTGAAGGCATCTATATAATCATTTACTCGAAGCTTACCGTGATGGACTAATTTGGAGGACCTATTGCTTATTCCTATCACCAAGGCGATAAGAGCCTAAGAGGCTTGGGTATTTAAGAGAGTTCGCTCCACCCTTCCTCTGGGGATCTTTAATAAGAAATCCATTTAACAGTTAGTCATGCATCATAACTCGTTGGCACATACCTTAGCATATAAAAAAAGTGCGCCCACTTGGTCGTTCAAACCCTTGAGTGGGGAGTCCTAGTCATGGGCAATCCTTCACCGACGAGATCTTTTGTCTATACCCCTATAAACCCTCTGTAGTTGTAGGACCAATAGAGACCATTCCTTTATGCTTGTGTTTGTGACCATCGTCATTTGGACTTAGTTGGACATTTTGTCATGAGGTATGGACTTGTTGGGCCATTTAAACTGGGGCGAGTTCGCCTCTTATGACAATTGGGCCAAAAGCTTCTAAAATACCGATGGGCCCTTTATGTTTAGACCCCTTTTCATTTGAAGTTGTTTAGCCATGTTATCGCAAAAATGTAATCCTGTTGGGCCTTTTTCAACTGGGGCAAGTTTGCACCTCGCAATAGTATAATTGAATGCTTTAAAACGATAATAGGCTGACTTATATATTCCATGCATCGCACACATACATGCTGACTCGCAGTTTTATAAGACATCATAGATACCCGTTGGGTTAGGGAAGAGGGAAGACTCGTCAAAAAGCCATTAGCGAACATGAGCGAATCAGTTAATGGTGTATCTCATTTGGATCAGCTGTAGACTAGTCTCACTAAGGTTACCGAGCAATTGAAAGCTTTGTCCACCGTTGTGGCTAGTATGGCTGTGCCCCACGCTAAGGAAGGCTCTGAGAATGAGAGGCGTGAGGAACCTCTGAACATATTGAGTGATGAGATCCATGTCTTTGATGATGACATGGCTGAGTATGCCGTGTGAAGGATAGCCGGGTCTCAGGCTGAATTGCAGAAACTCTGAGATCAGGTAGAGTCAATTACCCGCAAGATGAGGGGTAAGCAAGAAGATTTGTTGGACTATGAGGCGATGACCTTTGAGGAGCAGCTGCCGGCTCAGTTCAAGATGCCTGACATAGCCAAGTTCAATGGAACGGGGATCCGAGGGTCCATCTCCGACAATATGTTTCTGTGATGAGTTCAGTGGGTCTGTCGAAGCTTCAAGTTCAAAAGATATTTGGGATGTCGCTTGAGGGGGCACCGCAGTATGTATCATGGCCTGGAAAGGAAGGTCAAAGTTGATTGGAGGGCATTGGCAAAGGATTTTCTGAATCAGTATGTCACAGATCTGGAGATCGACTTGTCTCTTTGCGACTTGGAGAATACCAAACAGAAGCCGGATGAGAGCTTCAAGGATTATGTAGACCACTGGAGAAGCTAGCTTTTGAAAATACAGACTCAGCCCTCGGAGAAGGCCAGATCAAGATGATTATCAAGGGCACCAAGCGCCATCTATTTATGGCATGTTGAGGAGGATGACCTCTATGATTACTGATTTCCGACAGTTGAGGGAGATTGTCATGGACATTGAGGAGGAAGAAGCTAAGAATAGGAAGTTTTATGGCTTTAATAGGAGGACTGTTGGAGGACCATCAGGTGCCAAGCCCGTTTCTGCTGAGGTAGTCACCGTCAGAAATCGGTATTTTTCCAACCTGGGTAGGTCTTTGTCTAAGGTGCTTGAGAAGTTGACAAGACAATGACTCCTAAAACCCTTAGAATCAAAACCACTTCCATACCCTTCACCACCACACCTTAACCTGAACCTTTACTGTCACTACCACAAACAAAAAGGCTATGACACCGACAGTTGTTCCCACCTCAAACATGAAATCCAGGACCTCATAGGTTCTCATAAAATACCTGACCCCAAAAAGAGCAACCCAACACACACAGAAACCCCCTACCTAATTATCACTCTGTCTCACCACCTACCTACATGATTAGCTCCGGCCTATCTGAAAACCTCATCCTCCAAACCATTGACCGCCAAGCCTTTTTCTTGGGGATTTGGGATAGCAATAGTGAGGATGAAATAGAGCAGGATAAGAATTTCTAGCTGGACTTCTCAAACAGTGATGAAGATGAGGTGAAAGAAATGACACGCAGTTGGTGTTTTTACAATGATACAGCAGAAAAGGCAAAGTGGTGTCGGCCAATGATAGATAAGTGGCGGAGAATGGGGATAATGCTGAATGAGATGTAGTGCTACATCAGTTAAAGAAGATGCGAGCACAGCTGAGCATTTGGGAGTTGTTGTGTGCATCGCGGGAGCACAAACGTGCCATGGTTGAAGCCTTGAGTAAGATAATAGTACCAATGATGCCAACCCTACGATGTTTGTAGGATCAGTGTAGAAGAAAGATTTACAGGTGATAACCTTTTCTGAGAAGGAACTCCCGGTGGAGGGAATGAATCATAATAGGCCATTATTCATAAGATCGAAGTGGGGGGTAAGAAAACATCTTGTGTAATGGTGGATGATGGCTCATCTATCAATGTGTGCCCTTTGAAGATCTTTTCGAGGTTGGGTCTGAAGACGACATATCTGAGTCTCTCCAATATGACCATCAATCCAATATGACCATCAAGGATATGATGATAAAAAGCAAGGAGTTGAGGGTACTTTTACTGCAGTGGTCAAAGTGGGACCAATAGAGGATGCGGTTGAGTTCACGGTGCTTAATTTCCTGGCCACTTTTACTTTGCTATTGGGAGGCCGTGGTTTCAAAAGCTTGAGGGCGTGCCCTCCCTTTACATCAGCCATTAAGTTTCTGTTCGGGGGAGAGATTGTCATTATCAGAGCTGAAGTAGACAATATTGTGGACACATTGGAGATATAACCTTTTACGAGGTTTAAAGTATCGGCAACCTTTGAGGAGTGGGTCGATCCTAAGGTGGCTAGGATCATGGAGAAGATGAAGTTTGAGCCAGGCACAGGCTCAGGTATTGGAGGAGCATTGGCCAACTTCAAGGGGCAGACCACCAGGAGAGGTTTGGGATACAAGTCCGACGAGGATAAGCCGAAGGCTAAGAAGAAAGGATTGAAGCTGACATAATATTTTATGAAATCCACGGGGTATCAAGGAGAGCCTGAACCAGTGGAAGTCAATGAGATCATGGTACCAGGATTTGAGATCTTCCAGGATGTGATGGGTGAGAAACCGATGGCATAAGAAGTACAAAGGGGGAAGACAAGTGGGAAGAATAGCTGATGAAGCTGGAAAGCTTGACTCTTGAGGAGAGCAATGAGACTGAGAAAGACCCAGATGTGGAGGATAAAGCGTCTGTGGATGAAGATATTAATCTCCCTGATTCATTTTGAGTGTACTCCTGCATTCGCTAATAATAAAGACATTCATTTTGCTTACTTGTCTGAGTCTCTTCCTTTCAACTTGCGCGACTTGAGTATATTTGACATCAACTCAACCAAAACAAACGCAATTAAACTTGGCACGCTTGAAAGCCCCAAGGAAGTCTTAATTACAAGTGGGGTTACCTCTGAAGAGTGAGAGAGATTAGAGGAGATGTTAGTAAAATATGCTAAAGTATTCGCTTGGTCCTACGAGGACATGCCCGGAGTGGATAGAAGTATCGCCCAACACATGATACCAACTTATCTGATCATGAGGCCGGTAAAGCAGAAGCTCCGAAGAATGAGACCTGAGTGGGCTGAAAAGGTTAGATAGGAAGTCAAGAAGCAGATATATGTGGGATTTCTGGAAGTAGTGAAGTACCTTGAGTGGTTGGCAAATATTGTGCCGGTGCCAAAGAAAGATGAGAAGGTCAGAATGTGTGTGGATTATAGAGACCTTAACAAAGCTTGCTCGAATGATGATTTTCCCTTACCCTATATAGATGTGCTAGTTCATAGTGCGACTTTATCTATCATGTACTCTTTCGCAGTTGGGTTCTCCTGATATAACTAAGTTGACTGCCTTTGTCATGGAGTGGGTATGTATTGCTACAAGGTAATGCCGTTTAGACTTAAGAATATAGGAGCCACATATCAACGAATGGCCACTACATTATTCCATTACTTGATGCATAAAGAAATCAAAGTATATGTGGATGACATGATGGTGAAATCAGAGACAAGAAACGGACACATAGAAGCACTAGAGAAGTTCCTTGAACGAGTCGACAAATACAACCTGCGATTAAATCCTAAGAAGTACGTGTTCGGAGTAACGTCAAGAAAGTTACTAGGAAACACCGTAGGAATAGGAGGAATAGAAGTAGACTCTGAGAAAATTAAGGCAATTATCGAGATACCTGTGCCGAAGACAGAGAAAGAAGTGAGAGCATTCCATAGGAAAATTCAGTACATTAGTCGGTTCATCGCCAAGTTGACGTCAGTATGAGAGCCTATCTTCAAATTGCTGAGGAAATACCAGCCAGTGAAATTAAATGAGCAATGCCAAGAAGCTTTCGACAAGATCAGAGAATACTTGGTGAAACCTCCGAGACCAAGCAAACCCTTGATACTATATTTGGCCATAGAACCCAAAGAGCTGGGGGCGATGATGGTACAAGCAGATGAGACGGGGGTAGAGCATGCAGTCTACTACCTCAGTAAGAAGATGCTTCCGTACGAAGCCCGCTATCAAGAAGTAGAGAAGATCTATTTGGCAATAGTGTGGGCGTCCATAAAACTGCATTATTATTTCTAATCTTACAAGATCCAAGTGGTAGCAAAGGAGAATCCCTTGAAATATCTGCATTTGGTGCCTTCGCTAGTAGGGAAGTTAGGTAGATGGTTGGTATTGCTGATAGAGTTTGATATTGAGTACCTCACTTCTAAAGTATCAAAGGGCGATCCGTAGCAGAGTTCCTGACATTACAACCTATAGAGGGAGACCAATACAAGTTTGAATTCCCAGACGAGAAGATCCAGGTAATAATGGTCCAAGGATGGAAGATGTATTTCGAGGAGGAGTGGTGAACTGCAAAGGAGTCGGAATATGGATTGTGGTAGTAACCCCCGAAAGAGAAACCATGCCTATGGCCAAGAGATTGACATTTGGAGTAACCAGCAACATGGCTGAGTATGAAGCGTCTACCTTCGAACTGACGGCATTGATAACCTTGAAGGCTAAGAACGTCGAAGTTTATGGAGACTCGATATTGGTAGTCCGACAGATGTAATGAGAATTGGAATTGAATGAAGAACTGTTGAAACCTTACTTATTCCACCTCATGAGTCTGACATAGGCCCTCCCCGCTTGTAAGTTCCAGCACTTGCCGCGAAAAGAGAACCAAATGGCTGACGTTTTAGCTACACTAGTCGCAACTTGGGAAAATCCAGAGAAGTTGGTGATGAGACCTCTAGTGTTGACAATAGCAAGTAGACCCGTCTACAAGATAGAAAGGATATTAGAAGTAGAGGTTGACGATTGGAAACCTTGTATTATGATATTCAGAGATATCTGGAATGGGATGAAATCCCAGAAGAAGCAAGTAGGAAAGACAAGATAGCCATTCAGAAGTTAGCTTCTCAGTATGTGAGTTTAAAATGAGAACTTTACAAGAGACAAGCAAACGGCATCTAGTTGAAGTGTCTGAGGAAGGAAGAGGCTCAGAAAGTGATGGAAGAAGTACATTTGGAATATGTGGACCGCACATGAACGGATTAAACTTGTCCCCCAAGATAGTGAGACAGGTTTCTACTGTCGACCATGGAAGCTGACTACGCAAAGCTGGTAAAACATTGTCATGATTATCAAGTGCACGGTAATTTGAACCATTTGCCTCACACAGAGTTGCATGGACTGTCAGAGCCGTGGCCTTTCTCAACATGGGGAATTGACATGATCGGAGAAATTTGACCACATGCATCGAATGGACATCGCTTTATACTAGTGACAGTAGACTACTTTTCGAAATGGGTGGAAGCCGAGTCACTCATTTCGTAACGTCACAGTAAAGCAGATGGAAAATTTCATAGCCCCGAAACCTCGTATGTCGATATGGAATGTCGCATCACATAGTAACAGAAAATATAGTCCAGTTTCAAGGAGAAATGAAGGCAATGCTACATAAGTACGGGATAGGACATCATAAGTCGTCACCTTAGAGACCACAGGTAAATGGGGCAGTCGAGGCAGCCAATAAGACAATAAAGAGGCTACTAGCCAAGATGATAGAGGACTATAAAGATTGGGCTGACAAACTACCGTACGCCCTGTGGGGGTACAGAATCTTTGTGAGAACAGCAATGGGAGTCACGCCTTACTCTTTGGTCTACGGGATGGAAGTAGTACTTCCAGTGGAATTTGAGATACAGACTATGCGGGTATTAACAGAAGCAGAGTTATCTGAGCAAGAATGAGCCTCACAGAGATTTGAACAGTTAGCACTACTAGATGAAAAGAGAATGAAGTCTTTATGTCATATACAGTTATACCAGAAGAGGTTGGCTCGAGCATTCAACAAGAAGGTGCGTCCTACTAAGATCAAAAAATATGATCTGGTACTTAAGTAGTCTAAGCCGTCGATAACAGACCCGAGAGGAAAGTTCTGACCTAACTGGGAAGGACCTTACATAGTCCAGAAAGTGATGGGAAACGGGGCAGTAAAACTGTTAGATTTGGAAGGGAACGAATTCACCAAGCCGATCAACGTGGACAGATTGAAGCAATATTTTACTTGAGGAAGAGAAGACCGAGTGATTACTGGGAGAACTGGCAGAAGACCTAACCCAACAGAATAGGAAATTCATCCATGCAGGCATGCATACACGTAACGTACTTGTATTATTTTTTTTTTGTGTTTGTTCTGTTTTATATTTACAAGTTTCAAAAAAAAGGAAAAAGCAGCAAATGTAAGCCAACCAAAATCAGCAACATAGCATCAGTATCAGTTTCGGGAATGAATCCCAGGGTTGAGGCCTACATCAGTATTAGTCGGAATGAATCCCAGGGTTGAGGCCCACATCAGTATCGGTTTCGAGAATGAATCCCAGGGTTGAGGCCCACATTATCAGCAGTTGAGAGGAAGAATTCTAGTGGAGTGAAAAAAGAAGAAGTCATTGATGGTTAGGCATATGTTCGGTGATGAAATTGTTTGTTGTAGGGTGAAACCTTAGAAACAATAAGTGCAAGATGTGCTCTCATCCGGTCTTCTGAGCGGTTGATCTTGGCTAGACTCGTGAGCACTTGATTACGGGATCTTAGCCGTAGAAGCCTGAGTAGTCGGTGAGATGACTAGTTGAAGAGATGGTGGATCAGTGAATGATCATTTTCTTAGATATCCATCATGCTTTACTCTTGTTATGATATGTGATATGGTTGGAAACGAAGAAAAAGTTTCTGAATAGGAAAAATAAACCACCTATAACCGATAAGTGTGAAGCTACCCATGGGCGAGTATTAAGACCACCATGAGGAGAAATGCTACCTTAAAGGGTAGGTGTGTTAAAAAAAAAAAGATGAAAGAGAAAGAAAAATCATATTATATTGAGTACGATGAAGTAATCGCAGAGTATGGTCAACACATCTCGGTTGGTTAGACCCACTGATCTAATTCTCTGAGACAAAATCATCGAGTTGGCTTACTTAAGGATTAAGCTGCAAAAGAACCTTGGCACACACCACTTGTAGTCTAGTTCAGATTATTTTCTTCAGACGATCAGATTTGAGTTTTATTAAGTACTTTCAGGTTCTCTGGTTTCGACACTAAACATCTTTCGAGGACCAAATATGATTAGCTATCAGGATTATCTCGTGAGAGGCAGTATCATATGTTGGTATGTAACATCACATTAGGAGATCCACCTTGACATAATGAAAGCAGCAAAGAACAAAAAGATGAACTAAGACTGGGGGCGACCAGCCTACCATTTCTCATACAGCACAGTTCGGGAATGAACCACCACATCAGTAATGCCTCGAGGATGAGGTTCAGTATGTCAGGAATAGCACTCCGAGGATGGAGCATGGGTCGAGGCCCATATCAGTATCAGTTTTGGGGATGAGTCCCAAGGTCGAGGCCCACACATCATTAACAGTTTTGGGGATGAGTCCCAGGGTCGAGGCCTACATATCATCAGCAGTTTTTGGGATGAGTCCCAGGGTCGAGGGAAATACATTGCATAACTTTGATAAGATTGTCACTGTTACACACTGCACAAGTCCCATCAAAGTGGGGGTGACTGTAGGCACTGTATTTTTGCATATAAGTCCCGATGATGAGTCTCACACAGAGGCACTACCCTTTAAGTTGCAGAAGTCGCGGGAAACGGAGGGAAAACTCAGAAATCAATACCTTGTTGGACTTAATTCGTTTGCTTAGCTTCGGGTTCGCTTGTTGGATTTCTGTTTTGAAATTGATCATTGGCCCAAAACCCCACAACCTACACCAAGCCAACACACACAAGCCTACACACCATCAAGCCACACACCAAGCCTACCAAAAAGAACCAACCACACACCCACAAGCCTTCTAATACATGCCCAAGCCCATCCAAATCCCTCCAAAATAATAATTAACACATTAAACACATGTCGAAATCTAAACAAATCACCTTCCCGAATTAAAGAAATCTAATCAAATCACCTTTCCAAATTAAAGAAATCAAATCAATCCCATAAATCTATTTCCTAAACTAAAACAAATCACCTCCCTAAATTAGTGAGATCATTTTCCTTGTAGCACACTAATTAGAGGATATTCTCCATAATTGCATGATTCATTCCCTTCCTGTACAAGGAAAGCCCTAAGCCTTTCTTATAAAAAAGGAGCACAAACCAAACCATTCTCCCCCTAGCTCATTTACTGTAAAAACACAAGTAATAGCCCTAAGCTTCACACCCCTCTACACCCTCTCTTCCATCACCGAGAAACACAGTAAGAAAATAGCCTACACAGTCCCGCAACACAGCCCTGTAAAACAGCCCACACAGTTCCACAAAACAGCTGCGCCATAAATCGTAAACTGCACCCGTAAACTGCACACCATAAACCCAAAAAGTGTCCCCCCCAACTGCATCACTATCACCGAAAACTGTCCCCCCAACTACATCACTATCACCAAAAATCCTACCCTGAAAAACTGCATCCTTTCATCAAAAATCCTGCCCTGAAAAACTGCATCCTTTCACGAAAATCCTGCCCTGAAAAACTGCATCCTTTCACCGAAAATACTGCCCAGAAAATTGCTTCCTTTAACCGAAAAACTGTCCAGAAAACTTCCCATAAACCACCAAAAATACTGCCCCTGAAAACTACCCAAATAATCGCAAAACAGTGAGCTAAAATAGTCCATAATTACTGTAAAAATAATGGCCAAAAACATCAATAAAAAGGAGAAAACAGCAGCCCAAAACTGTGAAGCGACGAAGGAAAACAGTGAACCAGTGAACCGGAGGAGTTACGGAGCATTAACCCTTCCGATAATCGCGTAGCGCACTTCCAAGAGGCGACTTAAGAGGTTATACCTGAGGGCACCCTTTTATTTATTCCCGTTCTTTTTTCTATTTATCTATTATTATTTATTCACATGTGTATTGTTGGTTTATGTATGTTATGTCCATTGGATGAATGATTTTATGTTATCTCTCTCAGTATATCGGATGGAAATCCAGACGTAAATTCCGTAGCCGAATCAAAATGGACAGTAGTGCTGAATCCGAATAACATATTTCATTTTGTCTATTCTTGTGTTTATCCATTGTTCATTAGGAATAGTATGTTATTTTCATGCATGATTTAGTTATTTCTTTCATATTAGGAATTTGATTATCTCTTTTTATTTTTATGTTTAGATAATTGTTATTTATTTATGTTTCCGCATGTATCAATTTAATGTGTTCATGAGATTGTGTGCTTATCGTTATATCGACTTACTTTTATGCATGTAAACTTAGATATAGGTTTTACTTTTATGCATGTGATCTTAGATATAGGTTGTATGCAAACTTAGATATAGGTTATTCTTGCGTATGTATGTTGCGTAGACTTGGTTAGATCATTGCACAAATCCTTTCATTACAAGTGCATAAGTAAGAGACCATTTCGAACCCAACGGTTTGAGGTATTCCCTTTCGAGGGGTGAGTGCGGCTTTAAATTATTTCCCAGTTCACATTAGGTGGCGACTCCATTATTCTCCGATTTAGTCCCCCATGGGCTACTCCGTACTCCCGACTAGGCCGCGAGCTTGGAACAGCGTCGCCGATTTCTGTGTCCTACAGATCTGCTCTGCTCATCAGGGTCTGCTCGGCTCATCAGGGTCTACTATACTCATCAGGGTCTGAATCAACTCATCAGGGTTTGAAGCATTATATCAGGGGCTGATTTTGGATTTCCTTACTACTTTAATTTTTGTGTTGTGTTTTTACTGATTGTTCAAGTACTTGTAAGAACACAATAACCGAATAAGTGTAATAATTACCATAGAAAAAGTAATATTTTCGTTATGAGATATTTTTAGTGAATATATTAATTACATATTTCATATGTATATATTATGAAGAATTAATGTATATCAAGTGTGGTAAATTATTTTATTAAATAATTTCATGACTAAACGAATATTCGTAATCGATATGAATTCGATTTGTTGATTCGATTTGCCACCCCTATTCAAAAGTTAGATTAAAATCAAACATATTTGGAAGAAATGATAACAATGCATACATATTTCAGCAAAACAAATATATATATAGACTTAATAATTTATACATAATCTTTAATTTCTAGCATTATATAGACAGCTACCCTTTTATAACAATTAAATATTTAGGTGTAAGGCTGAGGATGAGTCATCTTCAAGTTCTGGTTTCGAATTCAGGGAGAGCGTTTCTTGAGATTCTGGGACAACATGAGGTATAAGCTATTCCGCTTAAGCCCGAAAAGGATGATTTGACAGTATGTTTTCAACAATTCCAAAAAAAATATATTTATTATGCATTTTCTTAATTTTAAAATCAACACTTGTGCTATATTTTATTTACTTCTTAAAGTACGGGTAAAAATCATTGGAAAACATAAAGACAAGAGGGGGGAAAGAAAAAGAAATGCATGAGATGTGAAACTGAGTGAAAGACAAGGACTTGTACGTACTTGACGGCAACTAGCAACTAACATTAACAACCAAAGTTGTAAAACAAAATGTGAATTCTCCTCTTGCTCTCTCATTCGAAGTATTTGGATTTGTTACGGATTTTTTTATTAATTATGATTGATAGTTATTATATAAAATTTTATAAATGGTTAAGAAATATTATTATGAAAATGATATTAAAAAAATAATTTCTATAAATAATTAAATTTTAATTATCTATTAAGTTATACGTACAAGCGCCACAGAGATTTTAAAAAACTGAACAACAAAAAGATCAATATTGGATAATTCCTCTTAGAAACCTCTCACTATCGTCACAGTCACCTCCTCACGCATGGCCAAACCACCAGTCAAAGTCAACTCTTCTTCTTCATATCCAAACTACCCTAATATAAACCCAACCACATATTCCTCTTCTTCTTAACTCCAATACTTATTTTTTTTGGGTTCTCTTCTTCAGCAATTCTCTTTTTCCTGTCTCTCCATTGTTTCATTCACAGCATTCTGCAGCAGCAGCTAGCTATCTAGTGTGGAGACTTGTGATCTTATTACAATGAGAAAGCCTTGCTGTGATAAGCAAGACACAAACAAAGGAGCTTGGTCTAAACAAGAAGACCAGAAGCTCATTGATTATATTCGTAAACACGGCGAAGGTTGCTGGCCTACCCTCCCTCAGGCAGCAGGTAAATTATATATCAATTAACAAGGCAAAACAAAAATACCCAAATTTTCATTTAATTTGGTGTTTCATGAATTAATTAAGAAACATATATATATAATAATGGGTTTTTAAATTTCCTTTTATTTGGCTTCATTGATCATCGATCAGGCCTGCTTCGCTGCGGTAAAAGTTGTAGGCTGAGATGGATAAACTATCTGAGGCCTGACCTTAAAAGAGGCAACTTTGCTGAAGATGAAGAAGATCTCATCATCAAACTTCACGCACTTCTTGGCAATAGGTACAATCCAATACCCTTCTCAATATGAAAAATGATACGGGATGACAAAATGGTGATAAAATAATCTCTAAAATTATGTAGTTTTAATGTTGATTTTTAAAAAATAAAATAAAATAATAACTAATCATAGCTAGCAACAAATCTAGGGTTTTACATTTAATATAAAAATTGAGAATGGTGGTTATAATGTTATTATTAGGTGGTCATTGATAGCGGGGAGATTGCCTGGGCGTACGGATAATGAAATAAAAAATTATTGGAACTCTCATTTAAGGAGAAAGCTTATGAATATGGGAATTGATCCAAATAATCATCGGTTACACCACATCCCTCAAAACCCTCGTAAAGTTGATAATGCAAATCAGCCTGCTACTGCAGTATTACAGAAATCCCCCGGTGAAAATGATCATGATCAAGCATCTGATGCTGGAAGTTGCTTGGATGAAATGACCAAGCGATGTGACTTACCATTGCCTGATTTGAATCTTGATCTCACAATCAGCATTCCTTCTGCTTCATCAATTGCTAAGGTTAAAGAGGAAAAGATTAATGATAATTATAATGAGCTGCCAAAATTAAAACAACAAGATCAGTACTTGTCCTCTTCTCCAACACTAGTTCTTTTTCAATAATCAATCTCAGCTCGACCAAGTTAATTGTTTCAACAAAATAAGAAATTAATTCTATTTACAATAAGGGTGGCAGAAATCATTCAGGGAAGAGACTCGCACATGCAATTATTGGTTAGCACAGAGTTGATTTACTTGTAAATGTTATTTGCATATTCATTTCTTGATCAACATATATATTTATATATATCCATGTGTTGATAATAATGGATTGATCAGAATAAATTGTAAACATTACCGAATTTCAGTTTATGCATGATTTCTAATCCTTTATGAAATTGCCGTGAATTATTTTAATGTTGTAACTTTCTACAAATTTTCACTTTTTTTCTTTCTTTCTTTTTTTTTTTTTTTTTTTGGGAAAATGAGTATAATCTCATCATGTTTGATAAGACTAATCGAAACTCTATGATATTGAAAAAGTAAACAGCCTCATACCTTCTAAAATACTATCTCTCAGAAAAGCTATCAAGTAGGGATGGCAATCGGAACGGCATCCCGACTGAGTCTCATCTCATCCCGATTATTGTTCAGGATGAAACCCCTACCGGTATCTTAAACTAGGACAAAAAATCATTCCAAATTTTGGATTAAATCATATGAGATCCTAAATATCGATCGGGATTCAAGAGTTTTTTTTTATCTAAAATTAGGATTCGGGTGTAACGACAGGTAGTTCTTATTACTGCCTACAGTAATACCGCTACGTACGAAGCAAAGACATGTAAAATAAATTATGATTGGACTCAAGTATATTTATAAAATGAATTTGGAGATGATTGGTAGACTTCTCGAAGTCCTGGGATGAAAGTGTACCGTATTTATTTTGGACCACCCATAGTATTTTGGGCATAACTTTTTCATACGATCTCCGATTTTTATGAATTTTATATCTTCGGAAAGCTTAGACAGAGACCTACAACTTTCACGTTAAATATTTTTGCAAATATGGATCATAACCGGATCAAAAATGCAAGTCAAAAACTGGGTGAATAGTAAAATCGGACCCAAATGATAAAAATCTCAAATTTCTTCATTTCTCTATATCTTTCTTGTATCATTTAGGTCCTACTATAAAAAAAGACCCACTTTTCACTATTACCAGAGACTAAAAAATGAATTTGGAAGGGAGAAAAAGAAGAGGAGACCGTGAGAGAAAATGGAGGGAAAGAAGAAGAAAGAAGAAGGAGAAAAGAAGAAGAAAGAAGAAAAGAAGAAGGAAAGAAAGAAAGAAAAGAAGAGAAAGAGAAGCAAAAGAGGTTTAGCATCCATGGAGCTTTGTGGAAGAGTTGGAAATCAAGAAAGAAAGGTAAAAACCCATGACCCATTTTTCTTAAATGATGTGTTCAATGATAAGGCAATTATGTAGTGATAAAGAAAATGAGTATGATGATGATTTTATGATTTCTTTTGTTTTAAATCAATAAATAAGATGTAGACCCAATTTGTTTAATTTGGGTGAAATGGGTTAAGTTGATAAAGTGAGTAAAAAGATTAAATTCTTGATGAATTAGTAGTCTAGTTGATGAGAATGGAGTGAAAAATGATGAATGAGAAGTTGGATTGTAGATTGGAAATGTTGGAATGGAGTAAAGATGGAATATTTAGAGATGGGATTGAGTTAGAGAAGGAAACCAATAACCTGGTTTTCCAGGTCGCGTCGCGACTCAGCCCTGGCGTCGCGACGCACAGTAGAAGGGTTTGAGAGACGTTCTGGTTCGCGAGCGTCGCGATGCGAGAACAAAAACATGGTTAAACAGTTTTAAACCCCCTAAACTTTATTCTTACGATTCAAGGCCACCCTTGAGTTTCGTATTAGTCTATACACATATCCTATATTAAGATATGAATATTATAAGTCTTGATTGCATAACATTGGGATGAATCTTTAAAAGTATCGAAGTTATTTGACTACGATGATTCTAACCAAGTTCCGACCATAGGTTATCCGCAGGAATCATAGTTTTTCTTCGATCAAGGAAGTGGACACTTTTTCTTTCATCTGATTTTTATTTCACATTTTCGTACAGACTTATATTTTTACGCTTTAGGGCGTTAGAAACTTTTCTTTCAGTTACTATGATATTTAATTATGTTTTGAGAGAGAAAATGCTTTTCAAGAAATAGTGTTACAGTTTTATGATTTACAGCATAGTTCTTATGTTTTACGGGGCATGAGGTAAAAACTCACCCCAGTATGTAACCTGAAACACAGATGGAATTGACGGATATAGAGAGCATATGCACATGTTGAGGACTGAGGGGACGCTCTTAGATCCTTCAGATGGGCTAGGGGGACGGCGATACGTAACGCCCCTAGACCCCAGTTTGAACTTGGGTGAAGCATAGATCCGCACCCCCAGCTCTAGTTTGTGGCTTGGGGGACGACAATACGTAACGCCTCAAGACCACCAATTTCTGAGACAGTGGTGTCATGCTTTAAGCGGACGATGATACGTAATGCCCCAAAGTCATGGATTTGCATTGCTGGCTCCAGTTAGGTATATGGGGGGACGACGATACGTAACTCCCTCATACGTCTAGGTTTTCAAACAGAGATACAGTTTTCATAAAAGCTTTTAGATTTTAGATTTCATACAGTTTCCAGAGCTTCAGTACACATATATATGAATCCAGATTTTTAGCAAATAGATTTCAGAAAATCAGATTTTAAAGACATTTTCAGAAACTAAAGTTCAAAAGCAGTTTCCAGAAAGATAAAGTTTTCAGCATAAGTTTTCATATAAAGATGTTTTAATTAAAAATTGGAGTTTTAGAAATCAAGTTTTCTTTTCAATTTTCAAGTTTTAGTCCACTCACTTAGATCGTATAGCGATCTAACCCCCCTTCAGTTCTTATTGTTTTATAGGGAATACAGGAGGACAAGCTCGGGAGGATGGATACTGATGCAGTCACGAGGGATGGAGTCCACCAACATTAAGTCAAAGTAGTTGTTTGCATATATTAGTGTCATACTAGTTTGTATTGATAATCATTAAAAGAGTTGTAAGAAAATGATAGTGTGAATATTCAGTTATTCAAAGTAAAAAGTATTTATATTGTCCAGTCGAGTTATAATCTACATGTATGACATTACATTCAAACAGTTTAGAATATAGTCAGATAGTCAGAGGCTTATGGGGTTAGCATAGCTGTCCCCTACCGGTAACATCTCCCAGATCGGGGATGTTACAAAGATGGTATCAGAGCATGGTCTAGGGAGTTAGTGACTACAGTAGGTAGTGTTGGTTTCTATTAAGGTCCCAAGATTGATTATAAGCATGAAAATAAATGTGAATACAATCAACGGAGGTGCGGAATACTCACAATAATCAGTTGAGTCGATGCGGTGATGAACAAAAATGAAATTCTGCCCTCCAAATTCGGCCACTGCAGTGCAGATTTTGGGCTCACCATTTTCAAATTTTGAGACAAGAAATAGAGCTCCAATCTTCGTCAAACGATTCCCGGCTCGTGGATGGGTTTCCCTATCACTTTCGTATGTCTTTTAAGTGTGCTAGCACCTTTGATTTTTCCATAAAATCAACTCCTTAACCCCCTTGCTGCTCAAGGTTTGGGCAGTTTCTGCAGCCCCTTGGGCGTGTATATGTGAGGTAGAAAGAGAGAATGAGAGATGGGGGGAAAGAGAGAAGGATGTAAAGTGTTTCCAAATTTGTATATTAAATACACACATTTGAATTTCAAATTCATTTCATGTGAATTTGGATTTCAAAAGTCAAACACTTAAAAGTTAACAACCACACATCAACTCACAACATGTCACATCACTCAAGTGGTCATGTCACTCAATCAATCAAGTTATCAAGTCACATCACTCAAAGTGACAAGTGATTTGACGCTTGAAACGACTAGCGATTTGACGCTTGATGCGACTAATGATTTGACGCTTGATTTGACTTGCGTGCCGCACTCGAATTCGAAATACGAATGCGCTCGTAAATAATATCGGGTTCAGGTTCGCTAATTCCAAATTAAAAAATTTTCCGTTGCGTCGCAATTAAATCTAATTTAATTAAATAATCATGCCAATCATAATTACTATTCACATCGCTAATGAATTAATTCTAAATTAACTAGTTCGCCCGAATTAAAATCCAATTTTAATTCCGCGTCGAAATCCAATTTCGTTTAATATATCGAATATATTAATTTACCGATTAATTCCAAATTAATCATTATCTCTCTTTAATTGATATTTTATCCTAGATAAAATATCTCCGAAATTAATCTTAGATTAATTCTCTCTTTCTTCTAATTAATCCCAAATTAATTAAAGTGCGAGTCATACGTCATCAGTGAATTTTTGGGAAGCGACCCATGAGATCCCCGGATATGTTGGCAGTAAATTCGGTCGTCGAACTATCCGAACACGTAAGTACCTCGTACTATGTTTTACCGATTTACAAGACAAGGTTGGCCTCTAACAAAGCGTCATGCCTACCTAATTCTCCGGAAATATCCTTATATGAATAAAAGATCTTTATCAGGCGTAGTATACGTAGTATTGCGTATTTCTGTCCAGTATCGGATGATCATGTGCTAGGCCTGAGGCTGGAATTGTGTCTGCCCCGTACGAAGCACATGTCGGATGTCTGGTAACTAGTCTCTATAATCGGATAAACCTGAACTTGTCATTTTATCCCGATAGCTGCAGTATTTAAGAGTACTAATACCGTATCCTACTTGACCATCATCTCCACTAAGACTGGAGTGATACTTCCATCTTGATCACACCCAACACACTACGATTCTCAATATACCCAGCATTGGCGTACACAGAACCTGTTAAAGCCCTGGACGACTGCAACCAAAGTATATTGATTGTCGTAAGTATTAGCGGTGCAAGTCTCAGGTTAAGACTAAATACACCTACTCTGATTTCGGACTTCCATAGACACATAGTCATACTACCAATGGAATTTCGAGGGGGTCTATCCAGAGCGAAGCTGTTTCCCGTACCATCGGTGAAACACAACCTCCTACTACACTTGCATGAGTATCCAATACCCAAATATATGAGAACTATGTCGTTGTGCCCTCACAACGCGCACAAGTGCAATACTAGTCTTTTATGTATTTATCGATGTCTAATCTCGATAATACTCTGACTAGGGATATTTAATGATTTATCCTTCGTGGACTGATACTGTCTCATATCATTCTCCGTCCAGGAATAAATCATAGGGACCTCTCATCATTTATATATCTAGGTGATCTAATCACAAATGATAAGAGTGCAATCTCCTTTGTCACATAGTTAATTTGTACAACAACACCATGATCTGTAAAAATAGTGACGCTATGGGTCATAATTGTCCAACAATCTCCCACTTGGCCTATAGCCAGTCACTCGAGTGTCAACACCCGAACTATGTACGGTTGGCTCAAATTGCTTAGAAAACGCTTTCATCATTGGATTTGCATGATCATCGTCTGATGCGATTTATACGATCATCACATCGCCACGATGTATGATCCGAACGAATAAGATGAATAGTTGAAGTATATATCTGGATCGTTGATGAGACCATTAATTCTTTAGCCTGTGCTGACGCCTAGCTCAGTTGCTAACAGAACTATATCTAATTAGATTTGTTAATTGCCGCCTCAGCTGCAGCAATAACCCGCATTTATTGTTTATTCGGTAACAGTATCTTGCTTGGAAGATTTCCAGCTCACTATACCGTTATTCAAACTGTATACTACCGTTTGCGACTTTTAGTCATTTTATCGGTTTAGGAAACTTGCAGTAGTGATCCCAGTCACTTTAAGTTCTCCTTCTCCACAGATTAAGAAAGCATCCTTAAATCTCTAAAATTCTAACGGATGTTCTTAACATCAATCCAGTGACTATCACTTGGATTGGTCTGTTTGTGAATCCATATGCTCAAAGCGTATGAGACACCAGGTCGCATACATTTTTCAATGTACGAGTTTCTCGGAGAGTTTTCTTGAAAGCCTAGCTTTCACCGATTATATTTTTATGGGAATATCATTTCCAAGAAATGACATATTATCATTATTTATAGGACAACCACTGTTAGTGCGCTCCCAAAATCTTTATATACACGAGAATCATATTCATTTTGAATCAAATCATACACCATTATGATTACATCAAAACGGTAATTTCAAGAACTTATTGCTTGCTTCAATCCAAACATGGATCGAATAACCTGCAAACCTTGTTTGCTAGTTTTTGGTACGATCAAATCGTCAGGATGTTGAAAACATCCTCCAAAAGGTTTCCTTTTAAGGAAAGCGGTTTTGACGTTCTGCTGTCATATTTCATAAATGAAACATGCAGCTTTAGCAAGAATTATCCAAATGGATTTACCGTGGCAATAGTTAAAAGGTTGAATCGTAATCAACACAATGTTGATAACGATACCTTTCTGTTAAAAGCCTAGCTTTATACGTTGGTATGTTGCCATCTATGTATGTCTTCCTTGAAGACTTATTTAGCACCAATAGGCACAATGCCTTGCGGTACATCAACTAGTATCCAAACATAATTGATATACATGGAATCCATTTCAGATTCATGACACTTTGTCATAATAGGGAGTCGATATCTTGTATCACTTCCTCATACGTAGTCAGTTGGTATACCTCAATAAGATAGACATCTTTATGAGGTAAGATAAGAAACTCATACCCCAGGTTGTTTTCTGACTCTCTCCGACTCACGCGGTTCTTGTGTATTCAAAGATTATTGGTAATAGTTTCATCCTTGATGAACCATTTATGTTCTATTAAGATTCGGTGCCAGGAATAGTATTACTCCGATTTTCATCGAGTTTTACTATCCTCCCACTTACCACTGCGTATCGGTATTTCTCTTAGGGAAACGACATGGCGAGCAACAATTACATTGTTCTCTGGTGAGATGTATAAGTACTATACTTATGGTATCACTAGGATAACCTACAATTGACACTTATCCAATTTGGGTTCTAGTTTGGTATCATCCAAACTTATGCCTAGCATACCTAAATTATCAGGAATGAGAAACCCGGTTTCTTTCCCGTTCATATCTAATATGAAATCTGTCAAACAGATTTTAATGGAACCTTATTCTAAATAAGTTCTGCACTGTTAATGCTTATCCGTTGAAGGAAAAGCATTAACAGTGTTCCGTGAGGAGTCCTCATTTGAAAGAATACTATACTCTTTCAAGTATATTAGAAACTTATTGCTTAAGTATTCTCCATTACGGTCTTACCGTGATGTTCTAATACTTTAGCCGATCTGTTTGTCTATTTCATGTCGAAACTTTAAAAGTTTCCGATTTGTGTTCTAAAAGAAACCCATAACCATAACGCGATGCCATATCCGTATAGGTCACGAAATATTCATATCCACATCTAGCCTAGCTAGACATGGGCCCACTTACTTCACTATGAACTAGGGCTAACAGGTCGGTGGCATTTACATTTTTACCAAGTAAATAGTGTTTTAGGCACTTTGCCCAATAAACTAGATTCGCAGACTTTATTTGATTGGAATCAAATCAGTCCTAGTACCCACTCTTCAAAAGTGTGGATATATGATTCTTGTTTTAGTTGTGTCCCAGACATTAATGCCACAATAGGTTTCTTCTGATCAAATCAGTTTGAGCTATTTGTTTGTCATGCTATATGTTTGAGATTTATTTATATTCAAAATATAAATACTGTTATTCACATCTAATGTGTACATCTCAATATCATCTTTATATAATGAAACACTTTAGTGTTCTAGAATATAAAGGTTCACCCGTAGCGGGTTAAACACTGATATAAAGATAATGTATCTAGTCAAACTAGTTACATTATAACAGTTTCCTAATTTAGGTACACACCCGAGGGTAGTTCCCAAACTTAGGTATCTATGCTTAAAACAGCGACTTTCGTCCCGTTTTCAATTCGCAGATTAATCTTAATTGAAGTCAGTATCCTGCTCACAGTAGATTCTGCACATCGGTACATATTTATGTACCACACTAAGTATTTAAAATCCAATTTTAATACTAGTAGTGAACATAATATTGACAAACATATTTGAAGTCGGAGCCTTTGCTCGTCTTTAATTCCTTCATGTCTGCTTTGTCCAAACGGTAGTCACGCTTTCGCGATCCTGTTTGCCACAATTTAAGCAGACATTTTGGGGTATGTCCCTTATCTTCCCAGAAGATTATAATGATTTTGCCTTTGCCTTTTTCAACATTCCAGTAGTCTTTGGCCAAGCCTTGGTCATATAGAATATCGAAGTAAGGTGCGCCTTGCACAACTTTCCTAATTGCAAACTTTGACTTTGTCTCATTGAGAATAGTCATTAACTCTCCAAGAGTTATATATTGTAATTTAGTACTTCTAAAATCTAAACATAGATATATGAAGATCCTTCAATTTCATTATCATACTTCAAGGATCTAATCCTTAGTTCTGATTCAGAAATTAAGGAGTCTACTGCGACAAGCTTAATGGATTAAGCACTAAAGTTATCATCACATAAATCTTCTAAAGATTATGCTCGACTGTTTGCTTAACTCCGGACTTTAGGCATAATATGTTATTTTATCAAATAAAGTAACTTATTATTTTTCCAGGACCATCCTGAAATTTATTCCGAATTTGAAAATTAAACCATTTAAATACATTTTCCTTAGGATTATGTATTAAACGTCAATCTTTCAATTTTATCTTGATCTCAATAGTCCAACTATTTAATCAACGATTTTGGTACTATTTATTATAATGATTACAATAGTCCAACTATTTAATCAACTATAGTTTAATAGATTAAAATCAATTATATTGATTACTATAATCCAATTATAAAATCAACTATAAATGAATAGTTTGAATATAGTCCAACTATTTATTAAAACAACGATTTAAATATTAGTCCAACTAACATTTAATTATTTGACAAATGATATTTGTTTGAGCGCATATGACAAGTAATTAAACGAATATTGCAAATTCAATTCTTGCCTCCCACTATTTTTCGGCGAGCCTCTAACCCTCTGTCGAATACTCGGGAAACCGTGTTTCCTAGTGGGCTAGGATCCCATTAAATATCACACAATCTTGACTTTGGCCAACAAATTGTATGATAATTAACTAGGTAGATCTCTAAGATCAATTGGATCCAATCCAATTCCTAGATCCGGTAGGGGGACATCCAAGTCCGAAACATATATCTTATATATGCCAATACATCCAATGTATTACCTAACCTTTTTCCTCTGAATCAACTAAGCCTTGGCTTTGGCACAACAAGCTTAATGATTCCAGTTAAGCGTGACCCATTGACCACGGAAAGCTTCGTAATCAATGTCGATGGACAAGAAGTGATCTTGACTTTGGCCAACAAACCACAACTTGGACAAGACACTGATATGGAATAAAGCCTTCGTGATTTAAACACATCTTCGACAGACAAAGGCCTTGACTTTGGCCAACAAACCAATGCCGTCTTAGATCTTGAGTAAGAATCACTCAATGGAAGGAAAGCCGCTAAATATATTGCGAGGGTTTTTCGCGTGCAAATTGGCAACCAATTTATTATCTTTGTTAAGGTCTCATCATCATACACCCTTAAACATGCATTCTAAACACATAATAAAGTGCATATGAATAAAATAATAATGATATGCGGATGGATACTTTACACATTGATCCTAGATCAAATCTCTCCCTTTCTCTCTCCCGCTAGCACATGCATTACTTCTACCCGTTACACTACACTTCTAAAGAAACCTCATTTACATTGAGGGAAATATGTGAGAAGAGAATACAAAGAATATGAAGTGATAAGGCTGGACACGCAGGTCCAATTAATAAATCAAATTTATTACAACAATTTCTAAAATTGCCCCACCTATCTAATATCCATCCGATATACATCATTCATGCATCGCAACCACGTATTCACACAAGCAGTTATCAATCAATCTAATCAAATTAATTAATCTGATAATTAGTGATCATCCAATGTTCAAACAACGATTTGATTTTGCTCGAGTCAAACTCTTTTTGTGAATAAGTACTTAAAGTACGAATTCTCGAATTAAATTAAACTACATCATTAAATCCAATTTAATATGCATTCAATTCTAATTCGCTATTTAATTCCAAATTAAATATTACACTTTAATAATAAACCTTTTACGACTTAAATTACAAATTTAATCGTAACGCGTCTCAAAGACCGATTAACGTCCAACGTCAATTCAATTAAAGTCCAATGGGCTTTTAATTGATTTCTTAAGGTGTGGACTTTTGGTCAACTCGGGTCGAACCGAATAACCAAAATCCAATCCGGGAATTACCCCATAAGCCCATAAATCAATTTTGGCCCATTAGGCCCAATTAAACTTTAAAGGTTCATTAAGTCGCATTTGGGCTTAACGGAAGTGGTTTTGGGCCCAATTGGATCCAATCCATTTGGCCTAAACCCAACTTTGTACAACAAAGCCCAACAAGCCCAATTACAACATTACAAGTCCAAATCCAATTTCAAGGCCCAATTAATTAAATCATAAAGTCCAATTTCATAATCCAATTAATCCTAAAGTGTATAACATGATCAATTAACTTAATTCAATATTTCCAAAATACCAATTAGTCCAATTATCATGCTAATCATATTAAATCATGTCCAACATAATTTAACAAAAATCAACCCAATTACATGCTTCAAGTGTCTCGGCCAAGGGGATTATTTTGTCCAAATCAAATTCAATCCAATTAAATTCAATTCACATTAAATTAATATCTCCAAATGATTTCCAACACATCCAATGAATCAAAAAATCAAAAATCCAAGACATTAGGGCATGGTGTAGATTCGGCCAACCTATACTTTTTGGGGAAATTTATTCCAAACATAATTTCATCAAATTGATCCAATCAATCTTAAATTAAAACACATTTAAGCATATTCATTCTTCCAATTTCACAAAATCATGCTCAAATTCATTTTACCCAAATTTTAAGCCCTAAATTTTTCATGCTCAAACCTTGCTCTAGATTCCATTGTTGGTTTCTATTAAGGTCCCAAGATCGATTATAAGCATGAAAATAAATGTGAATACAATCAACGGAGGTGCGAAATACTCACAATGATCGGTTGAGTCGATACGGTGATGAATAAAAATGAAATTCTGCCCTCCAAATTCGGCCACTGCAGTGCAAATTTTGGGCTCACCATTTTCAGATTTTGAGTCAATAAATAGAGCTTCAATCTTCGTCAAATGATTCCCGGCTCGTGAGTGGGTTTCCCTATCACCTTCGTATGTCTTTTAAGTGTGCTAGCACCTCCGATTTAGCCACAAAATCAACTCATTAACCCCCTTGCTGCTCATGATTTGGGCAGTTTCTGCACCCCTTTGGCGTGTATATGTGAGGGAGAAAAAGAGAATGAGAGATGGGAGGAAAGAGAGAAGGATGTAAAGTGTTTCCAAATTTGTGTATTAAATACACACATTTGAATTTCAAATTCATTTCATGTGAATTTGGCTTTCAAAAGTCAAACAATTAAAAGCTAACAACCACACATCAACTCACAACATGTCACATCACTCAAGTGGTCATGTCACTCAACCAATCAAGTTGTCAAGTCACATCACTCAAAGTGACAAGTGATTTGACGCTTGAAACGACTAACGATTTGACGCTTGATGCGACTAATGATTTTATGCTTGATTTGACTTGCGTGCCGCACTCGAATTCGAAATGCGAATGCGCTCGCAAATAATCTCGGGCTCAGGTTCGCTAATTCCAAATTAAAGAATTTTCCGTTGCGTCGTAATTAAATCTAATTTAATTAAATAATCATGCCAAGCATAATTGCTATTCACGTCGCTAATGAATTAATTCTAAATTAACTCGTTCGCCCGAATTAAAATCCAATTTTAATTCCGCGTCGAAATCAAATTTCGTTTAATATATCGAACATATTAATTTACCGATTAATTCCAAATTAATCGTTATCTCTCTTTAATTGATATTTTATCCTAGATAAAATATCTCCGAAATTAATCCCAGATTAATTCTCTCTCTTCTAATTAATTCCAGATTAATTAAAGTGCGAGTCATACGTTATCGGTGAATTTTTAGGAAGTGACCCATGAGATTCCCGGATATATTGGCAGTAAATTCGGTCGTCGAACTATCCAAACACGTAAGTACCTGGTACTACGTTTTACTGATTTACAAGACAAGGTTTGCCTCTAGCAAAGTGCCATGCCTACCCAATTCTCAGGAAATATCCTTATAGGAATAAAGGATCTATATCAGGCGTAGTATACTTAGTATTGCGTATTTCTGTTCAGTATCAGATGATCACGTGCTAGGCCTAGGGCTGGAATTGTGTCTGCCCCGTATGAAGCACATGTCAGATTTCTAGTAACTAGTCTCTATAATCGGATAAACCTGACCTTGTCATTTTATCCCGATAGCTGCAGTATTTAAGAGTACTAATATCGTATCCTACGTGACCATCATCTCCACTAAGACTGGAGTGATACTTCCGTCTTGACATCACACCCAACACACTACGATTCTCAATATACCCAGCATTGGCGTACACAGTGTTAGACAATTATGACCCATAGCGTCACCGTTTGTAAAAGCATTATGTTTTGTGCAAAATTGACTATGTAATATTGAAATTGCCTTTTATCATTTCGTAATTCATTTACTATTACATATAAATGGTAAAAGTCCATATGATTAGTTCCGGATTGAGATGATATGAGACAGTATCAATCCATAAAGGTTTAATCATTAAATATCCCTAGTCGTAGTATTATCGAGACTGGACATCGATAATACGGAATAGACTAGTATTGCACTTGTGCGCGTTGTGAGAGCATAACGGCACAGTTCTCATATGTTTAAGTATAGGATACTTATGCAAGTGCGATAGGAGGTTGTGTTTTACCGATGGTACGGAAAACAGCTTCGCTCTGGATAGACCCCGCGGAATCCCATTGGTAGTATGTATATGTGTCTACGGGAGTCCGCGTCAGGGTAGATGTATTTGGTCTTAACCTGAGACTTACATCGCTAATACTTGCGACAATCGGTAAACTTTGGTTTTGGTCGTCCAGGGCTTTAACAGGTTCTGTGTACGCCTCTATTGGGTTTATCGAGAATCCTAGTGTATTGGATGTGATGTCAAGACGGAAGTGTCACTCCAGACATATGGAGATGATGATCACGCAGGGATTCATAACTCGTTCTCTATTGTGTTGCAACCATCGGGATAATGTGACAAGGTCATGATTATCCGATTCAAAGAGACTAGTTGTTTGATATCCGATATGTGCTTCGTACGGGGCAGACACTATTCCAGCCGCCCAGGCCTAGCACGTGACATCTGATACTGGATCGAAATACGAGATACTAGGTATTCTACGTCTGACATAGATTATATATTCCAGTAAGAATATTTCTGGAGAATTGGGTAGGCACGGTGCTTTGCTAGAAGCCAACCATGTCTTGTAAATCGGTAAGCACGTAGTACGAGATACTCGCTTTATCGGATAGTCCGATACCGGATTTACTGCCAACATATCCAGAGATCTCTTGGGTCGCTTCCCAAGGATTCACCGATGACAGTTGACTTAAATTGGAATTAATCTGGGATTAATTAAGAGAGAGAAAATTAATCTGGGATTAATATGGGCTTTATTTAATCTGGGATTAAAAGTGTACAGTGGCGAAAGAACGCGATTAATTTGGAATTAATCGGTAAAATAAATTTAATAGTTAAATTTGATTTTTCTATTTAATTTATTCAAATGGGCTAAAATTAATATATCGGATATATTAAAATGGATTGGATTTCATTACGAGATTAAAGTCGGATTTTAATGCGAACGAACGAATTAATTTAGAATTAGTTCGTAAACGACGTTCGATATATATTTGCGAGGCATCGTTATTTAATTAAATTGGATTTAATTATTTAACGACGAAGGATCGTTTAATTGGATTAAACAGAACCGAGCCGCGGAAAAAGCCCGTAGAGATATTTGAATTTCGGATTCAAATATTTGGAGCCAAAAGTGTGGTAGGTGTTCCCACCACACAACCACTTTTTTTTGTCTTTATGAATACCATTTACCCATCTCTACCTTGTTTTGGGTAAAAGGTGAAATGGTTTCACTTTTTGGTAAATAACAAAAGGCATTCTCAACTTTGGTAACACTTGATACAAACCAAAAACACAAAAACCCTAAGGAACTTTTCCTTGGCCGAATTTCATAGCCTCTCCTCTCTTTGATTTGATTTTCAAATCATCAAAAGCTAGCACTTTGGAAGTGAACAAAGGTGATAGGGAAACTCCTCAATAGCTTGGAATCATCTTAAAGCTTGGATTCATCCTAAAGCTTGGATCTTGGAGATCTTGGATCTCAAAAATTTTAAAAGCTCTACACTCATTGTAAGTATATTCCGCACCTTATAATGATCAACTCTTTTATTATGCATGCTTATTAGATCCTTATAATGTTCTTGGAACATTAACAATGGTATCAGAGCCTAATTTGAGCATGATAATTTTAGGGTTCTTGAATCTTAAAATTTGGGGTTTTTTGATTTTGAGCATGATTTTTTGAAATTGATGCTTTGAGTATGTTTACAACATGATAACTTAGAGTTATGCATGATTAGATTTAATAAATCAAAAGCAACAAAAAATAAAACAAAAAAAAACCTAGTTAGTGAGGCCGAAACTCCCTAGGTTGTGCACTGCAGTTTTTTGTTTTTTTGTAATGAAATAATGTGTTTGGATGCATGTTTAAATGATGATAGTTGGTTTTAATATGATTAGAATCAATGTCTATAAATGTTCATGTTAAAATCAAAGTGCATGTTGAGCATGAAATGATGATCTTAGGCTTCAATATGTCAAGCATGCATGTCATGCTGATGTGTTTATGGGCTTGATTTTATGTTAAGCATGAATTATTAGTTTAAGCATGATTAATTAAGTTAATTAATATTTTGGAAATATTGAGTTTAATTAATTAATTATGGCTAATACACTTTAATTAAAATAATTTGTGATATTTGGATATTATTATAATTATGTAAATATGCTTTAAAATTGAATTGGGCTCTAAAAGTGTGTATTTGGGCCTAATGGGCTTGGTTTGACCAAGTTTGGTTTTGGACTTTTGGATTGGATCCAATTGGGCCCAAAACCAATTCCATGAAGTCCAAATACATCACTTGACCCTTTAAAGTATTTGATTGGGCCTAATGGGCCTAAATTGATTTGATGGCAATAGGGTGATTCCTATTGGGCCTTGGCATTTTGGGTTTGATCCATTATGGCCAAAGCCCATGCCTTAAGAATCAATTAAAAGCCCATTGGACTTTAATTAAAAAAACATTGGATGTTATTGGCCTTTGGACCCATCAAGATTGGATTTGGAATCCAAGTCTTTAAGGCAACTATGTAAGTGTAAATATTTAATTTGGAATTAAATAAGAATTAGTATTGAATACAAATAAATTGGATTTGATTTAAAGTAGTTCGATATAATTCAAGAATGCGTACTCAAAAGTATTATTCTCAAACGAGTTGGACTCGCGCAAATCAAATCATTGTTTGAACATTGGATGATCATTAATCAAATATTAATTATTGGATTAGATTAGATTGATTGTAATAAACATGTTTTGATTGAATACATAAATGTGATGTATGAATAACGTATATCGGATGGATATTAGAAGGGCAAGGGCATTTTGGAAATTGTAATAAGTTTAGAATTTATTAAATTGGACCTGCGTGTCCAGCCTTTAATCTCTTTACTCCTTGTAATTCTCTTCTCACCTATTCCCCTCTATGTATATGAGGTTTCTTTATTGTATTTTGTAAAAGGGTAGGAGTTAGAATAGTTCTAGTCGGAGGGGGAGGAAGAGAGAGTGAGTGATTGTTCTAGGAACAATCTGTTTAAATATCCATCCGCATATCGTTATTAATTTACTTTTGCGCCTTATGATGTTTTAGAAGCATGCTTAAGGGGTGTATGATGAGACCTAATCAAAGATAATAAATTGGATGCCAATTTACGCGAAAAACCCTCAAAAATATATTAAGCGTTTTTCCTTCCGTTGAGTGATTCTTACTCAAGATCCAAAGTTGGCATTGGCTTGTTGGCCAAAGTCAAGGCCTTTGTCAATTGAGGATGTGTTTGAATCATGAAGGTTTTGTTACATATCGGTGTCTTGTCCAAGTTGTGATTTGTTGGCCAAAGTCAAGATCACTTCTTGTCCATCGACATTGATTACGAAACTTTCCATGTCAATGGGTCCCGCTTAACTGGAATCATTAAGCTTGTTGTGCCAAAGCCAAGGCTTAGTTGATTCAGAGGAAAAGGTTAGGAAAATATGTTTGACATATTGACATATATAAAGTATATGTGTTACGGACTTGGATGTCCACCTACCGGATCTAGGAATTGGATGAGATCCAATTGATCTTCGAGATCTACCTAGTTAAGTTTCATACAGCTTGTTGGCCAAAGTCAAGGTTGTATGTTATTTAAAGGGATCCTAGCCCACTAGGAAACTAGGTTCCCGAGTACTCGACAGAGGGTTAGAGGCTCGCCGAAAAATAGTGGGAGGCTAGTATTGAATTTTGCAATTTCATTCAGATACTTAGCTTTACGCGCTTTCAAATAATTTCGTCAAATTACTTATTAGTTATTAGTGGGACTAATATATTGTTATTTTTCTATGTAACAGTTAGACTGTACCCATTATCGTTGACTAGATAGTTAGGACTATCGTAGATCAAGATGACTGGCAAAGGAAATGTCCGTGATATTATCATGGGAGATGTAATGTCTTCAAGGGCACAAATTTTGCTGATTGGGAAATGAACCTTAGGATTGTCCTAGGTTCAGAGAGGTTGTTGTATACTACACAAAGACCTCTTGGGCCACAAAAACCCCCGGGACGACTGAGACACTTGAGCTGGAGCTTTGGAAGACTCACAGCGATGATTGGTGACACAACTCAGTCAATTATGCTTGCTTCGATGACTCAGCACTTTCGCAGACAAAATATGGGACTTGGACTTGGATCCTTATAATATGTTGGCAAGGTTGCAAGGCAAGATCTGCATCGCTCTAACAAGAGGATGCATCAGATACGAGTTAGTCAGGAAGCTCTTTCGCTCACGCATGACAGATGGCATGTCCGTTGAGTCCCACGTGGCTCAGATGGTCGCCGACATCGATGAGCTGGCCAGCATGGGGATTGTCTTTTGCAGAGCGCAGAGATTACGATGTGACTGGACATGGTCCTGCAATCCCTCCCTGATACTTGGAGACAGTTCATCATAAATTATAATTTGATGAACACCAGTGATACTCTTGGAGAGTTACTGTCAAACTCTCAAGGAGATGACAAGGTGTTGAAAAGGAGCAAGCAAAAGGGCAACAAGCGCGAGGCGCACTTTTGCATCGACATCTCATGGACCTAGGCTGGGCCCAAGGCAACTGGAGGTGTGCGAAAGAAGAGCGAAGGCAAAAGGAAAAGAAAGAAGAAGCATATGCAAAAGGGCAAGGCCAAAAATTCAAAGGCTTCTGGGAAGCCAAAGGACAAATCTCAAGATGTTTGCCTACAGTGCGGCAAGCGGGGTCACTGGAAGCGTGACTGCCGCGAGTACAAGGCGCTTCAGAAGGAGATAAAGGCGGGCAAGGCACCGGCCTCAGGTATGTTTGTTATTGAGATAAACATGGCTACTTCTAGCTTTAAAAATTGGATTTTTTGATTCTGGTTGTGGTACTCATATATGTACTGATGCGCAGGATCTGCAGATTAGCAGGAGACTGGCTTCAGGAGAGATTGATCTGCGTGTTGGAAACGGGACACCTGTTGCTTGTGTGTTTTGGCCGTGGGCACTTTTGTTTTAGAACTGCCTTCGGGACATGTACTTAAACTATCAGAATGTTATTATGTGCCTAGTTTGACTAGGAATATTATCTCTGTATCTTGTTTGACCCAATGCGGGTACACTTTGTATTCCGAAACACTGGGTGTTTTGTTTATAAAGATGATTTTGAGATATGTTCAGCTGATGCTAATAATGGTCTTTATATTTGAATATAAATCAATCTCAAACATATAATGTAACAAACAAAAGGCTCAAACTAAGTAACAAAGATGAGACTTACATGTGGCATTGTCGTCTGGGGACACATTAACAAGACTCGCATATCCACACTTTCGAAGAGTGGGTACTGGACGGATTTGATCCAAATTCATATGACGTCTGCGAATCTTGCTTATTAGGCAAAATGCCTAAAACACCTTTTAGCGGTAAAGGTGTACGCGCCACCGAACTGTTAGCCCTCGTTCATAGTGACGTTTGTGGGCCCATGTCTAGCCAGGCTAGAGGAGGATGGATTCGAATACTTCGTAACCTTTACGGATGATGCATCGCGTTATGGTTATGTGTATCTTATGAGACACAAGTCGGAAACTTTTGAGAAATTCAAAGAGTTTCGACACGAAGTTGAAAAACAGACCGGCAAGAGTATAAAGACATTACGGTCAGACCGTGGTGGCGAGTACTTGAGCAATGAGTTTCTAGATTACTTGAAAGAATATGGTATTCTTTCACAGTGGACTCCTCCTGGAACACCGCAATTAAACGGTGTATCCGAACGGAAGAAACCGAACTCTGTTGGACATGGTAAGGTCTATGATGAGTCGCACTGAGCTACCTATTTCTTCTGGGGATATGCATTAAACAGTGCAGTTCTTATTTTGAATAAGGTTCCGTCAAAGTCTGTACAACAGACATCATATGAGATATGGACAGGAAAGAAACCGGGTTTCTCATTCCTAAAGATTTGGGGATGCTGGGCATACGTCAAACGTTTGGAAGGTACCAAACTTGAACCCAAATCGGATAAATGCCTATTCGTAGGATATCTAGGGAAACCAAAGGATATTACTTCTATCACCCACGAGAGAACAAAGTATTTGTTGCTCTACATGCGGTTTTCCTTGAGAAGGAATTCCTAAATACAGTGGTAAGTGGGAGGAAAGTAGAACTCGATGAAAATCGAAGTGATACTGTTCCTGGCATAGAATCCTCAACGGAACAAGAACAGTCCATCCGGGATGAGACTGTACCACAATCTTCTATTACACAAGGACCGCGTAGGTCGGAGAGAGTCAGGAACCAACCTGAGAGGTATGGGTTTCTGATCTCACCTCATGTAGATATTAATCTCATTGAGGAAGACGAACCAGCTACGTATGAGGAAGCGATACAAGATATCGATTCCACTTTATGGCAAGAGGCCATGAAGTCCGAAATGGATTCCATGTACACCAACCAAGTTTGGACACTGGTTGATGCACCAAAAGGCGTAAAGCCTATTGGATGCAAATGGATCTTCAAGAAGAAGAGACCGACATGGAAGGCAACGTACAAACATACAAAGCTAGGCTTGTAGCGAAGGGGTATCGTCAACGACATGGTGTCGATTACGACGAAACTTTCTCACCCGTTGCCATGATTAAATCCATTCGGATAATGCTTGCTATTGCTGCATATTTCGATTACGAGATATGGCAGATGGACGTTAAAACCATTTTCCTTAACGGAACCTTTTGGAGGATGTTTATATGCAACAGCCTGACGGTTTTATCGTGCCTAACTTGCAAACAAGGTTTGTAAGTAAATCGGTCCATTTATGGACTGAAGCAAGCATCGCGGTCATGGAACCAACGTTTGATGAGATCATAAAAGAATATGATTTCATTCAAAACGAGGATGATCCTTGTGTATATAAGAAGGTTAGTGGGAGCGCACTGACATTCATTGTCCTTTATGTTGGATGATCCTTGTGTATATAAGAAGGTAGTGCACTGACATTCTTGCTTTATGTTGACGATGTATTGCTTATGGGCAATGACATTCCCATGTTAACATCGGTGAAAGCTTGGCTTTCATTAAAATTCTCCATGAAAGATCTGGGAGAAAAGCCTTTATTCTAGGAATAAAGATCTACAGGGATAGATCTAGAAAGCTGCTTGGACTCTCTCAGAGTACGTACATTGACAAAGTGTTGAAAAGATTCAACATGGATCAGTCCAAGAGGGGACTGTTGCCAGTGTCACATGGCATCTCTCTATCTAAGGACATGTGTCCTAAAACTCAAGATGAGAGAAATAGCATGAGTCGGATACCGTTCGCCTCGGCAGTCGGATCGATCATGTATGCCATGATATGTACACGACCTGATGTCTCGTATGCTTTGAGCATGTGTAGTCGCTATCAGGCCGATCCAGGTGATGGTCACTGGATGGCGAGTTAAGAACATCCTTAAGTATCTTAGACGAACTAAGGATGCTTTCTTGATTTATGGAGATGGAGAACTTGAGGTAACTGGGTATACCGATGCAAGTTTCCAAACCGATAAAGACGACTCTAAGTCGCAATCGGGTACATATTTTGTTTGAACAACAACGGAGCAGTAAGCTGGAAATCTTCCAAGCAAGAGACTGTTGCCGATTCAACAACAGAAGCGGAGTATATTACTGCATTGAAGCAGCAAAAGAGGCAGTTTGGATCCGTAAATTCCTAATTGGATTAGGAGTAGTTCCGTTAGCAGCTGAGCCCGTTCCATTATTGTGTGACAATAACGGGGCTATAGCGCAGGCTAAGGAACCACGGTCTCATCAACGATCCAAGCATGTTCTTCGACGTTTCCATCTGATTCGTGAGATCATACATCGTGGCGATGTGAAGATCGAGAAGGTCGCATCAGATGACAACATTGCAGACCCGCTGACGAAAGCTATTTCACAGCAAAAGTTTGAGAAAACACATACATAGTTCAGGTGTTAGATGCTTGAGTGACTGGCTATAGGCCAAGTGGGAGATTGTTAGACAATTATGACCCATAGCGTCACCGTTTGTAAAAGACATTATGTTTTGTACAAAATTGACTATGTAATATTGAAATTGCCTTTTATCATTTCGTAATTCATTTACTATTATATAAATGGTAAAAGTCCATATGATTAGTTCCGGATTGAGATGATATGAGACAGTATCAATCCATAAAGGTTTAATCATTAAATATCCCTAGTCGTAGTATTATCGAGACTGGACATCGATAATGCGGAATAGACTAGTATTGCACTTTTGCGCGTTTGTGAGAGCATAACGGCACAGTTCTCATATGTTTAAGTATAGGATACTTATGCAAGTGCGATAGGAGGTTGTGTTTTACCGATGGTACGGAAAACAGCTTCGCTCTGGATAGACCCGCGGAATCCCATTGGTAGTATGTATATGTGTCTATGGGAGTCCGCGTCAGGGTAGATGTATTTGGTCTTAACCTGAGACTTACATCGCTAATACTTGCGACAATCGGTAAACTTTGGTTTTGGTCGTCCAGGGCTTTAACAGGTTCTGTGTACGCCTCTATTGGGTTTATCGAGAATCGTAGTAGTATTGGATGTGATGTCAAGACGGAAGTGTCACTCCAGACATATGGAGATGATGATCACGCAGGGATTCATAACTCGTTCTCTATTGTGTTGCAACCATCGGGATAATGTGACAAGGTCATGATTATCCGATTCAAAGAGACTAGTTGTTGATATCCGATATGTGCTTCGTACGGGGCAGACACTATTCCAGCCCCAGGTCTAGCACGTGACATATGATACTGGATCGAAATACGAGATACTAGGTATTCTACGTCTGACATAGATTATATATTCCAGTAAGTAAGAATATTTCTGGAGAATTGGGTAGGCACGTGGTGCTTTGCTAGAAGCCAACCATGTCTTGTAAATCGGTAAGCACGTAGTACGAGGTACTCGCTTTATCGGATAGTCCGATTACCGGATTTACTGCCAACATATCCAGAGATCTCTTGGGTCGCTTCCCAAGGATTCACCGATGACAGTTGACTTAAATTGGATTTAATCTGGGATTAATTTAAGAGAGAGAAAATTAATCTGGGATTATATGGGCTTTATTTAATCTGGGATTAAAAGTGTACAGTGGCGGAAAGAACGCGATTAATTTGGAATTAATCGGTAAAATAAATTTAATAGTTAAATTTGATTTTTCTATTTAATTTATTCAAATGGGCTAAAATTAATATATCGGATATATTAAAATGGATTGGATTTCATTACGAGATTAAAGTCGGATTTTAATGCGAACGAACGAATTAATTTAGAATTAGTTCGTAAACGACGTTCGATATATATTTGCGAGGCATCGTTATTTAATTAAATTGGATTTAATTATTTAACGACGAAGGATCGTTTAAAGGATGGATTAAACAGAACCGAGCCGCGGCAAATGCCCGTAGAGATATTTGAATTTCGGATTCAAATATTTGGAGCCAAAAGTGTGGTAGGTGTTCCCACCACACAACCACCTTTTTTTGTCTTTATGAATACCATTTAACCATCTCTACCTTGTTTTGGGTAAAAGGTGAAATGGTTTCACTTTTTGGTAAATAACAAAAGGCATTCTCAACTTTGGTAACACTTGATACAAACCAAAAAACACAAAAACCCTAAGGAACTTTTCCTTGGCCGAATTTCATAGCCTCTCCTCTCTTTGATTTGATTTTCAAATCATCAAAAGCTAGCACTTTGGAAGTGAACAAAGGTGATAGGGAAACTCCCAATAGCAATGTGGAATCATCTTAAAGCTTGGATTCATCCTAAAGCTTGGATCTTGGAGATCTTGGATCTCAAAAATTTTAAAAGCTCTACACTCATTGTAAGTATATTCCGCACCTTATAATGATCAACTCTTTTATTATGCATGCTTATTAGATCCTTATAATGTTCTTGGAACACTAACACACAGAACCTGTTAAAGCCCTGGACGACCACAACCAAAGTATATTGATTGTCGCAAGTATTAACGGTGCAAGTCTCAGGTTAAGACTAAATACATCTACCCTGATTTTGGACTTCCATAGACACATAGTCATACTACCAATGGAATTTCGAGGGGGTCTATCCAGAGCGAAGTTGTTTCCCGTACCATCGGTGAAACACAACCTCCTACTACACTTGCATGAGTATCCAATACCCAAATATATGAGAACTATGCTGTCGTGCCCTCACAACGCGCACAAGTGCAATACTAGTCTTTTATGTTTATATCGATGTCCAATCTCGATAATACTCTGACTATAGATATTTAATGATTTATCTTTCGTGGACTGATACTGTCTCATATCATTATCCATCCAGGAATAAATCATAGGGACCTCTCATCATTTATACATCTAGGTGATCTAATCACAGATGATAAGAGTGCAATCTCCTTTGTCACATAGTTAATTTGTACAAAAACACCATGATATGTACAAATAGTGATGCTATGGGTCATAATTATCCAACAGGTAGAGTGTTGGGGTCTTGTATACGTAGTATGTCTGGGATACCCATATATGAGGCACTACCTCTCCAGTATCTGATTCTCGAGTGCGTCCTCAAAATTTCACAGACAGGTTAGTAAATATTTCCCGGCTATTTGAATTTTTTTTCCTCTTTTTAGTTAAGGATCATTCTGTAGTCATCTAAGACTATTCTCCGAAGTTCCGAATAAGCTGGGGAACCAGATTGATAAATCCCAAAGAAAGTTAAAGAGAAAAGAGAAAATAGAAGAAAAGATACCTAGGAGCTTGAACTAGTTAGCGACAGAGAAATGTAGAAATGGAATGAAACAAAAAAACTTAAGGATGTCCACCCAGGAAGGGAGAAAGAGAAAGAAAAGGATATAAGAGAAAAAGATAAAGTAGAGGATATAAAACCAGGACAATATGTAAAATACAAGAACCCATGGCAGAAAAGTGAAAGTAGCGAAAGCCCCAACAAGTATTAGAGTGCCTAGTAAAGTTAAGATTCCATTTCCACTCAAGAAATTCTTCCAAATAATCTAATAGCCTTCGAGATCCTCTCATAGATAGTGAACTTCCCGAGTAACAAAGAATAGCCAAAGAGACAACAGAAGTAAGAAATCCAAAATAGTATTGAAAGCTCTAATGGGCCTAAACATTGAAAAAGATTTCAACAACTCCAGATATCCAAACCCTGACCCAAATCTTTAAGTGTAAACAGAAAAGTTAGTTACCTTACCCCTAGCAACTCGATAGAGATAAGACCATAAACTATTCAGCCTTCAAACTCTTCAGTAACACCAGATCAGAGAGTTTTTCTAATAGAGCCTACCTCATAGGCATAGATGACCAAAGAGATCGGATAAGAGTTTACCCAGGAACTTGGATGGCGGATCAGCCCGAAGTCAGTGTAAATCCAAGAGAATATACAGAAATAGACCCATGGGGATAAAAAGAGTTAGAAGTGACAAAAGCAGCAGTATGAAGTGTAAGTAGAGTGTCATAATCGAAACCTATAGCAAGGATGGAGAATAAAGATTTGGGAAACAGAAGTAAGATACAGAGGTAGATAGAGATAGAGAAATAGAAACAGATAAGAAATGACAGAACTATAGTGGTATGAATTAGAGACATGGAGTTATGTAATAAAGGATAATACCAAGACTAGCAGTAAGGACAAGTATGTAAGAATAGAACCGAATAGAAGGTGAAAAGATCAAGGAAAAGACTCTTTCCTTAAGTAAGATACCCTTCTTACTTAGAAGAATTCCTCTGAGTCAATTCAGTACCCCGTGAACCATCTTGTATAGGTAGCGAATCTTATGAGTAACCAAAGACCGTTATAGGATAGAAAAAGTAAGAACTCAAGGACGATCAAATAATTTTCTAATGGACACAAATGCCAATAGAGAAATAGAGACATTAGGTCATTCGAAAACTCAATTTGTAGACAAATAAGGTGAAAGGATGATTATAATAATAGATAGCTCCCCATAGTCCAGAGATCCAATAGATAGGACTTTTATCTACCTAGATTTTCACTTCTTCGAGATACTAGTTAAAGAAATTATCCTGATAGAGTCTATCTCATACCTATCTTACATGAGAAATAGACTCCATCAGGACATAAAGTACTAGAACGAGGATAAAGAAACTTCTGAGGCATAAAGAAAATGATTAGTGAGATGTGAACAGCCCCTATTAGTATAAGACGACCGTGAGGGAAACCCAATCGGGTTCTATTTAAGAGAGGAAAATAGGATTTTAACAGGAACATCCACTTAGGAGAAAGATCAAAGAAATTTTGAAAGTATAAAGAATGAAACACTTAAGATAGTTAACAGATTAAGGAAGCTAGGGTAAAGATTGCTAGACTAATAGAGGATCACAAGAAAGTCAGATATCGTAGAAACTACAGATAAGCTGAGCTAGTAAGGATTCGTAGAAAGATAAAAGGATAAGTATAAGAATAAATCTATAAGATTTGAAGTATTTGAGGAAGTGATAAGAGTATTAGTATGGACGATAGGAAAAAGTGATCAAATTAAGGTTTATAGCAAGAGAAGGTTTAAATTTAAGGAACAAATAGAAAAATGACTCACAAATAGTCTTAATAGTAAGAAGTATGGTAAGGAAATAGTATATGCATATGGTATGAGGATTATAAGAGTAAGAAGGAAGTGATTGAATTAATGATAATTGTAGGACCCTAGAACGTTGTAAAGGAAAGAACCCACAAAGGAGAATAATTGAAGGTTAAATAAAATCACGAGATAGATCGATAACTAAGTGATGACTCTGGGTAATCCTAGACTATGAACTTGAAAGAGAGAGTTTAACACTATGATGAGAATGATTCATAAGAATATAGTGAGTAACTTATAAGAGAACCTCATGGTATAAAAAAAAAGAAGGATTTTAGGAAGAATGTATTTATGGACTAAAGAATAAGGAGTCAAATGATTAGGATTAGGAAGAAATTTATGCAATAGAATAAGTTCCTAAGAATAAATAGAAAAATGATTAAAGAAGTACCCAAAAGAAGAACTTAATATCTGCGAGAAATTAAGCGAAACAAATGATAAGAAGATAATATAAGGAATATGACATAGGGTACTGCTAGAAAGACTTGTATAAGATGTAAAGTGAGTAATTAAAATGATCAGGAGTAAAATTAGAAAAGAAAGAAGTTTTTGTCGTAAAACCCAGTAAAGGAAAAGACATTAGACAGGTATACACAAGAGCTCTAGGTAAGGGCGGATATCATCAAAACGCAGAGAGTTCGAGATTAGCTCCCACCCTCCTAACCCTCGACCGATACCGATAACAAATGAAACAAAAGTGCAATATTGAGATACTCCAAGAGCAAGTACAAGAATAGTGATATAAGAAAAAAAAAAGATAATTTGAGTAATATATACTAATAGGAAATAATAGATAAAGTAATAAGAGAAGAACTGATACCTAAGTATGGGATAAGAATGTATATGACAGTGTTAAGGATAACAAAGGACATATGAAATCAGATATCCTTCAAGTAAAGAAAGAAGATATGACCTATAGTAGGTGCAGATAGAGAATAATATAGAAAAATAAATCAACAAGATGGTTGATACAAGTATGGAAAGAGAGATAATCAAAAGGTAATAACAAATATGAGAGACATCTAAAGTAAGTATGAAGAAGAGTAATGTAATATAGAAAACCAAGAGAGCAAGATTACCTTAATATGGAAATTAATGAAGAGAATACACTTAGTTACGACCGCATATGAAAAGACAAATGGATATAAAAGAATAACAGAGAAAGATCGAGAATTGAGGTCTATAAGATATAGTCCAAGGATAAAACATAGACCAAGTAAGCTCTTAGTAAAATGAAGAAAGGATGAAAAGAATACTAAGAAAGAGTTAGAAAGGAATTGCACAAGGTACCCAGCCCTAGCTTAAGGAGACCAAACCACTACGGGTTTGGGATGGTTTAACCGCGGGTTATGGGTGGTTTGGTAGGTTTGTATTATAGTACAGAAACGTCAGAATAAGTTTATCCAAAGCAGTTGTTGAAGGAGATAAGACAGAAGGATAGAAAAGAAAGATTAATAATGTAATTCGTGGATGATCAGGTGAGACTTTGGGAAGACGGAAAAGAAGTTGTTAAGTTAGGATAGAATAATAGTCAAAGGATGACAAGGACTTTAAGAAATCGAGATCTGAGGATATAATAAGTATGTGAAGAGGAAATCAAAATAAAAAGAATAGAAAATGGACCAAGAAAAATTTAAAGATTACTGAAGATTGTAAGGGAATCTAAAGAGTTATTAGTTGAATAATGAGAGCTAACATTAAGGACAAGTTGGACAAATGGAATAAAGAGACATCAGTATAGATATGAAGAATTAGAAATCTTTGGTGACACCCAAAGTACTAGTTATTAAGAATTTACTTAAGTTAAGGAGTTATGCGGCCTAAGTAAAGGACTAGAAGGAAGAAAACTTAGAGAGGAAAAAAAAAAAGGAGTATGAGGTGCAACGAAAGAGCAAAAGGACAGTAGTCAAAAGTACTCAGTAGAAGTATTACAGAACGAGGACTTAAGAAAGAGAAATAAGGAAAAATCTAGTAGCCAGCAAAAGGTTGGCGACAAGAAGGTAAAGTTTAATAGCATCTTGGATATTCGCAAAGTAAGAAGATCACGAGTAGACGCCAGAGAGGATTCTAGGACGAATCCTATTTAAGGAGGGGAAAAATTGTAACGACCAGTAGTTCTTACTACCACCTACAGTAATACCGCTACGTACAAAGCGAAGACATGTAAAATAAATTATGATGGGACTCAAGTATATCTATAAAATGAATTTGGAGATGATTGGTAGACTTCTCGAAGTCCTAGGATGGGACTGTACCTTATTTATTTTGGACCGCCCATAGTATTTTATGCATAATATTTTCATAAGATCTCTGATTTTTATGAATTTATATCGTCGGAAATCTTAGACCGAGACCTACAACTTTCGCATTAAATATTTTTCCAAATTCAGACCAGAACCGGGTTAAAAACGCAAGTCAAAATTTGGGTGAATAGTAAATGATAAAAATCTCAAATTTCTCCATTTCTCTAGATGTTTCTATATCTTTCTTGTATCATTTAGGTCCTACTATAAAAAGGACCCACTTTTCACTATTACCAAAGACTAAAAAATGAATTTGGAAGAGAGAAAGAGAAGAGGAGACCGTGAGAGAAAATAGAGGGAAAAGAAGAAGAAAGAAGAATAAGAAAAGAAGAAGAAAAAAGAAAAGAAGAAAGAAAGGAATAAAGAAAAGAAGAGAAAGAGAAGCAAAAGAGGTTTAGCATCCATGAAGCTTTATGGAAGAGTTGGAAATCAAGAAAGAAAGGTAAAAACCTATGACCCATTTTTCTTAAATGATGTTGTAGGCATTGCATTTTTGCATATCAGCCCGATGATGAGTCTCGTATTGAGGCAACTACTTCTTTAGTCATGAAAGTCGCGGGAAACAGATGTTGGAAGGGTAAAGTTGGAAATTAGAATTTTGTTGGATTTTATCTGAGTTGTTAGCTTCGGTTGCTTGTTGGATTTCCGTTTTAAAGCTTACCTAGGGCCCAAAACCCAAACCAAACCAAACCAAACCCAAAACACCCAAGTCAACCCAAGTCAAACCAAGCCCACACCCAAGAGGAGGGATTCACGCCCATATAGCTTTATTTAGGTATATACACATTAATCACATGTTTAAATCAAATAAAATCCTTACCAAAATAAAAGAAATCAAATAAAATCATTACCAAATCAAATCCAATCCCAAATCCTAATTAGGAGATGCATTCCTTATTAGAAACCAATTAGGAGATTCCTTCCTAATCTAAAAAGGAAAGCCTTTTCCCTTTGCCTATAAAAAGAGGCATTCACCCCCATTCACAACGCTAGCTCAAATATCTCTCTCACACGCCCAAGCCCTCTCCTTGCACGTCCAAAGTCCCTCCAAGAACCCTCATTGCCGCATCCCAGAAGAAAAATCCATCCCAAGGCCGCATACCACCATCCACCACCCTTCACCAAGACAACTCACGACCAACCCCTTTTCTTAGCCCTCCTTAGCCGACTTCCAGCCACCATTAACAGCCCTAAAACACCCTAAAATAAACCTTATTTCCAGCCCTTAAGTGCCGCAAAAGACCCCCCAAAACAGCTCCACATTAGCGCCCAAAACAGTCCCGAAACACCCTTCACTGCACCTTGAACTGCACAGTTTCGTCCCCTGTTCTGGTCAGTTTCCCTGCGTCCTTAGCCCATCAAAACCATCCTAAAACCATCTTAGAACCATCCCAAAAATCTCCAAAAATTTTCCCCAAAAAATCTTTACAAACGCACCTCCCGAGACCACCAAAATCACCCAAAACAGTCCACTAAACGCCCAAAATGGACCTGAAACGCAGCAGCAAAACAGCAGTAAAACGGACTAAAACAGCAGCGAGCAGCATCAAAACAACGAGGAAAAACAGTAAGCAAACAAATCGGAAAAGTATCGGATCATTCGCCCTTCCAACGGACGTGAACGCCCTTTCTTGAGACGACAAAAGAGGTTAGACCTGAGGGCACCCCTTTACTTATCTCTTTTCGTTTTATTTATTTATTTGATATACAATTGCATGAGAGTCGTTTGAGGCATGATTTGATTGTTGGATGAGCGGGATATGTGTTCCCTTTTGTGGTATATCGGATGGAAACCCGGACGTAAATTCCATAGCCGATTCCGAATGGAACGGTAGTATGGTCTGCACTTGGGACACAATGCCACGTACCACTTAAGATACATGTATCTCGTCTCATCCAAATTTGTATTCGAGCATGATGTAGTTCTAGGTTGTTTATTTATTATTTTAAGCATGTCTTGACTTAGTTTCGTTATTTAATTTCAAAGCATGATTATGTTTCTTCTTTTATGCATGATATTTAATTTAGTTTATATTTATGTTTAAGTCATTATTTGTTTGCGTTGGTTTGATGGTTTAATATGTTCAATGTGTGATGTTGCGTGTTTATTGTTTAAGGACTTATTTTTTAAGCATGCGAACTCAGATTAGGAGTTAATTAGACGGAAGCATCTTAGATCTAGGTGACACTTGAACATGATTATTGATTAGATGCGGTTGATTTATTGCATGAATTATATCATCACAATGACATAAGTAAGGGACCATTCCGAACCCAACGGTTTGAGGTCTTCCCTTGCGAGGGGTGAGTGCGGCCTTAAACCTTTGTCCCGGTTCACACTGGGTGGCGACTCCATTATTCTCCGGTTTAGTCCCCCGCGGACTATCCCGTACTCTCAACTAGGCCCTGAGTCTAGAACAGCATGCGTCGCCCAGGTTCTGTTGTCTACAGATGTGTTCAATGATTTGGCAATTATGTGTGAAAAAGAAAATGAGTATGATGATGATTTGTGATTTCTTTTGTTTTAAATCATAAATAAGATGGTAGACCTAATTTGTTTAATTTGGGTGAAATGGGTTAAGTTGATAAAGTGAGTAAAAAGGTTAAATTCTTGATGAATTAGTAGTTTAGTTAATGAGAAATGGAGTGAAAAATGATGAATGAGAAATTGGTTTGTAGATTGGAATGTTGGACTAGAGTAAAGATGGAAGATTTGGAGATGGGATTGAGTTAGAGAAGGAAACCAGTAACCTGGTTTTCTAGGTCGCGTCGCGACACAGTCCTGGCATCGTGACGCATAGTAGAAAGGTCTGAGAGACGATTCTAGTTCGTGAGCATCGCAATGCGCCAAGGCCTGCATCGTGACGCGAGAACAAAAACATGGTTTTAAACAGTTTAAACCCCCTAAACTCTATTCTTCTGCATTCAAGGCCACCCTTGGAGTTTCGTATTAGTCTATACAGATATCCTATATTAAGATATGATATTATAAGTCTTGATTTCATAACACTCAGATGAATCTTTAAAAGTATCGAAGTTATTTGACTACGATGATTCTAACCAAGTTCTGACAATAGGTTATCCGCATGAATCACAGTTTCTTTCGATCAATGAATCCGGTGCCAGCTAAGTTCAGAAACAATGAGTAGATGCTTTTTCTTTCATCTAATTTTTATTTCACATTTTCGTACAGACTTATATTTTTACGCTTTAGGGCGTTAGAAATTTTTCTTTCAGTTACTATGATATTTAATTATGTTTTGAGAGAGAAAATACTTTTCAAGAAATGGTGTTACAATTTTATGATTTACAACATAGTTTTCATATTTTCCGGGGCATGAGGTAAAAACTCACCCCAGTATGTAAATTGAGACACAGACAGAATTAACGGATATAGAGAGCATGTGCACATGTTGAGGACTGAGGGGACGCTCTCAAATCCTCCAGATGGGCTAGGGGGACGGCGATACGTAACGCCCTTAGACTCCAGTTTGAGCTTGGATGGTAGCATAGATCCTCACCTCCAGCTCCAGTTTGTGGCTTGGGGGATGGCGATATGTAACGCCCCAAGACCACCAGTTTCTGAGACAGTAGTGGCATGCTTTGGGGGACGGTGATACGTAACGCCCCAAAGTCATGGATTTGCATTGTGGCTCTAGTTAGGCGTATAGGGGATGACGATACGTAACGCCCTCATACGTCTAGGTTTTCAGACAGAGATTTAGTTTTCATAAAAGATTTTAGATTTCATATTTTATACAGTTTTCAAGAGTTTCAGTACACAGATTACGAAATCCAGATTTTTAGCAAATAGATTTCAGAAAATCAGATTTTAAAGACATTTTTCAGAAACTAATGTTTCAAAAGCAGTTTCCGGAAATATAAAGTTCCAGAACAAGTTTTCATATAAAGATGTTTTAATTGAAAACTAGAGCTTTAGAAATCAAGTTTTCTTTTCAATTTTCAAGTTTTAGTCCACTCACTTAGATCGTATTGCGATCTAACCCCCCTCTAGTTCTTATTGTTTTGTAGGTAATCCAGGAGGACAAGTTCGGGAGGATGGATCCTGATGTAGTCACGAGGGATGGAGTCCACCAGCATTAAGTCAAAGTAGTTGTATGCATATGTGTAGGCACTGTATTTTTGCATATAAGTCCCGATGATGAGTCTCATATTGAGGCACTACCATTTAAGTTGTGGAAGTCGGGGGATACGGAATACGAAAGGGAAAAGTAAGAAATCAATACCCTATTGGATTTAATTCGTTTACTTAGTTTCTGGTTTGCTCGTTAGGCCTCTATTTTTTAAATTTATCATCGTCCCAAACCCCCGCAAGTCACACACCAGGCCCACACACCACCAAGCCCACATACCACCAAGCCATATACCAAACCCACACCCAAGACCCCTTAACTCACGCCCATCTCCTTCCCAAATAACAAACCCGCACATTAAACACATGTTCAAAATAATTAAAATTACCTTCTCGAATTAAATTATTCAAATCAAAAATCTTCCTAATTAAATTAAATCTCATTCCTAAACTAAATCAAATCAAATTACCTTCCTAATTAAAGAGATCGTTTCCTTATGACACACTAATTAGAAGATATCCCCATGATTACATAATATTCCTTTCCTACTCGTATAAGGTAAAACCCAACCTTTGCCTATAAAAAGAAGCATAAGCCAAACCCTTAAGGGCCCTAGCCTAACACATTCACGCAATAGCAACAAGAATTCACGCCCAAGCTCTCCTAAGTTCCCCTCATTGTCGCACAAACACCACCGAAAATACTCATGAAACTAAACCCCAAATTACCGCACACAGCCCCCATCCACTGTACCGAATTACACCTTAAACCACCGCCCTCACATTCACGCACACAAACACCTCAGAAACTGTCCAGGAAATCACTGCCAAACACCCCAGAAACTGTACAAGAAATCACCGCCAAACACCCCAGAAATTGTCCAGGAAATCACCGCTAAACACCACAGAAATTGTCCAGGAATTCATCGCAAAACACCCATGAACTGCACCTTCTGACCACCAAAAATAGCCCATGAACTGCACCTTCTGGCCACCGAAAATAGTTGAGTAAAACTACCCTTATATCACTGAAAACCAGCCATTACCGAAATCGCATCCCAGAAATTGTCTTATATTATCATGAAACACAGCCAGAAACCGCTCCAAAGCACCGCAAAAACTGTAGCCCCAACACACATAAACAATCACAAACAGTAAGCCAAACTAACCCCTTACAACCGCAAAAATAGTGAGCAAATAGCAGCCCAAAACAGTGAAGCAACGAAAGAAAAAACGAACCAATAAATCGGAAAAGCTGTGGACCATCAACCCTTACGACAACAGCGTAGCACACTTCCAGAGACGACTTAAGAGGTTAGACCTGAGGGCACCTTTTTATTTATTCCCGCACTTTCTTTTCGTTATTTATATTATTACTTCGCATGCGTATTATAGATTCATGTATGTTATGGCCATAGGATGAATGAAATATGTGTTTTCTCTTGCGGTATATTGGATGGAAACCCGGACGTAAATCTATAGCGGATCTGAATGGACGGTATTACGGTCTGCACTCAGGATACAATGCCATGTATCGCTTGAGACACACACGTATTTCGTTTCATCCAACCTTGTGTTTACGCATGATTTAGTCTTTTAGTATGTTATTTTTTATGCATGATTTAGGCGTTTAGTATATTATCTTCAAGCATGATTTATTTATTTCTTTCGCATTAGGAACTTAATCATGTCTCTTCACGTTTATATTATTATTTATTTATATTGATATGTTTATCGATTTAATGCGTTCAAGTGATTGCGTGCTTGCCGTTATGTCGACTTACTTTTATGCATGCAAACTTAGATATAGGTTTTTTTCTTTATGCATACGAACTTAGACATAGGTTGTATGTAAACTTAGACTCGCATATGTAAGTTGCGTAGACTGGGTTAGATTATTGCATAAATCCTTTCATTACAAGTGGCATAAGTAAGGGACCATTCCGAACCCAACGGTTTGAGGCCTTCACTTTGCGAGGGGTGAGTACGACATTAAATCATTTTCCCAGTTCACACTGGGTGGTGACCCTATTATTCTCCGGTTTAGTTCTCCGTGGGCTTTTCCGTAATCCCGACTAGGCCGCGAGCCTAGAACAGTGTCGTCGATTTCTGTGTCCTACAGTCTGGTGACTCCACTATGGATTGAGAATCGACCCCGAAATAATATCTTGTAATGATTGTGATTTGAGCTTTAGTTAACTGTGTCTACTGTGGGTTGAATGGGTTAAATCAAAGGCATCATTAGAGCTTGGAAATGGTTTGGTGTCTTCCTTCATTCACTACCTTTCTACAAGGAGAAGCTGTGAAGGCACATAGATAATCATGTACTCGTAGCTTACTGTGATGGACTAATTTGGAAGACTCATTGTTTATTCCTGTCACCAAGCGATAAGAGCCTAAGAGGCTTGGGTATTTAAGAGAGTTCGCTCCACCCTCCCTCTGGGGAATCTACAACGGGAAATCCATTTGATAGTCAGTCACACACCATAACTCGTTGGAACGTACCTTAGTGTATAAAAATGGTGCGCTCACTTGGTCACTCGGACCCTTGAGTGGGGAGACCTAGTTGTGGGCAACCCTTCGTCGACGAGAGCCTTTGTCTCGGACCCTTGAGTGGGGAGACCTAGTTGTGGGCAACCCTTCGTCGACGAGAGCCTTTGTCTATACCTCTATAAACCCGCATATGAACTGTAGTCGTAGGACCAATAGAAACTATTCCTTTATGCTTGTGTTTAGGACCATCGTTATTTAGATTCAGTTGGACTTTTTGTCATGAGGTATGAGCTTGTTGGGCTATTTAAACTGGGATGAGTCCGTGCTTTATGACAATTGGGCCAAAAGCTTCTAAAATACCGACGGGCCACTTTATGTTTAGGCCTCTTATCATTTGAAGTTGTTTAGCCATGTTATCGCGAAAGTGTAAACCTATTGGGCCTTTTCAAGTGGGATAAGTTTGCACCTCGCAATAGTATGATTGAATGTTTTAAAATGGTAATGGGCCGACTTATATATTCCATGCATCGCACGTATACATGCTAACTTGTAGTTTTAAAAGACATCATAGATACCGTTGGGTTAGGGAAGATGAAAGACTCGTCAAAAGGCCGTCAGCCAATATAAGCGAATCAGAGAACGAGATATCTTGTATGGATCATTTGGAGAACAGTCTCACCAAGGTTACCGAGCAATTGCAAGCTTTGATCACTGTTATGGATAATTGGCCGTGCCCCGTGCTAGGGATGCTCTGAGAATGAGAGGCGTGAGGAGCCTCCAACAGACTGAGTGATGATATCTCTATCTTCGATGATGATATGGCTGGGTATGTCGTGGGAAGGGTAGCCGGATCTCAGGCTGAATTACCGAAACTCCGAGATCAGATAGAGTCAGTTACCCGCAAGATGAGGGGTAAGCATGATGATTTGCTAGACTACGAGGCAATGACTTTTGAGGAGCAGCTACTGGCTCAGTTTAAGATGCCTAACATGGCCAAGTTCAACGGGAATGAGTTCACCAAGCCGATCAATGTAGACAGGTTGAAGCTGTATTTTGCCTGAAGAAGACCGAGTAGTCACCAAGGGGACTGACGAAAGACTAACCCAACGGAATATGAAATTCATCCATGCATGCATGCATACACGTAACGCACTTGCATTTCTTGTTGTGTCTGTTGTGTTTTGTATTTACAGGTTTCAAAAAAGAAAGAGAAATCGACAACGACAAGCCAACTGGATGCAGCACGGTATAGTGTCATTAGTTTCGAGGAATGGATCCCATGGTTGAGGCCCTTATCAGTGTCAGTTTCCGGAATGAGTCCCAGGGTTGAGGTCCATATTAGTATCAGTTTTGGAAAGGAATCCCAGGAGGCGAAATGCACATTATCAAAGATCAAAAGAAGAATTCCAGTGGAGTGAGTGAAAAAAAAAAAAAAAAAGAGAAGTCCTTGATGGTTAGGCATATGTTCGGTGATGACATTGTTTGCTGTAAGGTGAAACTTTAGAAACGATAAGTACGAGATGCGCTCTCATCCAGTATTCGGAGTGGTTGACCTCGGCTAGACTCACGAGCACTTGATTACGGGATTTTAGCAGTAGAAACCTGAGTGGTCAGTGAGATGACTAGTTGAAGAGATGGCGGATCAGTGAATGATCCTTTTCCTAGATGTCCATCCTGGTTTACTTATGCTACGATATATGATATGATTGGAAACAAAGAAAAAGTCTTTGAAAAGAAAAGAAAAATAGACCACCTATAACCGATAAGCGTGAAGCTACCCATGGGTGAGTATTAGGACCACCATGAGGAGAAATGCTACCTTAAAGGGTAGGTGTGTCGAAAAAAGAGAAAGAAAGAAAAGAGAAAAAGAAAAAAAGAAGTTCAAAATGAAAGAAAAGAAAGAGACGAAAGAAAAGAAGAAGAAAACCATATCATGTTGAGTACGATGAAGTAATCACATAGTATGATCAAGACATCTCGGTTGGTTAGACCCACTGATCCAATTCTCCGAGATAAAATCATCGAGTTGGCTTACTTAAGGATTAAGCTGCGAAAGAGCCTTGGCACACACACACACTATGAGTCTAGTTCAGATCATTTATTCAAATAGTTAGATTTGAGTTACATCAAGCACTTTGAAGGTTCTTCGGTTTCGACACTGGCCATTCTTTGAGGACGATAATATATGTAACTATTGTGACTATTTCATAAGATGCAATACAATATATTGGTATGGAAACGTCACATCACATGATCTATTTTGACCTAATGCAAGAAGCGAAGAGCAGAAAGCTAAGCCAAGACTGGGGGTGACTAGTCTACCACCATGTGAATAAGGGATATATTGGAATCTTGAGCCATGGGACCAAAAGAAATTGAGTAATCACCGTAAAAGAATTGACAAAAAGAAATCGTAAGCAGACCCAGAGGGTAACCAAAGACATATGTAGACAAAGGGCGCCGAAGAGCACAAAGAAGACTTAACGCAAAAAAATAGGAAATTCATTCATGCATGTATGCATACACGTAACGTACTTGCATTCTTTTTTTGGTTTTTTTTTCTATTCGCAGGTGTTGAAGAAAATGAAAAATCAACAAAGGACAGAAAGATGAACCGAGATTGGGGGCTACTAGTCTCTCCTTCCTCATGCAGCACGGTTCGGGGAATAAACCATCACATCAAGCAATGCCTCAGGGATGAGGTTCAGTACGCCGAGAAGGACATTTCGAGAATGGAGCATGGGTCGAGGCCCACATCAGTATCAGTTTGGGGGTGAGGCCCACATCAGTAGCAGTTTGGGGGTGAGGCCCACATCAGTATTAGTTTGGGGGCGAGGCCCACATCGTCAGAGTTTTGGAATGAATCCCAAGGTCGAGGCCCAAATCGTCAGAGTTTTGGAATGAATCCCAGGGTGGAGGCCCACATCGTCAGAGTTTTGGAATGAATTCGAGGGTCGAGGCCCGCATCGTCAGAGTTTTGGAATGAATCTCAGGGTCGAGGATCAAATCACCAACGGTTTGGGGAATGAATCCCAGGGTCGAGACCCACATTATCAGTAACGGTTCAAAAATAGACCACTCTCATCAACTCAATTCGATAGTGATTCCTAGAGATCGCATCATTTTACAGGGATGAACTTCGGGGTCGAAGTACCTCATCACAACATCAACTCAGTTCGAGGCATTAGGCAAGTCAAGTGGCAGTTGGCGAGCTAGGTAAGTAAAAATGAATTGCATAACTTTGATAGGATTGTCATTGTCACACACTGCACAAGTCCCATCAAAATGGGGGCGACTGTAGGCACTGCATTTTTGTATATAAGTCCCGATGATGAGTCTCACATTGAGGCACTACCATTTAAGTTGTGGAAGTCGCGGGATAGGACGTCGGAAGGGAAAAGTCAAAAATCAATACCCTGTTGGATTTAATTCGTTTGCTTAGCTTCAGGTTTGCTCATTAGGCCTCTATTTTTTAAATTTATCCTCGGCCCGAACCCCCGTAAGTCACACACCAAGCCCACACACCACCAAGCCACATACTAAACCCACGCCCAAGACCCCTTAACTCGCGCCCATCTCCTTCCAAAATAATAAACCCGCATATTAAACACATGTTGAAAATAAATAAAATCACCTTCCCGAATTAAAAGATTCAAATAAATCACATTCCTTATTAAATTAAATCTCATTCCTAAACTAAATCAAATCAAATTACCTTCCTAATTAAAGAGATCGTTTCCTTATGACACACTAATTAGAAGATATCCCCATGATTACATAATATTCCTTTCCTACTCGTATAAGGTAAAACCCAACCTTTGCCTATAAAAAGAAGCATAAGCCAAACCCTTAAGGGCCCTAGCCTAACACATTCACGCCAATAGCAACAAGAATTCACGCCCAAGCTCTCCTAAGTTCCCCTCATTGTCGCACAAACACCACCGAAAATACTCATGAAACTAAACCCCAAATTACCGCACACAGCCCCCATCCACTGCACGGAATTACACCTTAAACCAGCCCTCACATTCACGCAACAAACACCCCAGAAACTGCCCAGGAAATCACCGCCAAACACCCCAGAAACTGTCCATGAAATCACGCCAAACACCCCAGAAACTGTCCAGGAAATCACCGCTAAACACCCCAGAAACTGTCCAGGAATTCACCGCAAAACACCCCTGAACTGCACTTTCGGACCACCGAAAACAGCCCATGAACTGCACCTTCTGACCACCAAAAACAGTCGAGTAAATCTACACTTATATCACCAAAAACCAGCCATTACCGAAACTGCATCCCAGAAACTGTCTTAAATTACCGTGAAACACAGCCCAGAAATCGCTCTAAACCACCGCAAAAATTGCAGCCCTAACACGCCTAAACAACCGCAAATAGTAACCGAAAATAACCCCTTACAACCGCAAAAATAGTTAGCAAACAGCAGCCTAAAACAGCGAAGCAACGAAGGAAAACAACGAACCAATAAATCGAAAAAGTTGCGGAACATCAACCCTTCCGACAATCGCGTAGCGCACTTCCAAGAGACGACATAAGAGGTTAGACCTGAGGGAAGCTTTTTATTTATTCCCGCATTTTCTTTCCGTTATTTATTTTTATTACTTCTCATGCGTATTATAAATTCATGTATGTTATGGCCATATGATGAATGAAATATGTGTTATCAATTGCGGTATATCGGATGGAAACCCGGATGTAAATTCTGTATCCGGATCCAAATGGATGGTATTGCGGTCTGCACTCGAGATACAATGCCACGTACCGCTTGAGAGACACACATTTTTTCGTTTCATCCAACCTTGTGTTTATGTATGATTTAGTCGTTTAGTATGTTATTTGTTTACGCATGATTTAGTCGTTTAATATGTTATTTTTTATGCATGATTTAGTCGTTTAGTATATTGTCTTCAAGCATGATTTATTTATTTCTTTTACATTAGGAACTTAATCATGTCTCTTCATATTTATATTATTATTTATTTATATTGCTATGTTTATCGATTTAACACGTTTATGTGATTGCGTGCTTGCCATTATGTCGACTTACTTTTATGCATGCAAACTTAGATATAGGTTTTTACTTTTATGCATGCGAACTTAGACATAGGTTGTACGTAAACTTAGACATAGGTTACTCTCGCATATGTAAGTTGCATAGACTTGGTTAGATTATTGAACAAATCCTTTCATTACAAGTGGCATAAGTAAGGGACTATTCTGAACCCAACAGTTTGAGGTGAGTGGGGCCTTAAATCATTTTCCCAGTTCACACTGGGTGGTGACTTTATTATTCTCCGGTTTAGTTCCCCGTGGGCTTTTTCGCACTCCCGACTAGGCCGCGAGCCTGGAACAGCGTCACCGATTTCTGTGTCCTACAATATGTTAGTGTCATACTAGTCTGTATTGATAATCATTAAAAGATTTGTAAGAAAATGATAATGTGAATATTCAGTTATTAAAAGTAAAAGTATTTATATTGTCTAATCGGGTTATAGTTTGCATGTATGACATTGCATTCAAACAATTTAGAATACAGTCAGATAGTCAAAGGCTTATGAGGTTAGCATAGTTGTCCCCTGCATAACATGGCATACATTATGCTACCAAACATGAAGCATAAGGCTGATTAGACATTCTAATCTTCTCATCTTCTGTTTGAGGACATATCTTCTTCAAAAGATGAATGCCACGTCGGAACGTTATCGTTTTAAGATCTTATCTATGTATGTAGATTGGGATAACCCAATAAGCTTCCTTTATCTATCTCTATAGAGCTTTATACCTAAGATATAAAAAGCTTCACCCAGGTCTTTCATGGAGAAATTCTTACAGAGGTAAGATTTGACGCCTTGCATCATTCCTATAGCATTCCCAATGATTATGATGTCATCAACATAGTGAAACAAAAATACTATCATACTCCCACTGGCCTTTGGTACACACAGAATTCTTTCGTATTCTTGAGAAAACCAGACAATCTAATAATCTCATCGAATCGAATATTCCAACTTTGTGAAGCTTGCTTAAGTCCATAAATGGACTTCTTAAGCTTACAAATCATGTATGAAGTTTCACTAGATATAAAACCCTCCGGCTGTTCTATATAGATTTCTTCGTCAAGAAACCCATTCAGAAAAACCTTTTTGATATCCATTTGCTAAATCTCATAATCATGGTAAGCAGCAATAGACAATAAAATCCTTATAGACTTTAGCATCGCAACTGGTGAAAAACTTTCATCGTAGTCGACACCAGGTCGCTGCATGTAACCTTTAGCTACCAGTCGGGCCTTAAAGGTTTCAATATTTCCATCAGGCCCATGCTTTCTTTTGTAAACCCATTTACTGCCGAAAGGAACAATTCATTCAGAAAGTGGAACCAAGTCCAAACTTGATTCTGATGCATAGAGTCTAACTCTAATTTCATGGCCTCTCACCATTTCGCAGAGACGATGTCCAACATCGCTTCTCTATAGGTATTAGGGTCAGTCTCTTCAACTAAGAGAACATCTAGACTCTTTTCTTGTATCAAATACAAGTGTTCAGGAGGTCTCGACACCCTTTGGGACCTACGGAGTGTGTGTGTTGAAGGCTTTTCATAAATTTAAACTTCAGGTTCCTCCACTGGTTTGTTGGTTCCAGATTTTACTTCATCAAGTTCAACTTGTCTATGATTACCTCCTTCAGAAAAAATTTCTACCTCTAGAAATTTTGTGAAGCGAGCTACGAACATATTTCAATGCTCGATATCATAGAACAAATATCCTTTCTTATTTGAAGGATATCCAACAAACCTAAACTTTTGCCCTCGAGGTGAAAGCTTATTTGGCTGGGCCATCCTAACATAGGCTGGACAACCCCAAATTAACATTCAGTTTCATACCGGTCAATATCTCATACGGAGTTATAGAAAAAGCCTTGGAATGAATCTTATTCAAAAGATGTCCAGCAGTTAAAAGAGCATATCCCTATAAGTAATAGGGCAGATATGTAAAACTCAACATCGATCGAACCATATCTAATAAAGTATGATTTCTTCTTTCGGACACTTCATTGTGCTGTGGATTACCCGGAGGAGTATATTAAGCGAGAATTCTATTCTTCTTTAAATAATCGGTGAACTCACCACTCATATATTCACCGCCTCGATCAGATCGAAGATATTTAATATATTTTCTAGTTTATTTTTCTACTTCATTTCAGAATTCCTTGAACTTTTCAAAGGTTTTCAATTTCTGTTTCATCAAATAAACATAACTATACCATGACAGATCATCGGTAAAGGTAACGAAATAGGAAAAACCATTGTGAGTAGTATGACTCATAGGACCACATACATCAGAATGTATTAGCTCCAATAAGACAGTGACTCGGTATCCTACATCCGAAAATGAGACTTTTGTCATCTTACCCTGAATACAAGATTCACAAGTTGGATAAGGTTCAATAGTGAGATCCTATATCAAACCATTCCTAACCAACTAGGCTAGGTGTTTCACGCCTATATGACCCAACCTCATATGCCACAGTTCAGTATTATTTATATCGCATACTTTAGGTTTATTAATACCAGCATTAAATATATCTTGTGAGATATGCAAAATGTAATGGCCATGCTCATTTGGACAAATAAGGATTTGAACACTATATCTATCATATAAATATAAAGAATTTTTCTTAATATTTACATTATAGCATTCAGTATCTAATACAAAAAGTGATATAATGTTCGTAACACATCCTGGTATAAAAAAGCAGTCATGCAACAAAAGGCTCCCACTAGGCAGGGGAATCTTGCATAAGCCCACAACAACTGCATCCAAAGAGTCACCACTCCCGAACGCATTTGCATCTCACTAGATTTTAGTCGTCTACTTTCCTTCAACACCTACAATGAATTACAAATGTGAATTGGACAAGCAGAATCTAAAATCCAACTGGATGACATAGCTTCATAAGCTAATGAGATATCAATAATGGGAAAAATAAGAGTACCTGAAGTAGATGTTCTTTCCTTTCTGATCTGGGCCAGGTAATCAGGACAGTTCCTCTTCCAATGGCCGATCTTACTGCAGTGGTGGCATTTATCTTCGGCAGCTCTCTTGGGTTTGACTATCTTACCATGTGGTGAAAGATTTGTACCCTTCTTTTTCTTCCCTTTCTTATTCTCCCCTTTCTATTTAGATTATGAGGAAGCAGGAAGAGCAGTGGGTTTATGAGGGCAAGTCGGTACTCCCTTTCTCAAATCTTTCTTCGCAGTTTGCAGCATCTTATGTAGCTCCTGGTAAGAACAGCTAATCTCGTTCATATTGAAATACATTACAAATTGGCGATATGATGCTGATAGAGATCCTAGTATGAAACTTTGTCCTAAAGTGTATTGAGAGGGAAATTATAGCGCCTCAACTGTTCGATCAAATCAATCAGATGAAGCACGTAAGGGCTCACAGCCTGTCCCTCTTCCAATTTTACATGGAACAGTTCCATTGTAATTTTATGAACCGAAACTCATTCTTGGTTCATAAAGGACTCTAGCAACCGTGACATCATAGTATATGCGTCGGGCAATCCAAAATATTACCTCTTAAGCTCCGACGCCAAGGAACTGAGAATATATGATTTGACTCTTCCATCATCATCTCTCCACTTTTGGAGAGTCTCATGTTCCTCTGGTGTACATCAGGTGCTATGGCCAGTGGTAATAGACCTTCCAACATATATTCTAATTGCTCAGACCCAAGAACAATTCTAATATATATAAGTCCTAATCTGAAAAGTTTTTAGTGCCTTTGAGCTTATTGGTATCAAGTATACGAGCAAAAGGATTAGGAGCTGGTGCCGTCATCGCAAATCTATCATATAGATAGTGAAAAATGATTAGTAGACATAATAGTTTCATATAATATAATCAAACAAAGCATAAATAGATCATGAATTTTTAATCTAAAAATGCCGCTCTCACTATTACATGCAATACTGCAATCCCCAAACTGAATGCAAACAAACAATTAATCAAATTAAATTTAATAGCGAAAGGTGGATCCTATGAATATATTTCAGCTCACAGCTTTGGCAAGATCTCGCCTACGTATATTCATTAGGTAGACAACTCATTCTCAATCACTCATAGTGACTCATATGTTATGGTTTTGGCCGTTTCTCATTGTGACATCTTTGGCACGTTCACAAGAAGGCGTAGCAAGGTTAAACTTGTCAATGATAAATTCAAGATGCTTGCGTAGTCCTGACAGCTTTGGCAGATTCGGGATTTATGCTTTCGCTTAAATTTATCTAGTATTATATATACATCCGGTATGGATAAATTTTTATCAACTACACCCTCACTACTTTGGCACGATCTTGGATGCAGCCATAGAACAGATATCCAAAAAACGTATTGATAAGACGTACCAAGAAATATGCATCCAATACATATTACTTACTAAAACCTTATTAATTAGGGATTTTCCGCAAATATGAAACATATTTAATTTAATTAAATACAAGTATGTATCAAGAGAGAACATAATTAAACAATGAATTTAAAGGCATATTTGTGTCATGTGTCGAGGTTCAGACCTGCTCTGATACCATGTTTGTTGGGGTTTCAGGTGGTAATTCGAGTAAACGCAGCGAATCGCGGAAAATCAAAATTTTCCGATTTCAATTATTTTTCTTGGATAATTAAAATAAACTAAGTTATTTCAATTACTCAATACTTAAAAAACTGAAATTTTTACCCAAAAATCAGATTTTTCAGAATTTACCATTTGCTCCAAAACTTTGAATTTTAATCATTTTAGTTTAAAATTGTCAAATACAATTCTAATTGATTCCAAATCAATTTCAAAATGATTTATTCATGTCTTGTACATGAAAATATAAATTTTCAACTCAAGAAAATAATTTTTCCATTATTACCGAATGATCCCTCAATTTTCAAGAATTTATAATTTGGTCATTTTTTGTTCAAAACATGTCAATATCAAATCCAAAAATTTCCAAATTTAATATACATCAAATCTCATCACATATATAAAAAGCCCCAAATTTGGTGAAGGTTAAAAATCCTAATTTTATAATTTCACAAATTAATAAATTAACACCAAATTAATCAAATTCAAGTCTTTAATTCAATTCTTACAACACCAATCAAGCCTCACCATTATGAAATAGCTCAAGAAAAATTCTAGGTCAAACATGAGAGGTTAAAGGACTCTAGAATTGTAACTAGCCATCAAAATGGCAAAAAGAATGCTTAATAAATAATTTAAAGCAATCTAAATTAACATACATGTTTCCATCTTTCAATCAAGCCCTAAATCATCAAATCATATTCATGAAAGAGTAGAGAACAAACTAGGCTACATATGTTGAAGCTTAGTATATTAGAAATATTTTTCATGTAAAGAAAGGTAAGAAAAAACTTACAAAATCTTGATTTTTCAAAGCCTTTTTGTAACATCCCGCATAGGCCAGGATGTTACCGGCAGGAGATAGGAGAACCCATCTCCATAAGCCTCTAATTCTAACGAAATTTCGGCATGATGTATTCGTAACATCAAGCAACCTGGCCTGTAGCCAGCCTCCCCATAACTCGACCCAGGACTCACTTGACTGCAAATGGGGCGATCCACTGTCTTCAAAGTCTTCACCCAACCACTGCTACTAACCTGAAAAACTGTAACTGAAAAGATGTGAGTCATATTGACTCAGTAAGTAACCATGCAACATTAACAAATCAGATTTAACTTAGTATCGTACGTCCATTTATTTCCATATTACTTGCCATTAATCTATTCACACCTGAATAACATTAAATACTTTAACTTCTATTACTAAAGTCCGTATTATTCTTTCATATCAAATACGTCAAGTTCTGCTTTGCATACCAACAGGTTAAGATCCATTCCACTTCCGCTGTGCTACTTTGTTTCTTCTCTTTACTCTTTTTGTATAGTCTGAGCTAAAACTAGATTTCACATTTATAACAGCTTTCTCTCTTTTACTGTCTTGAAATATCATCCAATCGGACTGTTAAAATCTTACTTCTGTTAATTACGTGATCCACTACTACAAATCATAACTAATGTGTAGTTACCATTTCCTTATGAAACTAACATCAATCGATATGCTCTTTAATAAACATACAACTCACAATCATCATTAATATATATATATACCTTTAAATAAGATCATATTATCACGCATTACGATATTACAAAAAATGTTACTTCTATATAGACAGGCCACACATCAATATCAACCATACATATCTTTTGATGCAATCATGTCATACCTTTATGCACTGTTACTTATAATGTTTTCTGAAGAACTCACATACGAGGAACACAAATGCTATAATGCATTCACATCAAATATATGCATCTCAAATGACTCACTAGAATGTATGATTTATATGCAGAATTTGCGAATCATTCTTTACTTCAACCTGCCATGCCTTTTAGAACATATGTCATAAATTCATTTATGCAGAACACTGGGTTGAAAACATTACTCGGTAACCGATTTCTGTATTAAAATTCTAAATTTCTTATAAAATCGGTGCTTCTAAAAAACTGTCTTTTCTAAAGAGTTCTTTCCGAAAGCTATAACTGAAGACTGAAAACTACACTTGAAAACTGAGATCTGTTTCTAAAGAAATCTGAAATTGTGTTTAAAACTATAATCTGTATTTGAACTGAAAACTGTATCTCTGAAAACTATTTTTTGAAAACTTGATATTTCAAAACTTCTTTCTGAAAACTGGTATCTGAGTGTCTGTAGAAAACTGACGCATGGAGGCGTTACGTCTCACCGTCCCCCCATACGTCTATCTGGAGGCAGGAGTGTAAAACCATGACTTTGGGGCATTACGTATCACCGTCCCCCAAAGCATGCCACTACTGTCTCATATTTGGTGGTCTTGGGGCGTTACGTCGCACCGTCCCCCAAGCCACAATTTGGAGGATCTGAGAGCGTCCCCTCAGTCCTCAACATGTGCACATGTTTCTGAAACCGTCAATTCCAACAGTGTACCACTGGGATGGGTCAAATCCCAAATCCCGAATCCAGTGTATCCGTCAAGTCCATACTGTGTCTCAAGTTACATACTGGGGTGAGTTCTTACCTCATGCCCCGAAAACCATAAAATCATAATCTGTGTCTTAAAACCGTAAAGAAACATTTCTGAAATACATTTCTTTCAAAAGAGAAACTTAAAACTCTTCTTTTAAAAGTATCTGAAATTCTTCTTTAAAACACTTGAATCTCAAGGTCATGCTTACATTCTAATGCGTGCATATGCATATATTTATGCACTTCTATAACTAATGGTATATGTTTCTATTCTTTATACGCTGATTCATCATGCACAAAACTCAATACATAAACAACTAACATTACATCAACCCACACTTTACTCGCTCTCTATTAACAATAACTCAATTATAACAGATACAAAATCTTATATATCTACAAGTACATACAAACTCCATAGCCACACAAACTATCTTGATAATCATACATATTAATACATACATGCACCTAATCCAATATGTTCAGGATCTCATTCCCATATGTTCATATGCAATATACCTTATTCATTTAATCTTACATCGAGGTACTCTTACTCTAAAATCCATACCTACCACATGTTAATTTACTTAAGTCTTCATACATGTTTATCCGCTTTTATGTTTATATGCCCTCTTCTTTACAATTTTTATCTTGTAAACTTTAATCCCATACTCTAGGGTGTAGTTTTTCTACAACCCCTCATACCCAGGTTTCAATTAATTATGATATAAACATAACATTATTCATATGTTCCTTCTGTCTATGTAAAAACATATACTTATTTACCTCTAGACATGCGCCTCTTTACTTCTATATACTCATGTTTATCTTTTACTTATACTCACTTATCCTTATCTAAATGTATATCCAGTTACACTTGCTTCATTCTAATTACATCCATCTAAATATATAACTTTATACTTGTTTCATGCATATACCGTATACCATTCTAGTACTTAGCTAATTCCGAATGTTACTAAATCTTTTAAATATTAGAAGCATGAGTTACTTACCTGGCTAAACGAATGCCCGCGATCCGAGTCCGATCTATCAAACAAGTAACAACGCAAGGTTAGTACCGCTATTTGCGGAAACTTCCAACTTATCTAAAACAACTGCGGGCATCCTCGGAACACCCGAATCAACTCTAATACTACGATCTGAACTTCATTACTCTAATACATGCTCACTTGCTATTCTAAACTAGCTAGATGGATTGAATTCTCATTTTTACGCGTTTGCGGTAAAACTTGTGGAAAAATTTCCATAAACGCTACGGAAGGGTCTCGAACCCTCCGAACTAATCCAAAATTACTTAATTACCCTTGTAATTCCATATTTACATCGTAACTATATTTACGACCATCTACGCTCAATTGCGCGAGAAATGCCGTTTTATCGGAATCTCGCTAATTCTATCGGAACAATCATATCTCATTCGATTCTCCCCGGATTCTACCACATTAATCATTTTAACACATTAAAACATATTCAATTCAGTTCATGCCAATTCGTTACACTACAAAATTACTAGAAACATCTGAATATAAATCGAAACACTTGAAAATAACAAAATCTAAACGGAGAGTCATACCGAAATTCTGAGGCCATATTCGGACTCCCCTCGGCCATACGAATGCGTTGGTGTCGACGGAATTCCGATCGAAGCTACCGTTCGACATGGGTTTAATGTTCATCGAGACTTATTCTCTCATTTCGCGTGATTCCAGCCGTTGTTCGGCAAAACCGACTCCACACACTCGTAGTACTCGTCGAGGGCTTCGATTTGGCTGGTGACACGGCTCGTGAAACGAATCGACGACCCAGGATCGACCTTCTCCCCGTGCGCGACTTCTTCCCTTCGATTCTCTCTACTGCCGGTGATTCAGCTTCATCGTCGGCCACCAACCTGCTCGCCGTCTCTGGAGGAACAAATCTGCACTGGCGCGCCGGCCGGTGGTGGCCGGAATCGTCACCGGTGAGGGCCTCATTACCGGGTGCGATTTGGGGTGCGGGTGATGGTCTTTAATTGGTTTTGCCAATTTTGCAAATAAGTGAAACTTGAAGGCTTTAAATACCATGCTGGATAATAACAATTAGGTCCCTGCGAAAATAAAAAATCAGCCCCTATTCTAGAATCTTTTGGAAAATCGCAAATTCGGAGCCCTTCTGATGCGATTCTCGAAAAGTGTTCAACACGAAAGTTGTTCATCTCGGAAAAACGAATCCAATGGTCCAAAAATTTGCTCGATCGGAGTTAATTTTCTCCCTTCGTGACCAAAACTGTAAACTTTACACGTTTTACGAAAATCGCGTAACCGACTTTTGATCCCACACGTTTTCCAACGCGACTAAAATTCATAACCTATTATTCCAACTTATATAACATCACTTATACTCTTATTCTTCCTCATCATCATGCTCCGAGACTAAAAATATCCTTCCGGGAATCTTCTAGAACAATCCCGAAAATCAGGGATAGTACACTTTTCTTCCTTTTTCTCCTTTACTCTCTTTCTTTCTTTTGTATTTGATATTTTATGGTTTTTAGAATGAGAAACAAAAAAGAAAAAAATATTTATATAATTTCCCCAAATTACCGATTTTGAGGGAAAAAAATATATGCCACAATTTTTCAATTTTTGTTTTAAAAATTGGAAATGATTTAATTCATATTTGGGGTAAAAAAATTATCAAATAATTCATTACTTATCACAAATAAACCAATTAAATCATGCCAAACCAACCAATCAAAATTGGCTACTTTATCCAATAAAGAAATGTCATTTACCTTACTTTATAAAGTAAATAAGATATTAAATATTTAATTAATTTAATTATTCAACATTTGAATAAATAACTAATTAAATACAAATATCTCAAAATATATGTATTATATTTACATTAAATAATCAAAATACATATATTAATTATAAATGTCAAATATCATAATTTATAAAAGTTCCTGGTTCCCAACAAGAATATCTCATTAGTGAGACTCTCTAGATTCAGGCATACCCATTACGAAATCCAATTTCGTGTCTATAATCTACCCACCCCGTAAATTATGACAAACACGGATAAAATATCTGAACCATACATGTCGAGGTCACTACATACGTATAATCCTTCCGTCACAAGTATCCTGATTATCCCAAAGATATAGATATAAATATCAAATCTCTTTATGTATAATCATGTCGACGATTCTATTATCAATCTCTTAAATAACACTTAGAACTGATTTCTACAGTGTACCACGAGCCCATGGATTTGACAGATTGCTAATTCCATCATGGATACCTATGCTCTGCACACAGAACTGACGGATCCTATCTTGATATGCACAGAATATCATGAGGATCAGTCCACACCCAACGAACAAGCGGAGGTTTGATCTAAAAAGATCGGTGATGTGACTACCATCAAAGTGTACATGGGATACCTTATATATCCACAATGGTACCTCAATTCGGAGGATCACTATACACACTCAACCCGAGAAGATTAATATTGACGTTGGTGTACCATCTATTAAGAATCTTTGGTGAGTCTTTTAGTGTTTATCCGATATGAACACCTACGTTTCTATATGAGTCTCCCGAGACTCATGGTTTATTGAGAAACCATTAGAATCCAATAGTTCAATATAAGACACGTACCGGTCTCAGCGAGTTTACTTACTGACCAAATAATTCTAAACCTTGACCAGGAATAGTTAAAGAATGATACTGTTATGATACTACTCAATGTCAGTTGTGACACTTTTGTAACTGTATCATAACCAAACACTCTATGGTCATTTACGTCTTTACCATATAATAACAGAATTTATATTACAGAAACTGTATATTTTATTTATTAATAAAATATATACAAGAGTATTTACAGGGAAATACATAAGAAATTGGTGCTCAGAGCACCAACTCTAACATAAGGGATTATACGTCTGTAATGACCTCGACCTGTATGGTTCAGTGAGTTTATCTGTATTCGTCATAATTTATGGGTGGGTAGATTATGGACACGAAATTGGATTTCATGATGGATATGCCTAAACGTAGAGAGTCTGACTAATGAAATATACTCGTACAGCACTTGGATAACTTTTATGAATAATATTGATTATTATAAATCATTTAACGGTTAAATGAAAGATACATATTTTAGGGGCCGATCCGCCATTTCTTAATTATTGTGTATTTGTATTTAATATATATTATTATTAAATATACATTAATTAATTTTCAAATTATGATATTTGACTTATGTCATTAATATATATGTTTAGATTATTTAAAGTACATATAATACATATATTTGAGATATTTGTAATTAATTAATTAATTAATTAATTTTTAAATAATAAAAGTAATTAAAATATAAATATCTTACGTTATGATAAAGTTAGGAAATGATTAAAATATAAATTGTTGACTTTGCATTAAAAGAAAAGGTTGTCAAATTGAGTTTGACTTCTTAGATATTTGTCTAATTTTGATTAAATTGAAAATATCTATTTCTTTTTGTTTCTTGTTATTTTCGGCCAATCCTAAGTCTATAAAGGTTATGTTTTTCATTTTTCTTCACACAAGTCTAAGCCTCCAAAACATAAATAAAATAAGGGTTGAGAGAAAAAGAGAAGTAACAAGAAGAAAATCAAATATTGCTTGGATTTTAATAAGTATTTCCAACTACCTAGTATAGAAAAATTTGTTCATTTTAATCTTGGCTACAACATGTGTAGTTCTTAAGATTTTCTACTCTTTCTTGTTTATGTTTTTGATGGTTGGAAGCATGTTTGATTGGTGTTTAAATGTATGATGTTAAAAGAAATCTTGTAAGGAGTTAGTAAGCATTCTTTTGGTCATTTGATTATCATGTTATAATTCTAGAGTAGTTAGGCCATTCATTGATGACCTAGATATGTTCTAGAGTTATTTCAAAGTGGTGAGACTTGTTTGGTGTGGGATTAAAGTATTGGATTTGTTTAATTTGGTGCAATTTGATTCATTTGATTAATATGTAAAATTGAAATTTATACCCTTTCCAAATTTTGGGCTTTTCATATATGTATTGTGTAATGATGTATATATGATGTATATATAATTTGGTGTTGATTGGATTTCATCTTGACTTGTTTTGAACAGAATTGGACCAAATTTGACAATATGGAATCTTAATGGGCTTCTCGGTAATTTGGCAAAAATTTGAGATTTTTTTTGCAATTTATATTTTGATGTATAATACATGTTTAAATCATTTTGGTTATGATTTGGAATCACTTAAATTTGTATTTGACAATTTAAGGACTAAAATGATCAAAATATAAAGTATTAGGGGTTTCTTGATAATTAAGGAAAAATATGATTTTTGGGTAAAATTTTTAGTTTTTAAGTATTAAGTAATTAGAATAAATAATTTCGTTTTAATTGCCCAAGATAAATTATTGAAATCAGAAAATTTTGATTTTCCGCATTCCACTGCTTTACCCGAATTTGCCCTCTAAAACCCCAACAAAATGATAACAGAGCGAGCCTGATTCTGAATAAATAATATGATTATGCCTTTAAATTTAATGTTTAATCTAATCTTTACTTTATGCGTGCATGTGTTTATTTAATTTTATTAAACAAAGAAAATAGCATCTTTTGCGGAAAATTCCTATTTGTAAATAAGATTTTATTTGTAATATATATTTGATGCATGTTACTAGGTCCGTCTTGTCAATATCACTTATGGATAAATAATCTACGACTATATTCGAGAACGTGCCAAAGCTGTGAGGAAATAGCCGGTAGGAATTTATCTGTGCCATATACATTTTTGATATTAGGTAAATTCAAGCGAAGCGAAATCCTGAACGTGCCAAAGCTATCAAGGTTTCGCAAGTATCTTGCATTTATCATTGATAAGTTAACCTTGATACTCCTTCTTGTGAATGTGCCAAAGCTGTCACAATAAGAAACGATATGGACCGGAGCCCAGGAGTCACTAGTGAGTGATTGACAATGAGTTGTCTACCTAATGAATATACATAAGCGAGAACATGTCATAGCTTTGAGCTGAAATATATTCATGGGGTCCATTTTTCACTATTGTATTTAATTTGATTATTGTTTTTTATTTATTTTATTTGGGGATTACGGTTTTGCATGAATTAATGGAAGAGGAATTTTTAGATTAAAAAACCATGATCTATTTAATGCTTATGATATTATATGAAACTGTTTTGTCTGCTAATCGTTTATTCACTATTTATTTGATAGACCTGCGATGGCGGCACCTTCGAACAACTCCTTTGCTCGTATGCTTGATACAAATAAGCTCAAGGGCACTGAGAACTTTGCAAACTAGGATATGGATTTGAGAATTATCCTCGAATACAAGAAGTTGAGATATATATTGGAGTTTCCATTACCCCTTGCTATATGTGTTGATGCATCGCCAGAATAGATTGAGACTTTCCAGAAATGGAAAGATATGATTTAAGGGTTCAGTTCTTTCTTCTGAATTGAAGAGCCAATATTTTGATACGCATGATGCTTATAACATGATGACATAACTCCGAGAATCATTTTGAACCAAGAACAGGTCGTGGTTCATAGAGTAGTAATGGAACTATTCCATTCTAAACTTGACGAGGGATAGGCTGTGGGCACACATATACTTCATTTGATCGATTTGATCGAGTAATTAAGGCACATTGATTTCCCTCTCAATGATACTCTAGGATGGAGTGTCATACTTGGCTCTCTCGTCGTATCGCCAGTTTGTCATATACTTCAACATGAATGAAATTTATTGCATTTACCATGAGTTGCATAGGATGCTTCTCACAGTGGGGGAGGATTTGAAGAAGCGAGTGCCGACTCATTTTCCAAAACCCACTTCACTTTCTGCTTCTTCCCACTCTAAGTCGAAGTGGAAGAAGACAAAAGGAAAGAAGAAGAAAGGTTTCAATATTCCTCCGCAGGCTAAGGTGGCGAAGCCCAATAGAGTTTCTAAAGATAAATTCCATCACTGCTAGAAGGTCGGACACTGGAAGAGGAACTGTCCTGACTACCTTGCCCAGATCAGGAGGGAAATAGCATCGACATTGGGTATTTTTATTTTTCATGTTATTGATATCTCATTAGCAGTCACATATAGTTGGATTTTAGATTCTGTTTGTCCTATTCATATTTACAATTTGTTGTAGATGCTGAAGGAAAGTAGACAGCTGAAATATTCAGAGATACAGTTGCGGTTCGGGAGTGGTGACTCTCTGGATGCGATTGCAGTTGGCTTATGTGAGATTCCCTTACCTAATGAGAGACTTTTACTGCATGACTTCTATGTTGTATAGGGATGCGGAGCAAATATTATAACATTTTTTGTATTAGATACAGAAGGCTTTAATATAAATATTAAGAATTGTTCCTTGTATTTATATGATAGAAATAATATTCATATCATTTGTTATCCAAATGAGCATGGTCATTATATTTTTCACACCTCTCGATATATTTTAAATACTGGAATTAATAAATGTAAATTATCTGAAATAAATAATACTGAACTTTGGCGTATGAGGTTAGGTCATATAGGAATGAAACACCTAACCCAGTTGGTTAGGAATGGTTTGATTCCGGATCTCACCATTGAATCTTTTCCAACCTGTGAATCTTGTAGTCATGGTAAAATGTCCAAAGCCCTATTTTCAGGTGTTGGACACCGAGCCACTAACTTATCGGAACTCATAAATTCTCATTATGCGGTCCTATTAGTCAGACTGCTCACAATGGTTTTTATACTTCATTACCTTTACCGATGATATGTCACAGTACGGTTATGTTTATCTGATGAAATATAGATCTGAAACCTTTGAAAAGTTCAAAGACTTCTGAAATAAAGTAGAAAAACAAACTAGATAATATATTAAAAGCCTTCGATCTGATCGAGGCGGTGAATATATGAGTGGAGAGTTCACTGATTATTTAAAAGAGAAAGAGATTCTCGCTCAATATACTCCTCCTAGTATTCCACAAAGTAATGAAGTGTCAGAGAGGATAAATCGGACATTATTAGATATGGTCCGATCTATATTGAGTTTTACAGATTTGCCCTAATTTTATTGGGTTATGTTCTTTTAACTACCGCACATCTTTTGAATAAGATTCATTCTAAAGCTGTTCCTACGACTCCATATGAGATATGGACCAATAGGAAACCAAATCTTAATTATATTAAGGTTTGGGGCTGTTCTGCATACGTCAGGGTGGCTCAGTAGAATAAGCTTTTGCCTCGAGGGCAAAAGTTAAGGTTTGTTGGATATCCTTCAAATACGAAATGATATTTATTTTATGATACTGAGCATCAAAATGTGTTCGTAAATAGCTTCGGAAAATTTCTAGAAGTAGCATTTTTTTTCTGAAGAAGTTAATCATAGATATATTGAACTTAAAGAAGTACAACCTGAGACCAATGAACCAACAGAGGAACCTGACATTCAAGAAGATGAAGAACCTTCATTACCCACACTCTGTTGGTCACAAAAGGGTATCTAGACCTCCTAAACGCTTCTATTTGATACAAGAAAAGAGTCTCTTTGTTTTTTTAGTTGAAGAGACTGCCCCTTTTACCTATAGAGAATCGATGTTGGACATCGACTCCATGAAGTGGCAAGACGCCATGAAATTCTGAGTAAGACTCAATGCATGAGAATCAAGTTTAGGACTTGGTTCATCTTCCTGAATGAATTATTCCTATCGATTGTAAAAGAGCTTACAAAAGAAAGCGTGGGTGTAGGCACTGTATTTTTACATATAAGTCCCGATGATGAGTCTCACATGGAGACACTACCTCTTTAATTATGGAAGTCGCAGGAAACGGACGTCGGAAGGGAAGAGTCAAGAATTGACATTTTTGTTGGACTTAATTTGCTCGTTTCACTTCGAGTTCACTTGTTGGACTTCCGTTTTAAAACACACCCTTGGCCCAAACCCCCACAAACCACACACCAAGCCCACACATCACTAAGACACATACCAAACCCATCTCACCCAAGCCTAATCCAAGAAATAATTAAAACAAAACACAAATTAAATTAAATTAAATTAAATTAAATCTAATTAAAATCCAATTAAATTAAATTCCTAATTTAAGCAAATCTCTTCCCAATTTAATATATTACCCACCAAAAATACAAATATCCTTTCTCTTTTTTAAATTAATTAAATGCCTTTTTGCTTGATTTGTTTCCAAACATAAAAATTTCCTGCACAATAGGAACCCTAATTGACAACTATAAAAATAACACAAAATGCAACCCTAAGGCTCTAAACTCTCAATGCACTCAACTCACAAACATAATCCTCACGCCATTGCCCACAAATTACATTGTTGTAGAACACAAAACTTGACGATGCTGTTTTAGGCTCGCAGCCTAGTTGGGAGTACGGAATAGTCCGTGGAGGAACTATACTGGAGAAATAACATGGAGTCGACACCCGGTATGACCCGGGAAAATATGATTTAAGGCCCACTCACCCCTCACAAGGGAAGACCTCAAACCGTTGGGTTCGGAACGGTCCCTTACTTATGTCTCTTATGATGATATGATTTGTGCAATAAACTAATCGAATCTACTCAACATGTATTCCAAGATAGCCTACGTTTAAGTTCGCATGCATAAGAATAATAATAAAGCCTATATCTAAGTTCGCATGCTTTAAAGTAAGTCATCATAACGGCAAACACACGATAACACACGGCAATCTTATGAACATACTTCAATTAAATAATGCAGAAAACAAATAACAATCATAAACATAATGCAAATTCCAAATACAAAATAAATAACTAATCATGCTTAAAAGTAAGCAACTAAATCAGACTAAATTATGCTTTAATAATAAATAACGTACTAGAAACCTAATCATGTTCGAATACAAAGTTTGGATGAAACGAAATATGTGTCTCTCAAGTGGTACGTGGCATTGTGCCCCGAGTGCAAAGCGTAATACCGTCCATTCGAAATCGACTACGAAATTTATGTCCGAGTTTCCATCCGATATACCACAAAAGGGAACACATATTCCGCTCATCCAACATTCACATCATGCCTCAACAAACGACTCTCATGTGATAATATATTAAAATAAATAAAAAAAACAAATGAAAGATAATAAGTAAAAGGGTGCCCTCAGGTCTAACCTCTTTTATCGTCTCTCGAAAGAGCGTTACACGGTCGCCGGAAGGGTTGATGCCCCGTAACTTTTCTGGTTCACTAATCCCATGTTTTTCCTCACTGTTTCATTGTTTGGGCTGCTATTTTCACTCCGTTTTGCTGCTGTTTTCGTTATATTTTCTGGTCACTGTGTTTTGGTAATTTAGGGGACTGTTTTGGCATGTTTGGAGGGGTATTCTGAGTAGTTTGTTATGCAGCTTCAGGGTGTTTTCTGGACAGTTTTAAGGGCAGTATTTTCGAGTGGATTCTGGACTGGTTAGGCGTGAGTCAGAGGGGTTATTATGCGTGAGGTAGTGGGGTGTACAAGTTTGTGTTGCTCGGCAGTTTGTTGGCCGTTTGTGGAGGCTGTGTGATGCGCTGAATTGGTCAAAAGGCTGTTGTGTGGCTAGCTGTGAACATGTTTGTGGGGCATGTGGCGTTGGGCGTGAGTTGAGGCAGGGCTGTGGATATTAGTTGCTTGCGTGAGGTTCGTGCGTGGCTTGTGGTTGAAGCGGCAACGTGAGGCAGTGCAGTGCTTATGCGCTGAAGTGTGAGTATATGATGAAGAGAGGGCAGACTGCTTGAGTGGAGTTTGGACACGTGAAGGGAGTTGGAGGGATGTTGTCTTTGTTAGTTTCTTGATTTGCTTGTTGGTTAAGGGCAGTGAAGGCACGTGGCAATTAACGTGAGGCAGGCTGTAAGTTAGAGGCAATGGCTGCGTTTGGTGGTGTTTAGGTTTTGGTTTCAATGTGTTTGTGGTGCATGCTTTAGGGTTTCTTCATGCGTTGCTGAGGGTGATTTGCCGATAGAGAGGAGAGAAGGTATGGAGAGAGGTTGGTTGAAGGAGAGAGAGCCAAGTGTTTAGGGTTTATTTGATGTGTGTTTTTTTTTTTGTGAGAATGAGCCAGGGTTTAATGTGTTGGTGTAGGGTCTCTTTTATAACGGTGGTTTAGGGTTATCCTTATTTGGGTAGGAAAAGAAGATTGTGTATTGATGAGGAAGATTTAATTAATTTATTATAAGTAAGGATTTCTTTAGTTTTGGACGGTGATTTATGTAGTTTAGGAATGGGATTTAATTAATTTAGGAAGGTGATTTAATTTGTGACATATGTTTTAATTTAATTTAATTGGATTTATTTAGTTTAGGAATCTGATTTGATTTAATTTAATTTAAGTTTAAATTAATTTGTTTTAATTTAATTTGTGACATTTATTTTAAATGTTTTAATTATTTTGGATTGGGCTTAGGCGAAATGGGCTTGGTGTATGATTTGTGGGGGTTTTGGGCTAATGGTGTGTTTTTGAACGGAGGTCCAATAAGCGAACCCGAAGCTAATCCAGCGAGTTAATCCAACAATGTGTCAATTCTTGACTTTTCCTCCTGACATCTGTTTCCCGCGGCTTCCACAATCTAAAGAGGTAGTGTCTCCATACGAGACTCATTATTGGGACTTACATGCAAAATACAGTGCCTACAATTGCCCTCATGCCAAACCTTCCACAAGTCTTGCTTCACGATTAAAAATAACAACAGCAGCCTTCAATTCAAACGTCCTACAAGCCTGCCTCTCCACGCACCAATAGCACATTCACACCCCCTCATCACGTTGCTGCCTCCACAATGCACACATAGCACTTCACGCCTTTGACCCAACACTGCCCTTCACCGAACCCCACTCACAACCTCACATTGCATTCCACGCAGCAACACACTCACGCCCCCCCTCACGTAAGCCACTCCACAGTGCACACATACCTCCTTTACCTACTTCACGTAACAAGCCACTTCAACACAGCCCTCACAAATCTACCCCGCATCCTGCACGCCACAACCCTTCAATAGCCCCTCAACACAGCGTAACTTCACGCACCTAAACTGCCTCAAATCAGCTCAAATCAACCCCTTAAACTGACTGAAAAAAACATCGCAAAACAGTCCTGAACTGTACCCTGAAAACTACCGCAAACTGTCCAGAAAAACTACCCCAAATAGTCTAGATTTTACCGTAAAACTACACCAAAAACTACCCCGCAAAACCCGCAAACCGTTAGCCAAAACAGTCCCACTTTACCACAAAGTAGTGAGCCAATACCACAACCAGAAACAGCCGTAAAACAGAGTAAAACAACAGCCCAAACAGTAAAACAATGAAGGAAAACGTTGAACCAGTGAACCGGAGGAGTTGCGGAGCATTAACCTCTCCGATGGCCGTGTAACGCGCTTCCTATAGATGACTAAAGAGGTTAGACCTAAGGGCACCCTTCTTCATTTATTTCCATTTATTTCTTTTATTTTGTTAATATTTCTTTGCATGAGTATCGTTGATTAATGAATGCTATGGCTATGGGATGAACGTAATATGTGTTATCTCTTGCGGTATATCGGAAAGAAACCCGGACGTAAATTCCGTAGCCGAATCTGAATGGATGGTAGTACGGTCTGCACTCGGGATGCAATGCCACGTACCACACATATTTCATTTCATCCAACCTTGTGTTTGAGCATGATTTATTCTAGTATGTTGATGAGCGGAAAATATATCAATATTTACTGCCCCTTTAGATAAAATAATATTGGGACTTAATGAAATCATTTAGGACGAAATATTGGACTTGACATATTAATTTTGGAGATTGGAAACTTGAAAAGGCGTTTTTGATAAAGTGCAGTTTTTAAAATTCCAGTTTTGCACATCTGTCGTATTTTGGACATAACCTTTTACTCCAATATCGGATTGAGCTGATTCAAGTTCCAGATTAAAGAAGACTCAAAGATCTACAACATTGAAAGATAAAAAAATTTCGAATTCTGAAGATTTCATGCCCGAAATTGATGAACCATCCAGTAGTGTGTTGTATGTAATTATTAAAGTCATTTTCAATCATTTTCAAAGCAAAAAAATAAATAAATTAATAAATAATAAAATTATCAAATTATCACCAAACATGATAAGCAACTAGTGGAGAAATTAATAATGGATTTGGTGGAGTAATTAGTGGAGCAATTACTAATGTTTTTGGTGGAGAATTCGATGGATGATTTTATGGAGGCAAAACTTTACTTATAAATACCAAGTCATTTCATTTGTAAATATATACTTTTCTTCTTTGAAATTCCTAAAGAATAAATAAAAAGATTGTATCTTGTTTGTTTATTTACAGTTTTCAGTAATTAATTTCCGCTTTAGCACTTTATTTTCTTTACTTTTCAGTTTTTACTTTCCATAATTTACTTTTACGCACAGTACTTTCCTTTCTTTACTTTTGTAGTTTTTATGTTTCAAGCAATGAGGAGGTAACTCCCCCTTGCTAGGGTAAAAGGTAAAGCTTTTATTATTGCTATCTAGATTAATCTCCCTTAATTATAATATAGAAACTATTTAAAACCTGACTTAATGAGGATACCGCTATATTGGCCGGTTGGTAATTAATTATAAATTGGTTTTAACCTGACTAAGTATGGATACCGCCTGGTTGGTCGGTTGGTAATTAATTATTAATTTGACTTAATCAAGATATCGCCTATATGACTAGTTGGTAATTATCACGCAAAGTTAATATATTATATTAAGGGAGATATCTAAAATAGTAGTAAAAAAGTTGATCCTCTAACCCCAGCATTTTCTTTTATTGTACTTTTACTTTATTTACTTTCAGCGATTTACTTTTCAGAAATTTACTTTCAGTAATTTACTTTTATTTTTTTTACTTTTTACTTTTTACTTTTTACTTTTTACTTTATTTCTTTTTAGCATTTACTTTTCAGTATTTAATTTTCAGTATTTACTTTATGTCTTATATTTTATTTAAGTTTTTACTACCTGTAAATATGTATCGTAACTAAGCCAGTTATCTGGGGTTGTGATGAAATCCAATATCACCGGCTTACAAGGGTTAAATTATAGTTTGGTAATATAAAAGTTTATTTATTGAGCCTTAATCCTAATGCTTTTTATTAACTGGCCATTAATAAAATTGAACTGGCAAACATAAAATGAACTTGGAAAAGGGATTTTAGGTTAAAGATCTTGGACTCAATAGCCCACGATCTTTCTTGAGGATAGATAACCCTTTAATAGATTTCCTTACAGGATAGAAATATCGACATCAGGCGGAGGTAGCCATAATTGGAACTTAACTTAATGAATTCAGATAATTTGGTTAACATAGGAATATGATTAATTGAGTTATACTGAGAATTTGAATTTGACCATCGAAAGAGGCTTTTACATAATTTCGTGTTCCAGGTTAATAAACCAATATATTACTCAAATGTAAAATGACCACTTCATCTTATAAAAAGATATTGGAATGATTCACAACCCTGGATAGTTTTATAAATTTGAATTTTCTTCAATCTACTTTCAAGCAATTTTATTTATTTGTTTTAAGTTTTAAAGTCACCACCCAATCAAACAATCAATCTATTAGATATTTGTAAATATTTAACTTCATAAATTGATAACAAAAGGTTTTAAGTCCTTGTGGAATCGATACTTTTTATACTACTTGAATGATCATGCACTTGCGTTATACGCGTGTGATTACGTCGGTCAAGTTTTTGGTGCCGTTGCCGGGGACTTATTTATCTTTTCACTATTAGTTTTGAGGTTAGATACCTTTACTTGTATCTAATTTTATTTTTGCTTATTATTTCTGTTTTCACTTGTTTCAGGTTCTCAGACACTGCATGAGACGAACCAGAAGCTTTGAAGTCTGTCCGCTTGACCCATAAATTGAAAGAACAATCAGACAGTTAAGAAGGGAAAGGCGAGAAGGCCAAGAAGTAATTGTTAACATGGAACCTGAACCTTTGGAGGTTGCACCACCAATTCTCATTCGAGAAAGAACCATTCATGTGGTGGACGGCCTCATTTCCTGTATTGTACTTCCTCCCTTACCAGCAAATACAGGTGACATCAAAACATGCATTCAGATGATTCAGCAATCAGTTCAGTTTGGGGGGAATGCAACTGAAGATCCTAATGCCCACATCAGTAACTTTCTAGAAAATTGTGGCACTTTCAATTAAAAGAGGAGATGAAGAAGCAATGAGATTGCGGGTTTTTCCATATTCCCTGAAAAATGAAGCTAAGGCTTGGCTACATTCACTACCAGCAAGTTCCATCACAACATGGAACAATCTAGCCACCAAATTCCTTGCAAAGTACTTTCCACCAGCCAGAACAGCAAAACTGAGGAATGACATCACATCCTTTGTACAACTTGACTCAGAGACTCTCTACGAAGCTTGGGAAAGGTACAAAGATTTGCTCCGGAAATGTCCTCACCATGAGATTCCAAAATGGCTTCAAGTCCAAACTTTCTATAATGGACTTTCTGGACTGATGAGAACCACAATTGATGCCACTGCTGGAGGAGCACTAATGGAAAAAAGAGAAGATCAAGCCTGTGACCTAATTGAAGAAATGGCTAACAACAATTCCTTGTGGCCAATAGAAATGAGCATGATCCAAAGAATTACAGGAATTTATGAAGTTGGAGCAAACATAGCAGTCAGTGCCAAGCTGGATCAGATACGCAAATACATAGAGACTCTCAGCAGGCAAAGCAATATTGGAGCCACAAGTTCATCTTTTGGAGGAGCACCAGAGCCAAACCAACCTGAAGAGACGATGAATTACGTCAACAATTTCAACAAACAGGGGAACAATCTATATTCCAACACCTACAATCCAGGGTGGAGGAATCATCCTAACTTTTCATAGAGCAACAATTCAGGGCAAAAGAATAATCCACCACCTGGATTCCAATAGCAGAACTATCCACCACCTGGATTTCAGTAACAGAACAAAGGCCAGAAGCATGAAAAAGAACCAGTAATGGCAGAAGTGCTGACTTAGTTAAAAAGATATGGAGCTATGTTTCAAAGCCAATCAGCTTCCATCAAAGCACTGGAGAATCAAATTGGACAACTGGCCAATGCTCAGAGATACAGACCGCCAGGGAATCTTCCCAGCAACATATAACCAAATCCAAGGAACCGATGGAATGAGCAATATCAAGCCATTAATTTGAAAAGCGGTACTGAAATCAATAAAGACTTTAGAATCAAGGCAACAATTGAGGAAGTTCCAAAAGATGCAGTTCCACAGATGGAGGAAAAAGAAGCAAAGGAAAAAGAAAAAGAACAGATCATTCCACCTCCATTTTTTCCTCAGCGTCTTCAGAAAAACAAACTGGATAAGCAGTTTGCTCGATTCCTGGAGGTGTTCAAAAAGCTGCACATCAACATCCCATTCGCAGAAGCCTTGGAAGAAATGCCCAGTTATGTCAAATTCATGAAAGACATTCTTTCACGAAAGCGGAGATTAGGAGATTATGAGACAGTAGCATTGATGGAAGAATGCAGTGCCATCATTCAGAGGAAACTTCCCCCAAAATTGAAAGATCCTGGCAGTTTCACAGTCCCTTGTACCATTGGAGAACACTATATCGGTAAGGCTTTATGTGATTTAAGTGCTAGTGTTAACTTAATGTCTTTTTCTATTTACAGGAAACTGCAAATTAGAGAAGCAATGCCTACCTCAGTTTCTTTGCAACTTGCCGATCGAACGCTCGCATTTCTGAGAGGAGTTATAGAAGATGTGCAGGTTAAAGTTGACAAACTCATTCTTCCAGCAGATTTCATCATCCTTGACATGGAAGAAGACAAAGATGTACCTATCATTCTTGGGAGACTATTTTTGGCGACATGTAGAACTGTGATTGGTGTACAAAAATGAGAACTAACAATGAAAGTTTAGGACCAAGAAGTTACCTTCAATGTTTTCAAAGCCATGAAATTCCCGAGCGATGAAAAGGAAGAAGAATGTTTCAGAATTGTTGTTGTTGATAGTATCATCCAGGATACTGATACAATTCCCACGGAAAAACTTGAAACTTGCATCACCAACATGACTTACAGCGAGCTTGATGCTGAAATTATGGAATATATCAACTATCTTGACAAGCCATTCCGTTTTAAATCAACCACACCAGTTGAAAGTCTAGAACTCCCAAAAAAGATCGAATCAAGCCCTCAATTGAAGAACCACCACAACTGGAGCTGAAAATTCTTCCGAGCCATCTCAGGTATGTATTTCTTGGAAACTCTTCTAAATTACCTGTTATTATTTCTTCGTCACTAACATTGGAGCAGAAAGAAAAGTTGTTGAGAGTTTTACGAGAACACAAGAAGGCCATTGGCTGGACTATAGCAGACATTCGAGGCATTATTCCATCATTTTACATGCACAAGATCTTGATGAACGATGAATAAAAACCCACAGTGGAGCATCAACGGAGACTTAATCCAATCATGAAGGAAGTCGTAAAGAAAGAAATCATCAAATGGTTGGATGCTGGTATCATTTACCCCATCTCAGACAACACTTGGGTGAGTCCTATGTAGTGTGTGCCAAAGAAAGAAGGAACTGCTGTAGTCACCAATGAAAAGAACGAGCTAATTCCAACAAGAACGGTGACTGGATGGAGAGTCTGCATGGATTACCGAAAGTTGAACAAAGCCATAAGGAATGACCATTTTCCGCTGCCATTCATTGACCAAATACTGGACAGACTAGCAGGACATGAGTACTATTGCTTTCTGGACATATATTCAGGGTACAATCAGATTGATATCGCCCCAGAAGATCAAGAGAAAACCACATTTACATGTCTCTATGGTACTTTTGCTTTCCGAAGAATGTCGTTTGGATTATGTAATGCCCCAGCCACATTTCAACGTTGCATGATGGCAATCTTCTCATACATGCTGGAGTAGAGTATGGAGGTTTTCATGGATGACTTCTCTGTGTTTGGAGACTCTTTTGACCATTGCTTGCAAAATCTGGAACATGTGTTACAAAGATGTGAAGATACAAACCTGGTACTCAACTGTGAGAAATGCCACTTCATAGTGCAGGAAGGCATTGTTCTTGGACATCGGATTTCACAAAAGGGAATCGAGGTAGACAAAGCAAAAATCGAGACAATTGAAAAACTACATCCACTAACACCTGTAAAAGGGATTCAGAGTTTTCTCGAACATGTAGGTTTTTACAGGAGATTTATCAAAGACTTTTCCAAAATTGCAAAACCTCTTTGCAATCTTTTGGAGAAAGATGTGCCTTTTAACTTCACCAAAGAATGCCAAGAAGCGTTTGAGATCTTAAAACAAAAGATGTTCTTTGCCCCCATCATTGTAGCACCAGACTGGACCCTTCCATTTGAGATGATGTGCAATGCTAGTGATTTTGCTGTAGGTGGAGTTTTGGGACAATGCAAAGGAAATATTTTCCACACTATTTACTACTCCAACAGAACACTGAATGAAGCTCAACTCAATTACACAACCACTGAAAAAGAGTTACTTACAATTGTGTTTGCTTTTGACAAATTCTGCTCTTATCTACTGGGTCCCAAAGAGGTGGTCTACACAGATCATTCAGCAATCAAATATCTGATCGCGAAGAAAGATGTTGAACCTAGATTGATCCGTTGGATACTTCATCTATAAGAATTCTATGTGGAGATTCGAGACAGGAAATGGACAGAAAACCAAGTGGCGGATCATTTATCGAGGCTCGAGAATGGAGAAACAGCTAGCAAAGAACTTTCAATCAAAGAAACTTTTCCAGATGAACAGCTATTTTCCATGAAATAGCAGGAAGTCCCTTGGTATGCTGACTCTATCAACTACATTGTGACAGGAAAATGGCCATTAGAATGGACAAATCAGTAATGGAAGAAGTTCTTCAAAGAAGTCAAGCACTATGTTTGGGATTAGCCGTACCTTTTCAAACGTTGTGCTGATCAACTACTGAGGTGGTGTATTCCATAGGAGGAGGAGGTCAACAGTGTTTTACAACACTACCATTCATCACCATATGGCGGACACTTCAGCGGGGACAAAACTGCAGCAAAAGTCCTTCAATCAGGTTTATTCTGGCCCACTTTTTTAAAGATGCTCATCTTTTTTCTCTTCAATGTGACATGTGCCACAGAACGGGGAATATTTCGAGGAGAAATGAAGGACCATTGCAAAATATTTTGGAAGTAGAGATATTTGATGTATGGGATATTGATTTCATGGGACCCCTTGTGCCATCATTTGGAAACCTGTACATCCTGGTTGCTGTAAACTACGTCTCCAAATGGGTTGAAGCAATTGTACTACCATCCAATTATTCAAAAGTGGTGATCAAATTCCTTAAAAAGAATATTTTCACTCGGTCCGGAACACCTCGTGTAATTATCAGTAATGGTGGCACACATTTCTGTAACATATATTTTGATACACTCCTATCCAAATACAGAGTTACTCACAAGGTTACCACTGCCTACCATCCACAGTCAAATAGACTGGTCGAAGTTTCAAATAGGGAAACCAAAAGAATATTAGAGAGAACCGTTAGATCAACAAGGAGGGACTGGTCTATAAAACTTGATGACGTATTATGGGCCTACCGAACAGCTTTCAGGCACCCATTGGTATGTCCCCATATCGATTGATGTTTGGGAAAGCATGCCATCTACCAGTTGAACTTGAACACAAGGCTTACTGGGCACTGAAGAAGTTGAATCTTGATCCACAAGCTGTAGGAGAGAAAAGACTCCACCAACTCAATGAATGGAGGAATTTCGCCTACATGCCTATGAGAATGCCAGATTGTATACAAAGAAAAGACTAAAAAATGGCATGATTGAAAAATAGTGCACAGACAGTTAGAACCAAGGCAGCAGGTATTGTTGTACAACTTGAGGTTGAAACTTTTCCCTGGAAAGTTGAAATTAAGGTGGTCATGTCCATTTGTGATCACTCAGGTTTTACTATATGGAGCTGTTGAGTTACTAGATCCCAAAACCAACAACACATTCAAAGTTAACAGTCGGCGTGTCAAGCACTACTGGGGAGAATCATTTGAGCGACAAAAAGAAAGTGTCACACTTTCAGATCCAGCATAACGTTCGGATAGTCACGTCTAACTGACAACTTTAAACTTAGCGCTAGCAGAGAGGCAACCCATGCAATCTTTGAGTATAAATTATGATTTGGTGTGATTTAATTTGGTGTGTTTGTTTTTGCAGATTAAGTTATTTCAAAATGGAAGAAGTTCTTGCAAATCTTCACAAGCAATTTCCTTCTCTCCCTCAAAAATCTCTGATGAAAGTTTACAAAGCTCGCTTGGAACGGATGAGACTACTAATGATCAAGGTATTCCTACTGATATTCGTTGGATTATTGAAGCAAGTGTCCGATTGGCAGGTGAGTCCTCTGATTCTTTTATTTCATATCTGCCTTATGAAGAAGCACATATGCTAAAAAGAGAAGATCCAAAAGAATGGGTGTTTGTTACAAATGTGCTCGCATGTTTTGTAATACTCGTTGTCGTTCTTTAGGAATGGTGTCTGATAAACGCGAAGATAAGATTAATTTCATTAGGGATGGCTTGAGTAAGGAGTCTTTAGATGACATATCTAAATCTCTTGAGACGCATCTTAATGGATATGTGTATCATGAAATTCGTGTGTTATATGCACAATTCCAAAAGGAGAGACAACAATTAAGTCTCGGAAATTTGACTCAAAAAGACTCTGTTTGCCAATTTATAAGAAAATTGGATGGGAAGCTTATCCCTGATGCATAGACGTCAATCAAACCGCTAAGTTTCTTGTACATATTATATCTCTTTGTCTTTTCCTAATAATTGTGACTTGTTTTGTTTTTCTTTTATTTTCCTCCGACAGGATCTAGACATTTTTACTATCACGATTTATATTACTATTTAACTAATAATTTTCATTTGGCAGGTACTAGTGCTATTATTTTTACTCACCCTTTTCAGGGGTTATAAATTGACTCATCATTGCACTTTTGAAGACATCCAGAGTAAAATATGGAGCCACTTTAAGAAGACGAGTTGAAAATATCTGTGTGTTTTGCGGTACTAGTGTTGGTGTTAAACCACAATACATAGAAGCAGCACATGAATTGGGTCGAATCTTAGCTGCAAGGAATATGCACTTAGTATATGGCGGAGGCAATCTTGGACTTATAGGGATCGTTTCAAAGGCTGTACAGGAATGAGGCAGTCAAGTCTTGGGAATCATCCCAAAACCCTTGGCAGATGCAAATCTTATTAGACTATCAAATGGAGAAGAACTAATCATGCCAGGTATGTCTGAACGATTGGTAGAGATGATTAACCGTGCTGATGCTTTTATTGCTTTGCTAGGTGGCTTGGCACATTGGAGGAAATTTTTATAGTCCTATCTTGGGCGAACTTGAACATACACAAGAAACCGATTGGGCTGTTTAACGTTGAGGGATTATTATTTTCTTTGTGTATTTCTTGAGGATGCCCGTAGAAATGGGTTCGTGAAAAAAACCTCTGAAAGAACTTCTCTTTACTGCGAGAAATGTCCCAGATTTAATTACCAACTGACACGCTCAAAAAGTGGTCTTTTACTCCCAAGTATAAGAGTGTCGAAGTAATAAAATAACCCGGTGAGTCCGGGTCGATCCACAGAGAAGAGATTTAGCAAAATAGAATATTTAACTGTACGGGAATGAAAAGTTTGCTTTGTTGAAGTAGTTGGAGGATTTTAGGTTGGAATACAGTAATAGAAGGAAATGCTGGAGTTAGGGGATCCACTTTTAGTCTTTAAAATATTTATAAATCTCGCTTTTATAATAATTATAAATTGCCCTTTTTTATACCCACTTAATTATTACAAGAATTAATTATGCCAATAAGAAGAACCAGCCATAAAGGCGGTGATACCGTTTGTCTATAACAAGTCCTACCAAGGTACTTAATTATGCCAAAATCAGATAAAACCGACCATAAAGGCGGTATAACATATAAAAAAAACGACCATAAAGGCGATTAAAGATAAAACCAGCCATAAAGGCGGTAGACAGATAAAACCAGCCATAAAGGCGGTATAAAGATTGTCAATAATTAATCTAGATTTAAATCAAGTTTTAATCATTATATTTCAATTTATTTATTATAATAAAAGCGAGTTTAATCTATGTTTTCATTATAAAAGCTTCACCCTTACTCCAGGAAAAGAAGTTAGCTACTCATTTTGTAATAAAACATACTTATTTATTGAAAGAAAAAGACATTACAAAAAGCTTTAAGTAAATAAACAGACAAGACTCTCTCTCCCCAAGAATTACAGAGGAATCAGGAAAGAAAGTATGAAAATTCTGATGCTAGACGCTCATTTTTATAGGCAAATTCGCCACCCAAACCAGCGAATGCATGTTCTGGACACGTGTCAGCGAATGGTGAAGCCACGTTGGGGACACGTGTCAGAGAATGGTGAAGCCACGTTGGGGACACGTGTCAGAGAATGGTGAAGCCACATTATAGGACACGTGTCAGGGATGGTGAAGCCACGTTGTAGGACATGTGTCATGATGAAAAGGTTCCACGTGTCACGACGTGCTTGCAGAATTTACGACGTGCTTGCAGAATTTACGACGTGCTTGCAGAATTTACGACGTGCTTGCAGAATTTCCGACGTGCTTGCAGAATTTCCATTTTTTGCCTTTTTCAAGTCTGGTTTGTCCTGTAGAGCTTCCGAGCAGTATTTTCCTAATAAAACATAAAATAACACAGTAAAAGCACTCAAAGCATAACTTTAAAATATTATTTCACAAATGTGCCAATTTAAGGGGATTAGTGAAACTATTAGTGTAAAATGATTAACTTATCGTCTAATAAATATGCACTTTTTAGTATTCATCACACCCCCCAACCAGCTTATTACTAGTCCCTAGTAAATCAAGCGAAATCTAAAAGAAAAATTCTTATTTAAGTCAACAATTGTTTTCTTTCTTTCTGAATGATCAAATAAATGACTTCTCCTGTACTCTTTACCATTCTTCCATATACTCATAAAACAAGGTATTAATCAATATATTGTGCCCACAATATCACAGGTATTTATTGAGAAGAGAGTAATATTTTTGTCCTAAAATTATATTAGAGTTTACACTTTTTTGGCAGTGAAAGTTTATTTATAAGCATATCTTCAATCCATGTATCGAACTTTGGGCCAGTGACTCCCAAACCAGTTGGTTTTAGGGCACTAGGTGTGAAGACACCCCTAGGGGCTTAATTGCTCGGATCTCAGATAAAAAATATTAAAAACATATCTTCAATCCATATATCGAACTTTGGGCCAGTGACTCCCAAACCAGTTGGTTTTAGGGCACTAGGTGTTAAGACACCCCTACGGGCTTAATTGCTCGGATCTCAGATAAACAGTGTCTGATTTCCTTAAGCTTTCTTTTTAACCCTTGTAACGAGCTTTTGGCCAGTAATTCCCAGACCAGTTGGCCTTAGGGTACTAGGTGTTAAAACACCCCTTCAGGCTTAATTGCTCGGGTTAGAAAGGCTACGAAACGAACTTTATTCAACTTCTTTTTTTTTGACATTTTTCTCTTTTTTTTTCAATAATAATAATAATAAATTTCACTGCTTTTAGGTGTTACCTCAAAAAATTAGAGAACTGAATATTACAGAATTTTCACTTACCACCCATGGTCATATGTTACCATATTGTTGATAATATCTGCCAGACGAGCATATAAAGATCAAATTTAATCAATGTTATGGAGAATTCACAAATTTAAATGATTCAAAAAGAAAGGAACGATAAATAACTTATTACGAATTATATTGAGATGCGTCTCAAGAGTGAAAACTCCTTACACAGCCACCTCTGAACAACAATTCCACTTGGTTTAGAAAACAAATTTGTTGTTAGTTTGTGTGTATATATATGGATATATATTTTTACACACAAAATAACAACACAGTAAAAACTAACATCAATGAAAACATAAACATAAACAAAATTATTTATTTCCTAAACTATCCTCTCCCCAAACCCTCTCCCCCCAACCAAAACGAGACATTGTCCCCAATGTTTAAAGAAGGAGGAAAGAGTTTAGAAGATATCACCTGGTTACAGATTAAGGTCCAGGTTTACTTTGCGCTTTTTACCCACGATCGTTACCAGACCAGTTCAACTTGGAAGAATTGGGTCGATTTTTGGTTCATAAGCTAAGAGTTGGTCAATTAAATCATCAGCTGTTCGTGCAGTTAGGAAGATATCTCTTACCGGTTTTGAAATAAACCCATTTCTTTTGGCATCTTCAAGAAATACAAAAAGAAAATCGAAAAATCCATTAACATTAAACAGTCCAATAGGTTTTTGGTGAATATTCAAGTTTGCCCATGATGCAATAGTGAATATTCTTCCAACGTTCCGAGCCCACCTGGTAAAGCAATGAAAGCATCAGCATGATTGATCATTTCAGTGAGTCTTTCAGACATACCTGGGACAATACATTCTTCTCCATTTGATTTTCCGATGATGTGGCTTTCTGTTAAAGGTTTTGGGATGATCCCCAAAACTTGACTTCCACCTTCTTGTACAGCTTTTGAAATACATCCCATCAATCAAGATTGCCACCGCCATATACTAAGTGCATATTTCGTTTTGCCATAACTCTACCCAATTCTCTTGCTCCCTCAATAAATTCTGGTTTAGTTCCGGAGCTAGTCCCACAAAATACACAGATATTAGTGCATCGCAGTTTTGAAGTTGTCTCCATTTATGTTATCTCTCTTGGATAGATGTGTGAGGAAAGGGAGATGACAAGCTGAATTTATAGATCCTGAAAAGGGTCAGTGAGAAATGCACTAAATCTGCAAAATGACAACTATCAGAAAAAGATCGTGAAAAAATGTTAGATACTGTCGGCAAAAAGTAAAAGAAAACAGTAATTTAAAGTAAAGAAAATCAATGCAATAATATGTACTGGTAGTTGTGATTGTGGCTCACATCTTCCTCTGGTTTTACGTCCAGTAACGGCTTGAACGCCCTCTATGGGTCGGGGATATGCTTCCCATCCAATTTTCTTATAAATTGGCAAACAGGGTCTTTTAAAGTCAGATTCCCGAGACTGTATGGTTGTATTTCTTTATGAAATTGTGTACGTAATCTGTGAATTTCACGATGAACATATCCACTAGGATGCGTCTCAAGAGTCAATGATATATCATCAAAAGGCTCCTTACTCAGTCCATCCCTAATGAATTGTATTTTATCCTCACGATTATCGGACATCATTCCTAAAGAACGACAACGAGTGTTGCACATGCAGCGTGCACACTTATAACAAACACCCATTTGTTTAGCTCTTCGTTTTTTAGAATAGGTGCTTTTCCCTAAACCAGGCATGTAAGGAATGAAGGAGTTAGGTGACTCACCTGCCAAACGAACCATTGCTTCGATTACCCAACGAATATCAGTAGGAATACCATGAATCATAAGAATTCTCATTCTTTCTATGCGGGCTTTATAAATTTTAATCAGAGCATTTGGGGAAGTGCAGGAAAATATTTATGGAGGGTTGCCAGAGTTTCTTCCATGCCTTGGTTTGTAGGGTATCAGTATTTTTAGGAAACTGAAATAACCGACTTAAGTCACGGAGTACCGTTATCCGCTGCTTTACCGGGATGTGCGATAAAATAAAAGAACAAGAACACTACAAAACGAAGAACAATGGAAATTACAGAAATATTAAACAGAACATGAAAGAAATTACATCAATCAAGGTATACTGGGTCTGATAGGAAAAAAGTTTCTTGAAATTTTGAGTACTCCAAAAAGGGTTTCAGACGCTGTCCATTTACTTTAAATACATCACCATCCCTAGGATTCTCAATGTTAATAGCCCCGTATGGGTAAACGTGTTTCACAATAAGGGGCCACTCCATTTGGATTTTAACTTTCCAGGAAATAAATGAAGACGAGAATTATAAAGCAAAACCTTTTGACCAACTTCAAATATTTTTCGTGAAATTCGACTATCATGAAAGGCTTTAGTTTTAGCTTTAAGAATTTTCGTATTCTCATATGAATCATTCCTTAACTCTTCAATTTCATTTAGTTGTAATTTACGTTCATGACCAGCATTTTCAAGGTTTGAATTAAATGCTTTAATAGCCCAAAATGCTTTATGCTCAAGTTCTCAGGCAAATGACAAGGTTTTCCATAAACTAGACGATAGGGAGACATACCCAAGGATGTTTTGAAAGCTGTTCGATATGCCCAGAGTGCATCAGTTAGTCGAAGAGACCAATCTTTGCGATTTGGGTTAACCGTTTTTTCTAGAATTTGTTTAATTTCCCTATTTGCTAATTCTACTTGTCCATTTGTCTGAGGGTGATAAGAGGTGGAAATTTATGTGTGACTCCATACTTTTTCATTAAGGATTCAAAAGGTCTATTACAAAAGTGTTTACCTCCATCACTTATTATGGCCCGAGGAATTCCAAATCGACTCAACAAGTTTTCTTTTAAAAATTTGATCACAGTTCTGTGATCATTGTTCCGACAAGGAATTGCCTCGACCCATTTTGAAACATAATCGACTGGAACCAAAATATATAAAAATCCAAAGGATGGTGGAAATGGGCCCATGAAATCTATCCCCCAACATCAAAGATTTCAATGACAAGGATGGGATTTAAAGGCATAATGTTTCTTTTTGAAATAGATCCCAACTTTTGACAATTTTCGCAAGTTTTGTAGAAAGTGTATGTATCTTTAAAAATGGTGGGCCAATAAAATCCACACTACAAGATTTTTGCAGCGGTTTTCTTAGATGAGAAATGACCTCCCCATGCTTCTGAATGACAGAATTGAATAACACCACTTATCTCACTGTCAGGTATGCATCGTCTGAAAATCTGATCAGGGCAGCATTTAAACAGATAAGGATCATCCCAGTAGAATCTTTTGACTTCGGTCAAAAATTTCGTCTTATCTTGTTGGCTCCAGTCTGGGGGTATCTTTCCTGTTGCAAGAAAATTGACAATATTAGCATACCAAGGCATTGTGTTTACTGAAAATAAAATTCATCGGGAAAAGAATCATTGATGGGAGTGGTATCGATTAATGACTCGTTTGTGAGTCTCGATAAGTGATCTGCGACCACGTTCTCTGCCCCTTTCTTGTCTTTGATTGTGAGATTGAATTCTTGAAGCAATAAAATCCACCGTATAATCTTGGCTTGGCATCCTGTTTAGACATCAAATATCTAACAGCAGCATGATCAGAGTAAACAACAGTTGAAGAACCGATTAAATATGATCGAAATTTATCCAATGCAAATATTACAAGCCAGTAATTCTTTTTCTGTGGTAGTGTAATTCATTTGTGCACTGTTTATGTTCTACTAGCGTAATATATCACATGCGGCTTACCTTCCTTTCTCTGCCCTAGAACTGCACCAACTGCATAATCACTAGCATCGCACATTAGCTCAAAGGGCAAGGACCAATCAGGGGATTGCATAATAGGAGCAGAAGTCAAAAGACTGATAATTTTTTGGAATGATTTTTGACATTCTTCTGTCCATTCAAATGTTGCATCTTTTAATAGAAGGTTACATAAGGGTCTGGATATGGTACTAAAGTCTTTAATGAACCTCCTATAAAATCCTGCATGTCCTAGAAAAGAGCGAATATCCCTGACTGTTTTTGGTGATGGTAATTTAGAAATGACCTCTATTTTTGCTTTGTCAACCTCAATACCTTTAGATGACACAACGTGTCCTAAAACAATTCCTGAATCAGTCATGAAATGGCATTTTTCCCAATTTAACACAAGTCCTTTTTCTTCACATCTTTTCAAAACATTTTCCAGATTAATCAAGCAATTATCAAATGAATTTCCAAGACAGTTATATCATCCATAAAGACCTCTAAACAGTGTTCAACCATGTCACTAAATATGCTCAACATGCATCGTTGGAATGTTGCAGGTGCATTACAAAGTCCAAAAGGCATTTTCCTAAATGCAAATGTTCCAAAGGGGCATGTGAATGTGGTTTTTTCTTTTCCTGATCTTCTAAAGCAATGGGAATCTGATAGTAACCCGAGTAACCATCAAGAAAACAATAGTATGGGTGTCCAGCTACTCTTTCTAAAATTTGGTCAAGAAATGGCAAAGGGAAATGATCTTTTCTAGTTGCGTCATTCAATTTTCTATAATCAATACACATACGCCAACTAGATGAAATGCGAGTTGGGATTAATTCCCCTTTATCATTTTTTACAACAGTGATTCCAGACTTTTTAGGTACAACCTGTGTAGGACTTACCCACTTACTATCAGAAATAGGGTAGATTATGCCTGCATCAAGAAGTTTAAGGACCTCAGTTTTTACTACTTCTTTCATGTGAGGGTTTAATCTTCTTTGGGGTTGACGATATGTCCTAGCATTATCTTCTAGATATATTCGATGTGTGCAAATTAATGGATTAATACCTTTTATGTCTTTTAAAGTCCATCCAATTGCCAGTTTATGTTCTTTTAACAATTTAAAAGTTTACCTTCTTGATCGCTTGTGAGAGAAGAAGAAATTACCACATGGTAAGTTTTATTATCTTCTAGAAATGCATATTTCAGTCCTTCTGGCAAGGCCTTTAACTCCAAATTGGGTGCTTCTTCATGTTTTTCTTCTTCCAATGTTCCCAGTTCTTCATCGTCTTCCAATACCTGAATAGAGTCAAGTAGAAAATCATTAGTAATATCCGAATCAATTTGTGCACTTGACTCAACATAATTAGCAGTAAAAAATTTCATAGGATCAGATAAACTCCCCTGAATATGCTCATCCACAATAGGTTCAATTGATTCTGCACTTTCGTTTTCATTATCTTCATCATATGGCTTTTGCACATGTTAAAAACATTTAACTCTAATGTCATGTTGCCAAAAGAAAGATTCATGATTTCATTCCTGCAATTTATCAAAGCGTTAGCTGTCGCTAAAAATGGCCGACCAAGTATTACAGGGATTGCTTATAACTGTCTGCCACAGGTTGTGTTTCTAAAACAATAAAATCCACAGGGTATACAAATTTATCGATTTGTAATAACACATCTTCCACAATTCCTTTTGGTACCTTAACTGATCTATCGGTAAGTAAAAGGGTAGTTGAGGTTGGTTTCATCTCACCGATATTAAGTTGTTGGTAAACCGAAAATGGCAGTAAATTTACACTAGCTCCAAGATCAAGCAAAGCATGTTCAATGTTTTGATTTCCAATAATACAAGAAATAGTTGGACAACCAGGATCTTTGTATTTTAATGCATTATTGGTTGAGAGAATGGAACTTACCTGTTCAGCTAGAAAAGCTTTCTTTCTTACCTGATGTTTTCTTTTAACGGTGCACAGATCTTTCAGAAATTTAGCATATGATGGTATCTGTTGAATGGCATCTAACAAAGGGATATTGACCTTTACCTGTTTGAATATTTCATAAATCTCTGGGGAATGGTTCAATTTCTTTGTTTTTAATGCCTGAGGAAATGGAGGTGCATGAGAAAAACTATTATTATCAATGACGGGTATAGGCCCATCAACCCCTTCCTTACCCTCTGATTTTGATTTTTCCTCAGTTTCATGAGGTTCAAGAATAGGTCTGTGGATGGTCTTACCACTACGAAGAGTAATAATAGATTTGACTTGGTCTAAGTGTTGACTTCCAGAACTACCCTCATGAGGGTTTTGATGACTCTTGGGATTTGACTGAGGTTGTGCAGGAAACTTGCCTTTTTCTTTAATGGCCCAAGTAGATGTGATTTTATCAAAAGTTTCCTTCAAATCATTCATCATTTGTGCATTTTGGTTATTGATGGTTTCTTGTTTTTCCATGAATGCACTCAAGTTATCTTCAATGGTTTTCCTAGGTGGTGGGACATATGGTGCATAATTCTGGGAATTTCGGAAGTTTTGGTGAAACTGAGAAGGTTGGTTTGAAGGTTGTGCTTGGTTATCATTCCTCCAATTGAAGTTTGGATGGTTTCTCCAACCAGGATTATAGGTCTGTGAGTATGGGTTTGGATTTGGTCTATTGAATGTGTTTATGGAACTGACCTGGTCATGGAGACATTCTTTCAGGGCTGGTAAGGACGGGCAAACTTCTGTGACATGTTCATTTGAACTACAGATTTGACATATGACTTCCTGAACTGACTTGACATGATCACTCTTCCCTGTTTCTAAAGCCTCAACTTTTTTAGACAGAAATGCATACTTGGCAGCAAGGTCATGGTCTTCCCTAAGGTTAAATATACCTCTACCAGATGGTTGTGGTTTAACAGATGACTCATAGTACCAATTGTATCCCATTGTTGTGTATTCTCTCTGCTATATGCTCTAGGTAATCTAGTTCATCTTCGGGATCTTTATCCCTAAACTCACCATTACACATCATCTCCACTAATTGTCTACCTTGGGGTGTTAAACCCTCGTAGAATTGGGCAACTAACCTCCATGTTTCAAACCCATGATGTGGATAAATATTTAACAGCTCTTTATACCTCTCCCAACATTGGTAAAGTGTTTCCCCTGACTCTTGTGTGAATGTTGCGATTCTTCTTTTAAAGGAATTTGTCATATGAGGGGGAAAGAAATTTTTAAGAAACTACTCTTGTAAATCATCCCATGTTCTAATAGATCCTGACCTAAGATTTTGTAGCCAAATTTTTGCTTTATCCTTTAAAGAAAAGGGAAAAAACTTTAACCGAATTATATTCATGCTACAATTTTGGTCTGTGCAAGTGTTACATAATTCTTCAAACTCTCTTAGGTGTTGATAAGGGTTTTCTGATTCTAGACCATGGAATGTGGGTAAAAGATTGATGACACTTGATTTAAAATTGAAACGTGCTGCTTCTGGGGGAAAAACAATGCAAGATGGTGATCCTGACCTAGTGGGGTTCATGAATTGCCTGAGTGTCCTAGGGTGATTAGGATCTCCATGCTGCTGAGACTCGTTTTCTTCCTGATTAACTGGGTTTTCAACTTGGGCAGGTGGATTCTCAATTTGGATTTCAACCATTCTGACTAACATTGAAGGTGATGAGGACTCTCTTTTTAATCTGCCACTAGATGTTCGAGACCAGTGTTTCATGCAACTTTTAAAAAAACTATATGTAAAAATATGAAATTGCAAATACAAAACTTAAAAATGAAAATTAAACTAAAAATGAAAAGAACAAATTAAGGAAATACAGATGCAGTGATTTAGACCTAAAAACGTCCTCTAACCCTTGTCAATTCCGATCTCAATTGAATTCTCGTTCATTTTTCTCAATGTCTTGAATTACGGTTTCGTGAAGTTTTATGAGAGCATCTCTACGTGGGGATGGTTCGAAAAATTCTTTAATGAACAGCAAACACCTTTTAAGTTGATTTTTCTGTTTCCTGTAACCAAGAAAAAAGAACAAGGTCTCTCTATATGTGGGATTTCTGGGTTCAGGGTTCATCAAGGATTAATCAGGACACTTTGGATCTAAAAAAAAAAAAGATGAGGATAGGATGCAGATTTTAAATAAAAACAAATACGAAATAAAAAACGAAAAGTAGAGAAATAAGAAATTAAAAATTCTATCTACTAAATAATACTTCCCCGGCAACGGCGCCAAAAACTGACACGCTCAAAAAGTGGTCTTTTACTCCCAAGTATAAGAGTGTCGAAGTAATAAAATAACCCGGTGAGTCCGGGGTCGATCCACAGAGAAGAGATTTAGCAAAATAGAATATTTAACTGTACGGAAATGAAAAGTTTGCTTTGTTGAAGTAGTTGGAGGATTTTAGGTTGGAATACAGTAATAGAAGGAAATGCTAGAGTTAGGGGATCCACTTTTAGTCTTTAAAACATTTATAAATCTCGCTTTTATAATAATTTATAAATTGCCCTTTTTTATACCCACTTAATTTATTACAAGAATTAATTATGCCAATAAGAAGAACCAGCCATAAAGGCGGTGATACCGTTTGTCTATAACAAGTCCTACCAAGGTACTTAATTATGCCAAAATCAGATAAAACCGACCATAAAGGCGGTATACATATAAAACCGACCATAAAGGCGATATAAAGATAAAACCAGCCATAAAGGCGGTAGACAGATAAAACCAGCCATAAAGGCGGTATAAAGATTGTCAATAATTAATCTAGATTTAAATCAAGTTTTAATCATTATATTTCAATTTATTTATTATAATAAAAGCGAGTTTCTATGTTTTCATTATAAAAGCTTCACCCTTACTCCAGCAGAAAAGAAGTTAGCTACTCATTTTGTAATAAAACATACTTATATTATTGAAAGAAAAAGACATTACAAAAAGCTTTAAGTAAATAAACAGACAAGATACTCTCTCCCCAAGAATTACAGAGGAATCAGGAAAGAAAGTATGAAAATTTCTAATGCTAGACGCTCCTTTTTATAGGCAAATTCGCCACTCAAACCAGCGAATGCATGTTCTGGACACGTGTCAGCGAATGGTGAAGCCACATTGGGGACACGTGTCAGAGAATGGTGAAGCCACGTTGGGGACACGTGTCAGAGAATGGTGAAGCCACGTTGTAGGACACGTGTCAGAGAATGGTGAAGCCACGTTGTAGGACACATGTCAGAGAATGGTGAAGCCACGTTGTAGGACACGTGTCATGATTCAAAGGTTCCACGTGTCACGACGTGCTTGCAGAATTTACGACGTGCTTGCAGAATTTACGACGTGCTTGCAGAATTTCCGACGTGCTTGCAGAATTTACGACGTGCTTGCAGAATTTCCATTTTTTGCCCTTTTCAAGTCTGGTTTGTCCTGTAGAGCTTCCGAGCAGTATTTTCCTAATAAAACATAAAATACCACAGTAAAAGCACTCAAAGCATAACTTTAAAATATTATTTCACAAATGTGCCAATTTAAGGGGATTAGTGAAACTATTAGTGTAAAATGATTAACTTATCGTCTAATAAATATGCACTTTTTAGTATTCATCACCAACTCTTAGCTTTTGAACCACAAATTGATCTTATTCTTTCTAAGATAAATTTTTCCGAGAACGATCGTGGTAAGAGGCGTCGGATTAACCTGGATCTTAACCTTTAATTTTCTTGTAGAATTTCAGCTAACTAGGTACTATCTTCTAAACTCTTCTTCTATTTTTTAAGACATTGGGGACAATGTCTCATTTAGGTTTGTGGGAGGAAATTAGTTGATTAGTATCTAGTTTTTAGTTTGTGTGTTGTTTTTATTTTTAGTCCAAAATTTTCAAAAAAATACAAAAAAAAAAATTGAAAAATTTTCAAAAATTTACAAAAATATTTTTCGTTTTAGTGCTTTTATTTTGACTAAAAAGGGTGAAATTGGTAAGAGATAGCTGTGTAATGAGTTTCCACTGCTGAGACGTATTTCAAACCTATTTCCGGAACAAGTTAATTTTTTTTTATTTCTTTTTGAATTATTTAATTTGTAAATTCTCCATAAAACAGACTAAAATGGATCTCCATATGCTCAATTGACAGGTATTATCAACATACATGGTAACATACGGACATGAGACGTAATTGAAAAGTTTGTAATATTCAGTGCTCTAGTTTAATTAGAAGAAGAATCTCAAAAAGCGATGGAGTAAAAAAAAAAGAAAAAAAAAAAAACATCTGAGATCCGAGTTATTAAGTCTGTAAGGGTGTTTTAACACCTAGTGCCCTAAAGTCAACTAGTTTGAGAGTCACTGGCCCAAAGCTCGCTACATGGATCAAAGATGTTGCAAAAAATATATATAAATGAAGTCTGAGTAATTAAGTCCGTATGGGTGTCTTAACACCTGATGCCCTAAAGCTAACTGGTTTGGGAGCCACCGACCTAAAGCTCGCTACATAGATGGAAGATATTGTATATAAATAAAAATAAAAAATTAAAAGAAAGAAAGAAAAAAATCAGAAAAACTATTCCATTGCTGCTAAAAGATGTGAATTCTGATAAAACTTTAGGACAAAAATATTACTCTCTTCTCAACTACACTTGTGACTGTTGTGGGCAAAATTGAGTTGAATAATACTTTGTTGGTTGTGTATATGGAGAATGGTAAATATAATCGGAGAATTTACTTATTCGGTAATTTAGAAAGAAACAAAACAACTAGTAACTTGGAGTAGAAGTTTCACCTGATAGTCGCTAACTTCTTTATTCTCTTTTCTCTTGTCTTTTTACTTTTGTGTGCAATAGTTTCACTATCTTTTTACTTTTGTAAAATGTTTATTGGTATCATTGCTGTAAACCCTCACGAGACTACAACTCGTCCACTAGGGACACCTAGGGGTTTAAAGGCTTGTTGCATACGATAAATGAAACCGTGATCCCTACGAAAGTGGCTTAGTTTAATTTTAATTTTATTTTGTTATTTTGCTCGAGGACTAGCAAAATGTTAGGTTTGGGAGTGTGATGAGTGGAAAATATATCAATATTTACCGCCCCTTTTACTTAATATTTTGTTTAGTTTCTCCGGTTTGATGAACGTTTTGATATGTTTTAGTTTATTTTACAGATAAAATAATATTGGGACTAAATGAAATTATTTAGGAAGAAATGTGGGTCAAATAAGGGTAAATATTGGACTTGACATATTAATTTTGGAGATTGGAAACTTGAAAGGACGTTTTGACAAAGTGCAATTTTGGAAATTCCAGTTTTGCACATCTGTAGTATTTTGGATATAACATTTTACTCCGATATCGGATTGCGCTGATTCAACTTCCAGATTAAAGAAGACTAAAATATCTACAACTTTGAAATATAAAATAATTTCGAATTCGGAAGTTTTCATGCCCGATTAGTGGAGCAATTAATAATGGTTTTGGTGGAGAATTTGATGGATGATTTGATGGAGGTAAAATTTTGCCTATAAATACCAAGCCATTTCATTTGTAAATATATACTTTTCTTCTTTGAAATTCCTAAAGAATAAATAAAAAGATTGTATCTTGTTTGTTTATTTACAGCTTTCAGTAATTAATTTCCGCTTTAGCACTTTCTTTTCTTTACTTTTCAATTTTTACTTTCCGTAATTTACTTTTACGCACATTATTTTCCTTTCTTTACTTTTACAGTTTTTACGTTTCAAGTAATGAGGAGCTAACTCCCCCTTACTGGGGTAAAAGGTAAAGGTTTTATTATTGTTGTCTGGATTAATCTCCTTTAATTATAATATATAAACTATTTAAAACTTGACTTAATGAGGATACCGCTATATTGGCCTGTTGGTAATTAATTATAAATTAGTTTTAACCTGACTAAGTATGGATATCGCCTGGTTGGTCGGTTGGTAATTAATTATTAATTTGACTTAATCAAGATACCGTCTATATGGATGGTTGATAATTATCACGCAAAGTTAATATATTATATTAAGGGAGATATCTAAAATAGCAGTAATAAAAGTTGATCCTCTAACCTCAGCATTTTCTTTTATTGTACTTTTACTTTATTTACTTTCAGCAATTTACATTTCAGTAATTTACTTTTAATTTTTTTTTTTTTACTTTATTTACTTTTTAGAAATTTACTTTTCAGTATTTAATTTTCAGTATTTTACTTTATGTCTTTTACTTTATTTAAGTTTTTACTATCTGTAAATATGTGTCGTAACTAAGCCAGTTATCTGGGGTTGTGATGAAATCCAATATCACCGGTTTATAAGGGGTTAAATTATAGTTTGGGTAATATAAATGTTTATTTATTGAGCCTTAATCCTAATGCTTTTTATTAACTGGCCATTAATAAAATTAAACTGGTAAACATAAAATGAACTTGGAAAATGGATTTTAGGTTAAAGACCTTAGACTCAATAGCCCACGATCTTCCTTGAGGATAGATAACCCTTTAATAGATTTTCTTACATGATAGAAATATACATGTCGGGTAGGGGTAGTCATAATTGGAACTTAATCTTAATGAATTCAGATAATTTGGCTAACATAGGAATATGATTAATTGAGTTATACTTGGTATTTGAATTTGACCATCGGAAGAGGCTTTTACATATTTCGTGTTCCAAGTTAATAATCCAATTAACCACTTCATCTTTTAAAAAGATATTGGAAGGATTCACAACCCTGGATAGTTTTATAAATTTGAATTTTCTTCAATCTACTTTTAAGTAATTTTATTTAATTGTTTTAAGTTTTAAAGTCACCACCCAATCAAACAATCAATCTATTAGATACTTGTAAATATTTAACTTCATAAATTGATAACAAAAGGTTTTAAGTCCTCATGGGATCGATACTTTTTATACTACTTGAATGATATATGCGCTTGCGTTATACGCGTGTGATTACGCCGGTCATATGTCATTTATTTTTTTTAAGCATGATTTAGTCATTTTCGCTTTATTTTATCATGTTCGTCTATCATTCGCATTTTATATTCCGCCATTTACTTTCTCCACGTTATTTGTTTATGTATTGATGATATAGTGCGCATGGGCAAATCAAGTTGGATTAAAGGTCCTCCATCTTGAGGGATGAAAAGCCTAAGGGCTACCTTTGCCACGATATTTTACCGCACCGGACAAAGTATGTTTGATTGAATGTGAGATATGTTTGATCGGACATACGAAGTCCCATATCATTGTCTTATTTATTTTTATGCATTGTAATGTCATGAGCATGGGCAAATCAAGTTAGATTAAAGGTCCTCTATTTTGAGGGATAAAAAGCCTAAGGGCTACCTTTGCCACGACGTTTTGCCGCACCAGACGAAGTATATTTGATTGAATGTGAGCTATGTTTAATCAGACATACGAAGTCTCATATCATTGTCTTATTTATTTGTATGCATTCTAATGTAATGTGCATGGGCTTATTATGTTGGTTTAAAGGTTCTTTACTTGAGGGAAGAAAAGCCTAAAAGACTACCTTTACCATGATACTTTGCCGCGCCTTTTATTATTTCATTATTTGCTTTCTGTATGCCATCTCTTTGTTTAATCATGCATCGTAGTGTAATGCGCATGGGCAAACCAAGTTGGATTAAAGGTCTTCCACTTTGAGGGATGAAAAGCCTAAGGGCTACCTTTGCCACGATATTTTTCCGCGCCGGACAAAATACATTTGCTTGAATGTGAGATACGCTCAATCGGGCCCTCGAAGTCCTAAATAGATGTAGGCATATGTCACATCTCTCCTCTTTCATCCTTATTATCTATCTCTCTTCTGCACCGAATCATTACACGTTTATTTCAATGTACAGTTGCCTCTTTAATTATCTTTTTACATTATACACTTAATTGTTTCTCTTTATTATGCATGCTTGTACAATTATTATTTACTCTCGTTTCCGTATTCATAAGTATAATGTGTTAATGAAATTATATGCTTGCTGTTATTCTGATTTACTTTTATGCATGCGAACTTAGAGATAGGTTATATGCAAACTTAGACATGAGCTTTATTTTCATGGGTGTGAACTTAGAAATAGAATACTCTTGGAAATATATGTTGCGTAGATTCAGTTAAGTTATTGCACAAATTATTTCATTACAAGTGGCATAAGTAAGGGACCATTCCGAACCCAATGGTTTGAGGTCTTCCCTTACGAGGGATGAGTGCGGCCTTAAATCACTTTCCCGGTTCACATCGGGTAGCGACTCCATGTTATTTCTTCAGTTTAGTTCCCCCGCGGACTATTCCGTACTCCCAACTAGGCCGCTAGCCTGGAACAGCATCGCCGATTTCTGTGTCCTACAGTGGGCCTGACAAAGAAGTTGAAACCTTTAAGGCCCGACTGGTAGTTAAAGGTTACACGCAGCAACCTGGTGCTGACTATGATGAAACATTTTCGCCAGTTGTGATGCTAACGTCTATTACCATGATTACGACATTTGACAAATGGATGTTAAAACAGCTTTTCTAAATGGATATCTTAATGAAGAAATCTAAATGGAACAGTAGAAAGGTTTTCCATCCATCGAGAACTCGGACATAGTATGTAAGCTTAAGAAATCCATTTATGGACTTAAACAGACTTCATGAAGTTGGAATCTTCGATTCGAGGAGATAATAAAATTGTTTGGTTTTCTCAAGAATTCGGAAGAATCCTGTGTGTATAAGAAAGTCGGTGGGAGTATGGTGGTATTTTTAATTCTATATTTTAACGACATCCTGATCATTGAGAATGATATCGGGATGATGCAAGAAGTCAAAGCTTATCTTTGTAAGAATTTCTCCATGAAGGATCTGGGTGAAGCTTCTTATGTCTTAGGCATAAAACTCTATTGAGGTAGATAAAATAAATCTTTTGGGTTATCCTAATCAACGTATATAGATAAAATCTTAGAACGGTATAATTTTGATAATTGTAAGGTAAAAAACATACCATTTAGACATGGCTTACATCTTTTAAAGAAGATGTGTCCACAAACAGAAGATGAGAAGATTAGAATGTCTAATTAGTCTTATGCTTCGTGTTTGGGCAACATCATGTATGTCATATTATGTATTAAACCTTATATCAGTTTCGGAGTTCGTGTGACCAGTAGATATCTGTCTAATCCAGTCAATGACCATTAAATGGCCATTAAACATATCCTAAAGTATCTTAAAGGTACTAAGGATAAGTTTATAATATATAGAAGAAATGAACTGCAAGTTAATGGGTATACAAAATCCGATTTCCAATCAGATCCCGATGATAGAAAGTCTACATCAGGATTCATCTTTACCCTTAACAGAGGTGCAGTTTGTTGGAAGAGTTCCAAACATGGGTCAATAGCTGATTCCACCATAGAGGCGGAATATATTACAGCTTCTGAAGCTGCAAAGGAATTTATATGTGTTAGGAACATTATCACAGAATTGGGAGTAGTCCTAAGTATCATGAATCTGATTTCATTATAATGTGATAAAACTGGAGCCATTGCGCAAGCAAAGGAACCAAGGTGCATCTGAAGTCGAAGCATGTGGAACATAAGTACCACATCATTCGAGAGATTATGTCGTAATAAGACATTATCGTGTGAAAGGTACCGAGTGAAGATAATGTAGTAGACCCGCTTACCAAGGCCATTCCTCCTAATTTATTTGATAAATATATGGAGTTGATGGGTATTAGATGCAATTGATATTGACACTAGAGCAAGTGGGAGAATTTGTTAGGGTTGGTGCTCGGAGCGCCAATTTTCTTATGTATTTCCCTGTAAATACTTATGTAACATTTTATTATAAATAAAATAAATAGTTTCTATTATAAAAAATCTCCTTATATGTGGTAAAGACGTAGTTGACCTTAGAATGATTAGTTATGATATTGTTGCAAAAACGTCGCAACTAACATTGAGTTATATCACGACGTTATCATATTTAAACAGTTCATGGTCAAGGTTTACACTACTTAGTTAGTAAACCTATTGAGACTGGTACATGTCGTATACAGGATTCTTGGATTCTAATGGTTTCTCAATAAACTAGGAGTCTTGGGGCTCGTATAGACGTGTAGGTGTTTATAACAGATAAACACTGAATGGCTCATTAAAGAGATTCTTAATATATGCTATAAAAACGTCAATAAGAATCTTCTCGGGTTGAATAGCATAATGATTGCTTGACTTGAGATACCACTGTGGATATATGAGATATCCTCCCCACTTTAATGGCAGTCACGTCCCCGACCTATTTAAGTCAGACCTCTACCTGTCCGTTGGGTGTAGACTAATCCTCAGAATATCCTTTGCATGTCAAGAGAGAATCTGTCAGCTCTGTGAACAGAGCATAGGTATTCAATATAGAATTAGCAATCTGTTAAATCCATGGGCCCGTAGTGCACTGTAGAAGCGAGCTCTAAGTGTTAGTAAAAGATTATTAATAGAAATATCGACATGATTATATCTATAAAGATTTGTTATTTATATTTATATCTCTAGAATAATCTGAATACCTGTGATGATGAGATTATACGTATGCAATGACCTCGACCTGTATGATTTAGTGAGCTTATTTATGTTCGTCATAATTTACGGGTGGGTGAATTATGGACACAAAATTTGATTTGTGACGGATATGTCTGAACCTAGAGAGTCTCACTAATAAAATATACTCGCAGAGCACTAGGACAACTTTTATGAATAATATTGATTATTTATAAATTATTTAACAATTAAATGAAAGATATGTGTTTTAGGGTCCGATCATTCATTTCCTAATTAATGCATACTTGTATTTAATATATAATATTATTAAATACACACTATTTAATTTTCAAATTATGATATTTGACTTATATCATTAATATATGTATTTGGATTATTTAAAGTAAATATAATACATATATTTGAGATATTTATATTTAATTAATTAATTAATTAATTATTATTAAATAATTAAAGTAATTAAAATATAAATATCTTACATTATGATAAAGTTAGGAAATTATTAAAATATAAATTGTTGACTTTGCGTTAAAAGAAAAGGTTGTCAAATTGAGTTTGACTTCTTAGATATTTATTTACTTTTAATTAAATTGAAAAAATATTTTTTTTTATTTCTTATTATTTTCGACCAACCCTAACACTATATAAAGGTTATGTTTTTTATTTTGCTTCACACAAGTCTAAGCCTCTAAAACATAAACAAAATAAGGTTGAGAGAAAAAGAGAAGAAACAAGGAGAAAATCAAAGGTTGCTTGGATTTTAATAAGGATTTCCAACTACCTATTATAGAGAAATTTGTTCCTTTTGTTCTTGGGTACAACATGTGTAGTTCTTAAGTTTTTCTACTCTTTCTTATTTGTATTTTTGATGGTTGGAAACATGGATGATGGGTGTTTGCATGTATGATGTTAAAAGAAAGCTTGTAAGGAGTTAGTAAGCATTCTTTTGGTCATTTGATGATCATGTTGCCATTCTAGAGTTGCTAGGCCACTCATTGATGACATGCAATTATTCTAGAGTTATTTTAAAGTGGTGAGACTTGTTTGGTGTGGTAGAGACTTGATTAAAGTATTGGATTTGTTTAATTTGGTGTAATTTCATTACTTTGATTAATATGTAAAATTAGGGTTTATACCCTTTCCAAATTTGGGGATTTTCATATATGTGTTCTGTAATGATGTTTATATGATGAATATTTAATTTCGTGTTGATTAAATTTCATCTTGACTTATTTTGAGCAATATTGGACCAAATTAGACAATATATAATCTTAATGGCCTTCTCAGTAATTTGGCAAAAAATTGGGATTTTTGTTGTAATTTGTATTTTGATATATAAGACATGTTTAAATCATTTTGGTTATGATTTAGAATCATTTAAATTTGTATTTGACAATTTAAGGACTAAAATGATCAAAATACAAGGTATCGGCAATTAAGGAAAAATATGATTTTGGGTAAAAATTTCAGTTTTTAAGTATTGAGCAATTAGAATAAATAAGTTTATTTTAATTGCCCAACAAAAATTATTGAAATCTAAAAATTTTGATTTTCCGCGTTCCCCTGCATTAACTATATTTGCCCCATAAAACCCCAACAATTGGAACTGATCTAGAGCATATCGATGTCCATACCGGTTAACAATCATATTTTACATGCTTTCAAAAACCGACATGCTCCAGAACGATCTCCATACCGGTCAATAATCTGGTCTTGTTTGCGCTTACCGGTGTCAAACGGTAATATTTTATAGCTGTTGTAATGGCAGTCCAGCACACCGGTCTCAGCGTATATATTAGTGATTGCTTTTATTTTCTGTATAAATTGAGTCCTTATTTCATTTTTGCCTAGTGTTTAAACCTTAATATAATTTTCTCCAAGGCAAAAAAATAGAGAAAAATAAAACCTTTATCATCATACACTCTCATACTCAAACTTACACACTACACTTTATATCATTTGTAGTGAGCTTAGATTTATTGAGTTGACAACTCACACTAAATGTTCATTATCTCTGTGAGTACCCAAGTTATACTTTAAACTTCCATTATCAAACAATTGTGGTTGGAAAGACCCTTGTTGGGTGAATATACTCAAAAGGGTAATTTGTAAAATGTTGTGAGTGAGTATAGGAACAAAACTCATAGTAAAGGTTTAAGAGTGATCCATTGGAAACTCTCGTGTAAAGGTTTGGAGTGAACCTAGGGGACAAAACGCATCGCGATGCGTGACCAAAATCATCCAAAAAAAGTTTTAATTCATCTCAGTTTCACCATAGTTTGTAAAGACCACTCTAAGGGTTACCTATTAGCTCGCATGCATACATTACATAATAATATAAATGTCATACACTTTGTAGTGATAACAATTGCTCAAACAGATGAATTTAACCTAGCTTCGAAGTATGCTCCATGATTTATATTCTAATTGAGTTTCTCAAAAATAACTTATTGTAGGAACCATTATTCCTTTTGACGAGTGGCATAGCACCAACCAAATTTCAAACCAGTGAATGGACATTTTCCCTTTAAGTTGTTTTTCATTTTGTTATTTTACATGATAGACTTACTTTCTTGCATTTAGGGCTTTAGCCAAGTTCTTTTCAATTATATTTTGATTAAGTATATTTTGAGAATGATTTAGAAGAAATAAGTTTCAAAACATGAGTTTTATGTTTTCGAGACATGGGGGAAAAACCCACCTCAGTATGTAACTTGTCACATATATGGAATTGACGGAGAGGACATGTGCACATATAAAGGACTGGGGGGACGGTGATACGCAACGCCCCCAAATCCTAGTTCAGGACTAGATATGACAGATGCCCATAGATCCTAGTTTCATAGCTTGGAAGGTAGCATAGATCTGCACCCCCAATTCTAGTTCAGTGTCTTGGGGATGGTAATAAGTAACTCCCCAAGACCACTAGTTTCAGGTACAGGAGTGGCATGCTTTCGGGGACGGCGAAACATAACGCTCCAATGTCATAGATTCACACTCCTGGCTCTAGTTAGGCATATGGGGAACGGCGATATGTAACTCCCCCATATGTCAAGTTTTCAGAGACAGATATCAATTTTTAGAACAGATATCAGTTTTCAGATATCAATTTTTTTTAGAAAACAGTTTTCAAAGATAAGATTTTAGAAAATAGACATTTCAAAAACAGCATTTAGAATAGATCCTTCAAATATAAGTTCACAGAACCAGATTTTCAAAAGCAAATTTCAGAAATGATAAGTTTTATAAAAGAGACTCCAGACGAGATTTTCTGAAAATAGTTCAGAGTTTTCAGATAAGAAAAAAGGTTTTCATATAAAGTTGTTTTCTGAAAGGACCTTGATTTAGAATCAAACATTTTCATTATAGTATTTCAATTTTTATTTTAAATCGTTCACTCACTTAGATCATACAAACGGTCGAACCCCCCAATATTAGTTTCTCTGTTTTGCAGTATTCCCGGAGGATGAGCTCGAGAGAATGAATATTGAGGACAGTCACTAGAGTGTTTGGTCCTCCAGGTCGAGTGAGATTTTAGTTCAGACAGTGTCAGAGAACGTCATGTAACATGTAGTTTATTTAGTAAAGAATATGCATGCAAAGAGTTATAAGTGTTCATTACTAAAGTCGTAATGTATATTGAGTTTGAGTATTAAGTTTGTAAAATATTATACTTTCATGATTGATCAGTTGGGCAATGATCGCATACATGAGTTTTTATGTGAGATAAGAATAGCAGATGTCAGAATCAGAGGCTCGGGGGATAGTATGACCTATTTCCTGCCGGTAACATCTCTCAGATCGGGGATATTATACTTTCTCCACCATGTTCTCCATCATTTTCTCCACCATTTCCTCCACCATTTTCTCTACCATTTTCTCCTCCAAACATGCTTTGACAATTGTAAATTATAACTTTTATTTTTTTATAATGACTTTAATAATTACACATAACATATTTTGGATTCCACAATAATTTTTTTCAACTAAATTAATCAACAAATTGAACAAATAAATTCACAAATTAAATGTACTAACAAGCTTTGTCAATTGATCATTCCTTCATGCTTTTCCAAATCTTTCCAGCTTTAAGCTTTCTCCAAATTCCACCAAATAAAGCACTTCTAAGAACAAATCTTGGTGATCAAGAGGTGGTTTGATCACTCAAGAGTGGCAACCAACTTTTCCCCAAATTTTAACTCTTAAAACCCTAGGAAAAAGAAAACCTCAAGAACATAAATCAACCCTTAACATTTAGGGATTAATTCCATGGACTTGATTATATGTAGGGTAATATTTGGTGAGATTTTGTGGCTTGGATTTTTGAAAATAAAATCATTTTTTTTTCTTATTCTTGCTCGGCAGTGAGCAAGTGGCTTCTAAAATTGCTTTGTTTTTTATTTGGTTCTCATTTTGCTCGGCAATGATGGAGCGAAAGAGAAAAGCATTTTATTTTCTTTTTATTCCTTTGATTTTATTAATAAAATTAAAGAAAAAACTAAACCCAAGCCATTTAAATATAAAACCATGGTCTAAGGAATCTTTTCCCTACACCACATATTGCTAAAAGTAACTTAACCAAGGTTAAATTAAATCTCCCCAATTTTAATATAAAGCAAACTAAGTTACCTTTTATTAATCATTTAGTTACTTTAACTAAACAATCAATTATTTTAACTTAGTTATTTTAACTAATTAAAATATTTATTTGTATAGGCTAAGTAATTAATATTGTATATTAATTTAAAAATTAAATTAATTCACAAAATAATTACTAATTTAATGTAAATCGAATTTACATTTATTATATAATAAAATTATATCAACTCTTGATATAAAATTAATTAATTCAATTCATCTCATGAATTATCGGATTAAACAATTTAATCCTAAAAAAACCCAAAAAATACTTTGTCAACATTTGATGAGAGGTCGCCCTAGTGCTCAACGAGTAAACTCAATATAATGGAACTCTCTAGGTTCACGTTCGGTTGTTACATATATATATATACACACACATACACACACACTTATATATCTCATATACTTGTATACTTATTTCATGAAGGCCTGTCCACCTACAAATCATGACTGAACAACACGACACGTCGAACCATACAAGTCGAGGTTAAAAACGGTAATGTATAATCCCTTCGTCATTACCATTTCCAATTGAGTAAGGTTATAGTTATACTGTCAAAACCTTATCTACTCAATATATGAAACTAAATAATATAGCAAAACTCTTTTAGAATATTATTTATAATGTTAAAGAAATAATTTCTTCAATGAACTTTCGGCCAAAAGATTTCCGGAATATACTATGAAAATTTCTGGAAACATAATCCAACCATATTGACTGACGAATCCTCAAATTAACACACACGATCTTCTTGAGCATCGGTCTATACCTAACAGTCATCCAGAGATCAAACCATAAAAAGTCTTTGACATGCATGGTATCAAGCATAGATGATCACTCACAAGATCACTGTGGTGTCTCAAGTTAAAGGACCACAATAAATACTCAACTCGAAAAGATAACTATTGACAATTTTATGGAATATCTATTAGTCATCTTTTATGAGTGTGTTCGATATTCATTCCTCTAATGAATATTTGCATTTCTATACGAACTTTCGCTAAGCTCACAGTCTGTTGAGATAAACTATATATCCATTACATATATAGACAATGCACTAGTCTTTCAATATAATGACCGACCCATGTCAATATATCTAGACTATGAATAATTTATATTCGAGAGAACACGTGATATTTCTCAACACCATTAGCAACTCTTGCAACTATATCACCATATGTAGTAACTCTCGGATCTTTACTAAATTCATATAAGGTTCCGAGTGTAACTCGAAATCTCTAATCTTAGAGTAATCTAACAATTAGATTTACATTATATAAATAAAAAGTAAGAGTTATACCATATTAATAAATAAATAACCATGATAAAATATATTATATTACATAAATATCAAATATTCATACAAAAAGTGAATGGTGCTCGATCACCATTTCCAACACTCCCACTTGATCTAGTGTCATTCACGATGGTATCTAATACCCATGGACTCCACGTGTTTCTCAAACACCTTGGAAGTTAAGGCTTTAGTCAGTGGATCCGCTATATTTCTTCAGTTCGTACTTTACAAACTATAATATCACCTCTAGCCAAAATTTCTCAAATTATGTGATACATTTGTTCCACATGCTTAGAAATCTGATGAGCGCGAGGTTCCTTGGCTTGAGCTATCGCACCGTTATTGTCATAGAGTAACGGAATATGATCTACTATAGATGGGACTACTCCAAGCTCTGCAACAAACTTTTTGATCCAGACAACTTCCTTTGTGACTTCTGAAGTAGCAATGTATTCTTCCTTGGTGGTGGAATCAGCAGTCGAACCCTATTTGGTGCTTTTCCAACTAATGGCACCGCCATTGAGAGAAAACAAAAACCCAGATGTAGACTTTCTATCATCTGGATCAGATTGAAAATCTGAATCCGTGTAACCTCTCAACTGTAAGTCATTTTCTCCATAAATGAGAAACTTATCCTTGTACCCTTAAGGTATTTCAGAATATGTTTCACAGCCATCCAATAGTCCTGACTCGGATCAGACTGATAACGGCTTGTAACACTTATAGCCATGCTGATATCAGGTCTAGTACATAACATGGTATACAGTATGCTACCTACAGCGGAAGCATAAGACTGGCTAAGCATTTTAGGCCTTTCATCATCTGTCTTAGGACACATTTTCTTAGACAGATGAATACCATGTTTGAAAGGCACATTGACTGTCTTACAGTCAATAAAGTTGTACCTTTCTAAGATCAAATCAATGTACTTGGACTGAGAGAGTCCTATCAACCTCCTCGCTCATCTCTATAAAGCTTTATACATAGTATATAAGAGGCCTCTCCTAAATCCTTCATGGAGAAATTCTTACTGAGATAGACTTTGACAGATTGTAACATACCTATATCATTTCCGATAATAAGTATATATCATCAACATAAAGCACTAAGAAGACTACCATGCTCCCACTAACCTTTTTATAGACACATGATTCCTCTCTATTCTTAATGAAACCAGACGATCTGATCACATCGTCAAAACGAAGATTCCAACTACGGGAAGCTTGTTTAAGTCCATAAAAAAGACTTTTTAAGCTTACATATCAGATTAGGATCTTTGGCGAATGTGAATCCCTCGGGTTGTTCCATATGGATATCTTCCTCAAGATTTCCATTCAGAAAATCCGTTTTCACATCCATCTTCCAAATTTCATAATCATAGTGTGCGACAATAGCTAATAAAATCCTGATTGACTTAAGCATGGCTACAGAAGAAAAGGTTTCCTCATAATCAATACCTGATTTTTGAGTATATTCTTTTGCTACCAATCGGACTTAAAGGTTTCAAACCTTTTCATCGGGCCCCCGCTTCCTCTTGCAAACCCATTTACAACCGATAGGAACAATTCCGTCGGGAAGCGGAACCAAGTCCCATACTTGATTATCATGCATTGAGGCAATCTCGGATTTCATAGCTTCCAGCCATTTTTCTGCATCGATGTCTAACATCGCCTCTCTGTAGGTTTAAGGATCTTTTTCTTCAATTAAGAAAACATCGAGCGTATCATCAGATGACGTCCTATACCTGATAGGGGGTCTCGATATCCTTTGTGATCTACGAGGTGTTTGTGTCAAAGGTATCTCATCTTCTTGAACTTCTGGTTCTACTATCTCGATTCAATGTTACTTTGATTGATTTCATCTAAATCAATCATTCTATGATCTGCACTTTCTAGCACAAATTGTGTTTCTAAAAAAGTTACATTTCAAGCAACGAACCACATTTCGGTTCTCGGGATCATAGAACTGATTCCCATGGAATTTTTAGGATATCCAATGAATTGATACTTGTACCCTCTAGGTGCAAGTGTGTCCTGCTGTGCAACTCTTACATAGGCAGGACAACCCCAAATCTTAACATACTTAAGACTCGGTTTCTTTCCATCCAGAACTCATACGGAGTGGTCAGAATGACTTTCGATGGAACTTTGTTCAGAAGATGAGTAGCAGTGTCTAGAGCATGACCCCACAAGTATATTGGTAGATCAGTAAAACTCATCATCGATCGAACCATATCTAATAAAGTTCGATCCTCATCTCCGAAACACCATTATGTTGAGGAGTGCCTGGAGGAGCATACTGAGCGAGAATCCCATTCTCTTTTAAATAACTCACGAACTCACTGCTCATATACTCACCGCCCCGATCTGATCGAAGGGATTTCAAGAGTTTTTCGGTTTGTTTCTCTACTTCAAATCGGTATTCTTTGAACTTTTTAAAAGTTTCCGATTTGTGTTTCATAAGAAACACATAACCATTTCGTGACAAATCATCGATAAAAGTTACAAATTATTGAAACCCACCCATGACAGCATGATTTAAAAGACCACATACATCGGAATGTATAAGTTCCAATAAATCATTAGAACGGTGTCCAACACCACTAAATAAGGATTTGGTCATTTTACCTTGAATACAATATTGGCAAACTGGTAAAGGTTCTATGGTTAGATCATCTATCACACCATCCTTAACTAGTTTGGTTAGGCGTTTTATGCCTATGACTAATCTCATATGCTCATATGTCATATGTTTGTTTATTTATTAATCTTTTCCTTTTAGATTTCTCTATATTAAAGAAATCACGATTTTTTGTAAAAATGTAATGACAATCAACCATGGGACATGACAAGCAAAACATTCACATTATCATATAAATTCAAAAGACCATCTTTAATATTTACATGAAATCCTTCGCTGTCAAGTACAGGAAGTGAGATGATTTGCGGTATCATAGTCGGCAAAAAATAACAGTTATTAAGTTTATATTACATTCATCAGAGAGTTTCAAAAACAAAATTCCTACTGCTTCAACTTGTAGAGAATCTCCATTCCCTACTCGCAGCTAGATCTCTCCTGGCTTCAATCTTCTAGTTTCCCTCAGATCCTGTAACGAATTATAAATATGAGAGGGACAAGCGGTGTCTAACACCCAAGTCGAACTAGAATCAAAAGCAAGTGTAATGTCAATAATAGGAAAACAAATACCTGAGGGAGTTTTCTTCAAAGACGCTAAATATTTTGGATAGTTGCGTTTCCAGTGTCCAAGTATGTCGCAGTGGAAACATTTTCCCTTTGCAGCATCTGTCTTCACCTTTGGCTTCCCTGCAGAAGAAACCTTTGGACCTTTACCTTTAACTTTCTTCTTCTTTTTCTGTTTCTTCTCAGCCGACTTTTGAGAAGCCTGAGAAGGTCCAGAAGAAGATCCACCAGTGACCATGAAAGCAGAACTATTCTTATTTATGTCTTCTTGAGCCGTCAGCAACATATTGTGCAACTCAGAATATGTGGCAAGCATCTTATACATGTTAAAGTTAACGATAAGGTCATTGAAAGACTTAGGAAGAGACGCGAGAATCACACTATTCCCGAGGCGGTTATCAATAGGAATATATATCCTTTCAAGCTCTTCGATACAGTCTATTAGCTTCATCACATGTGGGCGAACAGTTTTCCCTCCGGGAGGAAAGTATGAAAAAGCTCGATAGCCACCCTATACATCTCTACATGTGGTCGATCACTGAATAGTCTCTTCATATGCATCAAAATGGATCCGAAATCAGGCATCGGCATATACTTCCTCTGTAGTTCCGGCACCATAGATCCCAAGATGTATGACCGGACTTTTCGATCATCATCCTTCCATTTGATGAACGTCTCACGTTCATCATCTAAAACGTTATCTGAAACCCTTGCGGGCATTGGACGATTGGCAAAGAATTCAGAGATTCATGAGCCAAACATTGTAGTTAACAGCACCTAGAGCCTATGCGTATCAAGTATACGCGAAAACAGGTTCAACACAGACATTCTGTCTACACAAGGATAAAATAAAGCAGAAATTAATATTTAAATATCATGATAAAAAACACTAAATAGAATATGGATTTACTTTTTCTATAAAGTTCCCTCGCATTGTTTTACATTTTCTTTATAATTTATACAAATAAGAATACGGGAATTTAACTCTTAAATCTCACAAAGCAAAGTAGATCATTCTTGATATTTACGCAAATCTCACGCTTTAGCAATATTGACCTTTGTAAATTCGAGAAGGTAGACAACTATTATCAATTGCATCTCATGCAACTTTTACATTCGGTCCTAAATCGAATCTCATCCCCACGCTTTAGTAATATTGGATAGTTCAATTTTTAGATCAACTTGCTATTGTCGAAAGTAAGATACTAATATTAACCTCACGTTTTAGCAATATTGGATAATACTTTCTCTTAAATTCGACTCATCTCATGCTTAATCGGAATAGTACAAAACATTATAAACAATCCCTCACACTTTAGCAATATTGAGAATAATCACAATGGTTTCACTAACACCGTATAGACAAGCTGGACCATGTCATATTTTCAACTAAAATAATGACACTTAATAATCTAGCGTAGAGATTTTTTCAAAGTCAACGCATACAAATATATGAAATGTATGCATGTCCAAAAATGCCTAAAACATGTAATTCATAATTAAATGTATGCATGAGCGTTTTATAACATTGAGAAAAATTGTAAGGAACATGAACAATTAGAAGCACGTATCGCTCCGATACCACTTATTGAGTGAGGAATGGGCAAACCCGAGCGCAGCGGAAACCCGCCCGAGATCAAATCCCGAGCGAATATTTTTTTTTAAAATTTACGGCAGTCCTTAAAACAGTGGGTTTAAATTTTTAATTACAAACTTAAGATTTCCAATGTATTAAAATATTTCATGTATTAGAAATTACCATAAGTCCATTTAAAAATTTCAACACACTTAAATCAATCTTCTAAAATTATTTTGAACACTTAAAAATAATCCAAACATACTAAAATTAATTTTCCAACACTTGAAAAAATAATTCAAGAATACAAAATAATTTTCCAACTCTTAAAAAAATAATCCAAGCATTCAAAATTAACATATCATCTATATACTAATTTTCCAACACTTGAATGCTTCTAATCCTCATATACATGCTTCCAATTAATCCAACAAATCCACAACAATTTTTTTCAACTAAATTAATCAACAAATTGAACAATTAAATTCACAAATTAAATGTACTAGCAAGCTTTGTCAATTGATCCTTCCTTCAAGCTTTTCCAAATCTTCCAAGCTTTAAGTTTTCTCCAAATTCCACCAAATATAGCACTTCCAAGAACAAATCTTGGTGATCAAAAGGTGGTCTGATTACTCAAGAGTGGCAACCAACTTTTCCCCAAATTTTAACTCTTAAAACCCTAGGAAAAAGAAAACCTCAAGAACATAAATCAACCCTTAATATTTAGGGATTAATTCCATGAACTTGATTATATGTAGGGTAATATTTTGTGAGATTTTGTGGCTTGGATTTTTGAAAATAAAATCTAATTTTTTCTTGTTCTTGCTCCGCAGTGAGCAAGTGGCTTCTTAAAAATTGCTTTGTTTTTTATTTGGTTCTCATTTTGCTCAGCGGTGATGGAGTGAAAGAGAAGCATTTTTATTTTCTTTTTATTCCTTTGATTTTATTAATAAAATTAAAGAAAAACTAAACCCAAGCCATTTAAATATAAACCATGGTTTAAGGAATCTTTTCCCTACACCTCATATTGCTAAAAGCAACTTAACCAAGGTTAAATAAATCTCACCAATTTTAATATAAAGCAAACTAAGTTACCTTTTATTAATCATTTAGTTACTTTAACTAAACAATCCAATTATTTGAACTTAGTTATTTTAACTAATTAAAATCTTTATTTGTATAAGCTAAGTAATTAATATTGTATATTAATTTAACAATTAAATTAATTCACAAAATAATTACTAATTTAATGTAAATCGAATTTACATTTATTAAACAATAAAATTATATCAACTCTTGATATAAAATTAATTAATTCAATTCATCTTATGAATTATCGGATCAAATAATTTAATCCTAAAAATCCAAAAAATACTTTGTCAATATTTGATGAGAGGTCACCCTAGTGCTCAACGAGTAAACTTAATATAATGGAACTCTCTAGGTTCACTTTCGGTTGTTACATATATATATATATATATACACACTTGTATATCTCATATACTTGTATACATATTTCATGAAGACTTGTCCACCCACAAATTATGACTAAACAACACGACACGTCGAACCATACAAGTCGAGGTTAAAAACGTTAATGTATAATCTCATCGTCATTACCATTTCCAATTGAGTAAGGTTACAGTTATACTGTCAAAACCTTATCTACTCAATATATGAAACTTTTCATCCTTATATTCCATTAATAAATAATATAGCAAAACTCTTTTTGAATATTATTTATAATGTTAAAGAAACAATTTCTTCAACGAACTTTCGGCCAAAAGATTTCCTGAATATACTATGAAAATTTCTGGAAACATAATCCAACCATATGGACTGACGAATCCTCATATTAACACACACCGATCTTCGTGAGCATCGGCCTATACCTAACAGTCATCCAGAGGTCAAACCATAAAGGTCTTTGACATGCATGGTATCAGGCACAGAGGATCACTCACAAGATCACCGTGGTGTCTCAAGTGAAAGGACCACAATAACTACTCAACTCGAAAAGATAACTATTGACAGTTTTATGGAATATCTATTAGTCATCTTTTATGAGTTTGTTCGATATTCATTCCTCTAATGAATATTTGCATTTCTATACGAACTTCCGCTAAGCTCACAGTCTGTTGAGACAAACCATATGTCCATTACATATATAGACAATGCACTAGTCTTACCAATATAATGACCGACCCATGTCAATATATCTAGACTATGAATAATTTATATTCGAGAGAATGCGTGATATTTCTCAACACCATTTGCAACTCTTGCAACTATATCACCATATGTAGTAACTCTCGGGTCTTTACTAAATTCATATAAGGTTCCGAGTGTAACTCGAAATCTCTAACTCTTATAGTAATCTAACAATTAGATTTACATTATATAAATAAAAGTATGAGTTATACCATATTAATAAATAAATAACCATGATAAAATAATATTATATTGCATATATATCAAATATTCATACAAAAAGTGAATGATGCTCGATCACCATTTCCAACAGATGATACCAATGTGTAATTTTATAAATATCAATATTTATTTTCCTTGCCACTTTATATAGATATTCTTTTTATGTTTTTAAGGCCTACTAAACATTTCAATAAATTCATTGGAACGATGTTGAAGAAACTAATTTAAATATTATTATCAAGTTTAGTTGATGAGAAAATTATGAATAAAAAATAACCCGGCTACCGGCTAGTTGGAAAATAAGCAAACTCAGAAGGTCAAAATTTCCCTCTTCTTCTACAAGAAGTGGTAAATCAAATTGAATTTTAAGAATCTCAGGTGATGGATTATGAGGTCTAATCCAATAACAATGTCAGAATGATACATGTTATGTTGGGAAAATTGGGATGCCTCAATCAATAATATATCAACTGTTCGATTATTTGAAGCAGAGAATAATTTTAAGTATGCCAACGCCAAAGCGGCCAAGAGCTGCAGCAGCTGAACATTATCGTGTGCCGGCAACTCCGATCTTCGACTCGTTGATCACTCTCTGGTTGGACAAAAGTCGTCTCATCAACCGTCTGATTTAATTATCTTGTTTGTTAAGATATATTAGAACTTCCTAAAGTGATGATACTTAACTAAATGTCTCGTTGACGGGCGCCAGCTCCAAACGCTTTTGTGATTAATAAGCACCTTTTATGTTGAGAATTTTAACGAATCGGAATGAGAAGCACTTGTTTATTCATAAGTTAAATGTTTCCTTAAGTTCAGGATTATCAATTTAAATTGCAGGAACTGAATGAAAACTTCAGCAAAGCAGTTGGGTTTCCTTTCAAAACAGAGTTTCCATAAGTCTGTAATATCTTTGTGATGTTTTAGATTTTTATTTCATTTCTTTTCTTTAGCTAGTCAGAGGTAAGAAACTCTTATCCATGAATCTGCTGGCTCTTGTATATTTTTATACTCTTAAAGTGAAGCATATAATTAAATATGTAAGAATATATTTTGAGTATATAAATGCTATAAGCACTTGCATAAGTGCAACATGTACTCTTTTAATTATTTAGGTTTTGCTTGATGTTATTACAGGTCTTTAGAGAGAGAGAAATTATCATTTTTAGAGGTAAACGATGGAGAACATTTCTTATATTATCCCTATTGTAATTTCTTTAGATTTTTTTTTTTTTAAATGTTGGAAATCCCGCCGCTAAATCACCCGATCTGAATTTAAACGGATTAGATAAAATCTCTAACTATTTTAGATTCTTACAAAAAATAAGGACCTGAACTCGGGACATGACAACTAAATTCTAAGCAATTTACCACCAAACTACACCACCGGAGAAGATAAAAATATGTAATCACTTTATTTTTTTCTTTTTATTTATTGACTCAAAACATGTTGTAATTAGAAGTTTTGTTAAATTGTTCATTGACAATTCATTGTATAAATTTTTACATACTTTAATATATATATATATATATATAATTACTGGATGAGATTATGAGTTTTGATGTGTGTATACATTGTAATTATGTGAATGAATGAAAGAAATAAACAATAAATTGTGAATATGGGCAATAATATAGCTTCATCAAAAAAAAAAAGGGTATCATTTTTAATAGGTAATATAGTGTCTTAACTCTTAAGCTATTAATGATGGCATAGTTTTATTTCCTTATAATTTATTTGACGGCCAAAACAACAGTCTTAAATATTTATGCCGTTAAAAGTATATGATTTTCCACGATCAGTGGATCGATGTCATACTAATTTATGCGGTGTAAATCATTTAACCACATATTTTAATATCTCATATGATTTCATGTAATTAGTTGATGGTATCATGTAATTCATATATCAATGACCTAAAGAATGTTCATAATGAGTATGTCTGTGCTGTAATAGAAATGAAAAGTGGAAAGCTGATGGCGACAAAATAATGATAATAGGATAAAATTGTGATGAAAATCACAAGTCAATCGGAAAGTTATAAACAATGGATAAATAATCAATAGCGGAACTATTAAGAAGCGAATATGATGATTCCGATTTTATTTTCTTAGGCTGAACAAATTTTTTTAAAAAGTATTTATTTAAATTACAATTGTTTTAAAATAAACAGCAAAAAAGCCTACTTCTGAGGGCAAATACACTTACAAATGCACATATACCTTTGGAAATACTCATTTTCAAGAGTGCACTGTCGTCGCCATTCGTCGTATTAAATCTCTTGGGAAAAACTCAATTTCTGGTAGGTCGTAAGAGAAAATACATTTCCTATGGTAGAAACTGTCGAAAATGAAATTAAATGCCCTAAAAAATAACTTGTGTAAACCAAAAAAATTACACAATTTTCAAAGTAGTAACATTTTTTTTACTAGCTTAAGTGTCATAGTTTTCAATCGAGCCTCTGTCTCAGTGTAATGGCGGATACACAATTTTCTTGCCATTAAAAACTGTAGGGTATGTAGTCATGTTGCATTTAATTACAAAACCTAGTCTCGTCTGTTTCAAAAAATATTCTTCTTATCTGTAAGTCTTCATGATTTGTTCGCTGTTTTCTGTTTGTTGTTTGGCTATTAATTACATGTATGCATAGTCAATTAATGTACGGCTTGCCTGTAATATCAACATGCCTTCACCCATCGGTTTCATAATGTGATACATGCATTACTTGGTTTTAAATTTTTCTTTTTTCCACAGAGAAAATTAATGCTATATATGGGCGGTTCCAATGAAGGACCAACCTCTTAATTAGCTTTGAAATTGTTTGAAAAATAGCCCACTATTAATTTGTAAGCGTGGTCAGTTTTGACTGTCTCTCTCACACACACTCATATATGTACACATATAAATATTGTACACATTACATTTTTATGATTCCTACAGGGACATCGTCTGAAAATTTTGGGAGGGTTGTAAGGTTTAATACTAGTAGGGAAAGAAACTCTAAACGATTCCAAAAGAGTAGCCAAATCCAGGTCGGATATCACCTATGTCCGGCAAGGCTAATGCAGACATGATTCACCTCATTCTTGTCATAGATACTTGATTACGCCCAAAAAGTACTTGCGGCTATCGCAGTATAGTTGGGGTGTCGATTCCTCAGAAAGATGATTACAAAGAACTGATTTACTTTAAAAAAAACGTTAGCAGTAATTTAATGAAAAGATATATATTGAATTGGTAATTAAAGTAAAGATTAATAAAAATAATTATAAGATATCAATAGAGAGAGGCAACAAGAATCGAGAATCCCACTTGTATCAAATTCTTATATTCAGCTATTGATTCATGTTATTACTTAATTGAAGATTTCACATCCCAAACCAACAATCAGAAGATATTCAATTCTAAACATACTAAATTCTAAGTTAATCAATGTTTATTTTCTCTATGTTAACAGCACACAAAGTCATCATTGAGAGCTATCTAACATCGATAATATACCATAAGGTAATACTGCATCAGAAGACCAACACATAAAATAACTTTTACCAGTCACAACTGAGTTCACAAATCACACATAGAAGAAATATGACTGGATCTATATGCAAATTGATAAAAATAATCTCTGGATTCATGATCGAAAGATGATAACGAATATTAGACATCAATTGTAATAACGTTAAAAAGAATTCAAGAATCAACAACATTAATATAAGAAATCAATTACAAGAATTCATCCTTAGCTTTGCCTAGGAGATTAGTTCTTCATAAAAGAAAGAAACATAACCCTAAAGAGATAACAGCAGCATCATGTCTGGTATGAAGTTTCTTCGTTCTTTAATCTCAAATTTTTGTTGTGGCTCTTCATTGTGTGTTTTTCTTCTCTCTTTTTCTCCTATTTCCTATCTTCTTAGGATTTTGGACGAAGTTGGGTTTATATAGAGTGGCCATAGATACCTTATTCGCGTAAAAATACACTAACCCAAAAACCCTGGAATACACATCGGTGTCACGACGCGTGGCCTTTGCGCGTTGCGATGCGTGGCCTGTTTTCTGGTTTCTCTAATTTTACGATTCAGCTCTTCTCGTGTGCTTCTGATTCGTACGTAAGGTCTCGAAACATGTGTAATTGATCCAATATTCATGTTCCATTGCTTCCTAATAATAAAATATAAAATAAAGTATAATTAAGATTAAATACATGATAATTAAGCAGAGTTAGTGATGTTCAAAGTACACTTTCATGCTCTTATCACAACCCTCAACCAGCTTATTGCTAGTCTCTAGCAATTTAAGCGCAAAAATAAAATAGAACTAAGCTGAATAAATAAATAAGACTATCTAAGCCACTTTCGTAGGGATCACGATTGCATTTAGCATATGCAACAAGCCTTTAAACACCTAGGTATCCCTAGTGGACGAGTTATAGTCTCGTAAGGGCTTACAACGACGATACCCATAAACGTCATTCAAAAACAATACATTAATGCAAAATGAAAAATAACAAATTGAAAACAATCCCAATAGTTGCACAAATTATTGTCCTTAAAGAATGTCTAGCAATGAAATCAGAGAACTTTCAAAGTACTCAACATAACTCAAATCCAAGTCCTTGAATAAATCATCTAAGCCAGAATCACAATGTGTGTGTAAAGGTTCATTCACAACTTGATTCATAGGTAAGCCAACTTAATGATGTCGTTTAAAAATTGGGATCCGATGGGTCCAACCAACCTAGATATCTTAAATGTGCTTTGTCACCTACACTTTAAGGTAGCATTTCTCCTCATGGTGGTCCTAACACTTGCCCATGAGTAGCTTCACGCTTATCAGTATAGGTGATCTAATTTCTTTCTTTCGAGACCTTTTTTTAATACCATACATTATAACACTAGCAAATCAGGATAAACATATAAATAAACAGTTATTCATCGACATATAATTTCTTCAACTAGTCACTTTACCAACTATCCTATATTTAAGTGCTTACGAGTCTAACCAAGATCAACTACTCAAGACATCAGATAAAAGTACATTAAAGAACTTATCATTTCTAAAATTTCATCTTAAAGCAAATAATATTCATTGGACATATGCTTTACTATTAAGGACTAAAAATAAATAATTTTTTTTATTATAACATGTATTATCATGCGCATGCATACACCCCCACACTCAAAACTTGCATTGTCCTCAATGTAAGATAAATATAAAGAAAATGGATTAACGAACAACACTACCAAGTGCGGAGTTGATCAGATTCCTAATGATGTGACTTTAATTGTGTGGCTGTGTAAGTTTTTCTAAAATCTGCATAAATACTCATGTGAACAAAATAAAAACATAAACATGCAATTAGCACATAATAAAATAAAACTAAAGTAAAGAAAATAAATAAAACTAAATAAAATAGATGAAATAAATGTAGATGTAGGGGTGTCTCCCCCCTAGCGCTAAGTTTAACGTCTTCAGCCAGACGTAACCACTCAGGTTGTCATGGTGACTTCGATGTAGCAAACCGATGAAGGCATGATTGCAGTATTTTATCCAGTGATCCCCCAAGGTCTACTGGTGGCTGTGATTTTATCAATTAGTTCAACTTCCTTTTTAACTTCCCATATATCATCTTCAATTGAGCATTAACTCTCATTTTCCTCATTTTATGGTTCTTTGGGGTCAATTTCAGTTCAGGAGGGTGTGCTTCATGTTGTGAATAAGCTGTTTATGGTAAGACTGTGTCTAGTATATATGTATATTGACACTCATCAACACCTTGTGGTTATTTTTCAACATGAAAAATATTTACTTCTAGTGCACGTTCCCAAATATATATGTCAACTTCATGAGGCCATTCCTGTAATTAATAAGAGCATTAGCTGTCGCAAGAAGAGGTCTACCTAGGATAAGTGGGATTTTGGACTCAGTGTCAACCACAGACTGTGTATCTAAAATCAAAAATTCAACAGGGTAGTAGAATTCATCAATTTGAACTAAAACATCCTCAATTACTTCCCGTGGTTTTCTAATGGATTGGTCAGTGAACTGTAACACCATTGATGTAGGTTTAATCTCTCCAAGCCCTAACTGCTTATAGATCGAATATGACATGGGATTAACACTAGCATCTAAATCTAATAATGCTTGACCAAACTTATGTGTGCCAGTATGGCAGGTAATGGTGGGACATCTTGGATCTTTGTACTTTGGTGGAGTCCTCTGTTCAATTACTGCACTAGCATGCTAAAATACAATATTCTTCACATTATTCTTCCTCTTCATGGTGCATAGATCCTTCAAAACCTTCACATAGGTGGGAACCTATTTGATCACATCTAATAAAGGAAGATTGATCTTTACTTACTTCAAAGGTTCTAAGATCTCACTATTTGGGTCTAGAACCCTAGCTGTAAGTCTAAGTGCTTGAGGAAAGGGTATTCTAACTGTGAAATATGTTATTGGTTCTTTATGCAGAGTATTTGCACTATTGTCTTTGGGGTCATCTATAATGTTAGAGGTATCATGCACAACTATCTCTCTATCACTCCTAGTGATTATGAATTATCACTTTGTATATTGGATACCTCATGATTAGCTTGTGCCATGTGTTGCACATGTGGATTTGGTTGAGTTTGAGATGAAAATTTTCCTAGTTCTTTCACACTTAGGACATTAGTCAATTTAGAGACCTAACTCTAAATTTTCTTATTCTCCTCACCCATTTGGGTTATTAGAGACCCAAACTCTTGATTGGTTTTGTTCTGGGTCTTTACAAATGCTTTCTGGGCCTCAATAAATGCTTTCATAGTGTCCTCTAAAGAATTCCTATGAACGAGAGGTGTGTGATACTATGGGGAACTGTAACGGGCTGTTGAGACTTATGTCTCCAACTTAAATTTGGGTGGTTCCTCCAAATAGGATTATAAGTTTGGGAATAAGGTGTGTAAGACTTCTTGTGAATCCCTAAAGTATTGCACTATTTCTCATATTTTCCCATCATCTCACCAAATAACGGAAACTCTTGGGCTAGATTGTCAATCCCTTTACAGAAAAAACATACCTCTCGAGGTTCTAACTAGGCTACTGCATGCGTAGTCCTGCTATCTTTGGCTTTTAAGGCTTATATCTCTCTAGTCAATAGCTCAACTTGTTCCTTAAGACTATTCTCTTCCATAAAGTAGTGTATGCCTCTGTTAGAAGGAGTGTGTGTCCTGTCAGTGTTATCCAAGACATTAGGTCCAGTCCATGTGTGAGATTTCTCAACTAGGTTATCTAAGTACTCAAATGCCTCATCAAGATCCTTTCGTATAAACTCATCATTGCACATTGTTTTCACAAATTAGCGCTCTCTAGGAGTTAGTCCATCATAAAAATAACTCACTACATGCCAACTCTCGTACCCATGGTGAGGGCAACTAGCTACCATCTCCTTATACCTCTCCCACGTTTGATAAAGGGTTTCACTGTCTCTCTGGGAAAAGGTGGAGATTTATCTTTTCAAGGCATTTGCCTAATGATGTAGGAAATATGTATTAAAAAATGTCAGTGTCATCTCGCCTCAACATCCTTTGATCGCGATCTCAAATAATAGAACTGTAGATACTGCATTTTTACATAAAAGCCCAATGATGAGCCTCGTATGGAGGCACTACCCGATAAGTTACGGAAGTTGCGGGAAACGGACGTCGGAAGATAAAATTCAAAATAAGTATATCCTCAGATTTAATTCGTTTGCTTGATCTCAGGTTCGGTCGATGGATCCCCATTTTTAAATGTTAGCCTCGGCCCAAAATCCCCGCAACCCACACCAAGCCCACACACAACCAACCACACGCCCTAGCCCACCAAAGAGCCAAGCTTCACACCCAAAGCCCACCAAATCCCATCCAAAAATTTAAAACATATTTAACACATGTTAAAATTTAAATAAATCCTCTTCCTAATTTAAATCAAATCTCATTCCTAATCCCTCATAATCCCCTTCCAAATTAACCAAGATTGCATCCTCCAAATTTGGAAGGAAAATCTTGACAATTAGGAGAGATGGGCGGCCACACAAGAAACAACAACACAAAACCCTAGCCTTGCATGCACATTAGAAACCCTAACACACTATTATAAAAAGAGACATAACCCAAACCCTTTTTTTCTCCTTGGCTCTTCACGCATACAACTGTCCTCTTCACTCACTCATACGACACCACACCATACCCCTCTCTCTCTACTCTTTTCAACTTTCGGCCTCTCCCTCACTCACGCATACAGCCCTCCTCTTGGATCTTCTCTCTCATGCTCATCCACTCTTTCACGGCAACTTTCAAAACAAACCAAAGACAAACTCACCTAAACAACAACACTCGGCAGCCCTCACACCACGACACAGACCTCAAGTAACTCGGCAATCAACACAGCTAACCTAAACACACAGTTCACAAACTGCCCATTGACCAAAGCCACTAAGAAATGCACACACATGGCCACACAATGCCAAAAAAACCAATAACCCCACCTATAAACCCTAAGCTTCACGTGAAATATCAAAAACTCACGCACACAGCACCCATACAAAGCCACGTTAAACCCTCACTAACCGAACACCACTACCTTCCACCAAATAATTCATCAACACAACAAATCCCTCCACTGACTGAAGACATAAACAAATAAAGACCCTAGAGACCGACTAAACACAGGCCACACGCCCCTTATTCAAACATCAACGATAACCCTCCATCTGACCAATCAAACAGAAGCCACAACCGAGTCCAACCGATCAAATACCCCTCACCGAGCAGCCACTCAAACTGTCCCCAAAATAATCCCTTAGAATGACCCAAACTGAGACCAAAACAGTAGCCAAAATAGAGATAAAAAAACACCCCAAAGCAGTGAGTGAAATCGTCCCAAAATAACCCAAAACAGCCTCTAAACAACCACCCGAAGTAGCAGTGAAAATCATCCAAAAAAAGCAGTGAAGAAACCGCAAACAAAACAGTGAGACAATGAGAAAAATTATGAATCAGCGAACCGGAAAAACAATAAAGATCTAATCCTTTCGACGATGCCCCAACGTACTCCCGGAAAGCGACTTAAAAGGTAAGACCTGAGGGCCCTCTCTTTAATATTCGTTTTGTTATCCCGGACACGACATGCTGGGTTGGAAGTGGAATACGTCCAACCGAGCATGCGAGATCCCACATTGCCTTTTAATGTTGTTCATTTATTTATTTTCCTTTATTGTTCCGCATTGTAGTTTATTATTTATATTTCGGTTATTTATTGATATTCCATCTTATGCATTATTATATGTCACGTTTATTTTTTTTATTTGCATTGTGTCAATGATAGCGTGCTATCTCTTACGGTATATCGGATGGAAACTCAAACATTGTTAGTGTTCCTAGAACATTATTAGGATCTAATAAGCATGAACAACAATAGATATGATCATTATAAGGTGCGGAATAGACTTACAATGAGTGATAGAGCTTTAAAAAAATTTGAGATCAAGATCTCCAAGATCCAAGCTTTTGGATGATTCCAAGCTTTTGAGTAGTTTCCCTATCACCTTTGTTCACTTTCAAAGTGCTAGCTTTTGTTGATTGAAAATAAATCAAAGAGAGGAGAGGGAGAGCATTTCGGCCAAGCCATTGCTTCTAGGGTTTCTTGTGTTTTGATTTTGTTAAGTGTTCCAAAAGGTGTAGAGAACCCTTTTGTTATTTACTCTAAGTGAAACCATTTCCCCTTTTACCCAAAACTAGGTAGAGATTGGTAAATGGTATTCAAAAAGTAACAAAGGTAGTGGTGTGGTGGGAACACCTACCACACTTGGCTCCAAATATTTGAATTCGAAATTCAAATATCTCTACGAACATTTGCCGCAGCTCGGTTCCGTTTAATCCGATTAAACGAACCTACGTCGCTAAATAATTAAATCTAATTCAATTAATAACGATGCCTCGCAAATATATTACGAACGTCATTCACGAACTAATTCTAAAATAATTCGTTCGTTCGCATTAAAGTTCGACTTTAATCTCGTAATGAAATCCAATTCATTTTAATATATCTGATATATTAATTTTAGCCCATTTGAATAAATTAAATAGAAAAATCAAATTTAACTATTAAATTTATTTTACCGATTAATTCCAAATTAATCGCGTTCTTTCTCTACTGAACACTTTAATCCCAGATTAAATAAAGCCCATATTAATCCCAGATTAATTTTCTCTCTCTTAATTAATCCCAGATTAATTCTAATTTAAGTCAACTGTCATCAGTGAATCCTTGGGAAGCGACCCAAGAGATCTCTGGATATGTTGGCAGTAAATTCGGTTATTGGACTATCCGATAAAGTGAGTACCTCGTACCACGTGCTAACCGATTTACAAGACATGATTGGCTTCTAGCAAAGCACCGTGCCTACCCAATTCTCCAGAAATATTCTTACTGGAATATATAATCTATGTCAGGCGTAGAATACCTAGTATCTTGTATTGCGATCCAGTATCAGATGTCACGTGCTAGGCCTGGGGCTGGAATAGTGTCTGCCCCGTACGAAGCACATATTGGATATCAAACAACTAGTCTTTTTGAATCGGATAATCATGACCTTGTCACATTATCCTGATGGTTGCAACACAATAGAGAACGAGTTATGAATCCCTGCGTGATCATCATCTCCATATGTCTGGAGTGATACTTCCGTCTTGACATCACATCCAATACACTACGATTCTCGATAAACCCAATAGAGGCGTACACAGAACCTGTTAAAGCCCTGGACGACCAAAACCAAAGTTTACCGATTGTCAAAGTATTAGCGATGTAAGTCTCAGGTTAAGACCAAATACATCTACCCTGACGCGGACTCCCATAGACACATATACTACTACCAATGGGATTCCGCGGGGTCTATCCAGAGCGAAGCTGTTTTCCATACCATCGGTAAAACACAACCTCCTATCGCACTTGCATAAGTATCCTATACTTAAACATATGAGAACTATGTCGTTATGCCCTCACAACGCGCACAAGTGCAATACTAGTCTATTCCGCATTATCGATGTCCAGTCTCGATAATACTACGACTAGGGATATTTAATGATTAAACCTTTATGGATTGATACTGTCTCATATCATCTCAATCCGGAACTAATCATATGGACTTTTACCATTTATATATCAAAGTAAATAAATTACGAAATGATAAAAGGCAATTTCAATATTACATAGTCAATTTTGTACAAAAACACAATGTCTTTTACAAACAGTGACGCTATGGGTCATAATTGTCTAACAATCTCCCACTTGGCCTATAGCCAGTCACTCAAGCATCTAACACCTGAACTATGTATGTGCTTCTCAAACTTTTACTGTGAAATAGCTTTCGTCAGCGGGTCTGCAATGTTGTCATCTGATGCGACCTTCTCGATCTTCACATCGCCACGATGTATGATCTCACGAATCAGATGGAAACGTCGAAGAACATGCTTGGATCGTTGATGAGACCGTGGTTCCTTAGCCTGCGCTATAGCCCCGTTATTGTCACAAAATAATGGAACGGGCTCAGCTGCTAACGGAATAACGGAACTACCTAATCCAATTAGGAATTTACGGATCCAAACTATCTTTTTGCCGCTTCAGCTGCAGCAATATACTCCGCTTGTTGTTGAATCGGCAACAGTCTCTTGCTTGGAAGATTTCCAGCTTACTGCTCCGTTGTTCAAACAAAATATGTACCCGGATTGCGACTTAGAGTCGTCTTTATCGGTTTGGAAACTTGCATCGGTATACCCAGTTACCTCAAGTTCTCCATCTCCATAAATTAAGAAAGCATCCTTAGTTCGTCTAAGATACTTAAGGATGTTCTTAACTGCCATCCAGTGACCATCACCTGGATCGGCCTGATAGCGACCTACAACATGCTCAAAGCATACGAGACATCAGGTCGTGTACATATCATGGCATACATGATCGATCCGACTGCCGAGGCGAACGGTATCCGACTCATGCTGTTTCTCTCATCTTGAGTTTTAGGACACATGTCCTTAGATAGAGAGATGTCATGTGACACTGGTAACAGTCCCCTCTTGGACTGATCCATGTTGAATCTTTTCAACACTTTGTCAATGTACGTGCTCTGAGAGAGTCCAAGCAGCTTTCTAGATCTATCATTGTAGATCTTTATTCCTAGAATAAAGGCTGCTTCTCCCAGATCTTTCATGGAGAATTTTAATGAAAGCCAAGCTTCACCGATGTTAACATGGGAATGTCATTGCCCATAAGCAATACATCGTCAACATAAAGGACAATGAATGTCAGTGCGCTCCCACTAACCTTCTTATATACACAAGGATCATCCTCGTTTTGAATGAAATCATATTCTTTTATGATCTCATCAAAACGTTGGTTCCATGACCGCGATGCTTGCTTCAGTCCATAAATGGACCGATTTAACTTACAAACCTTGTTTGCAAGTCTAGGCACGATAAAACCGTCAGGCTGTTGCATATAAACATCCTCCAAAAGGTTTCCGTTAAGGAAAGCGGTTTTAACGTCCATCTGCCATATCTCGTAATCGAAATATGCAGCAATAGCAAGCATTATCCGAATGGATTTAATCATGGCAACGGGTGAGAAAGTTTCATCGTAATCGACACCATGTCGTTGACGATACCCCTTCGCTACAAGCCTAGCTTTGTACGTTTGTACGTTGCCTTCCATGTCGGTCTTCTTCTTGAAGATCCATTTGCATCCAATAGGCTTTACGCCTTCTGGTGCATCAACCAGTGTCCAAACTTGGTTGGTGTACATGGAATCCATTTCGGACTTCATGGCCTCTTGCCATAAAGCGGAATCGATATCTTGTATCGCTTCCTCATACGTAGCCGGTTCGTCTTCCTCAATGAGATTAATATCTACATGAGGCGAGATCAGAAACCCATACCTCTCAGGTTGGTTCCTGACTCTCTCCGACCTACGCGGTCCTTGTGTAATAGAAGATTGTGGTACAGTCTCATCCCGGATGGACTGTTCTTGTTCCGTTGAGGATTCTATGCCAGGAACAGTATCACTCCGATTTTCATCGAGTTCTATTTTCCTCCCACTTACCACTGTATTTAGGAATTCCTTCTCAAGGAAAACCGCATGTAGAGCAACAAATACTTTGTTCTCTCGTGGGTGATAGAAGTAATATCCTTTGGTTTCCCTAGGATATCCTACGAATAGGCATTTATCCGATTTGGGCTCAAGTTTGGTACCTTCCAAACGTTTGACGTATGCCCAGCATCCCCAAATCTTTAGGAATGAGAAACCCGGTTTCTTTCCTGTCCATATCTCATATGGTGTCTGTTGTACAGACTTTGACGGAACCTTATTCAAAATAAGAACTGCACTATTTAATGCATATCCCCAGAAGGAAATAGGTAGCTCAGTGCGACTCATCATAGACCTTACCATGTCCAACAGAGTTCGGTTTCTCCGTTCGGATACACCGTTTAATTACGGTGTTCCAGGAGGAGTCCACTGTGAAAGAATACCATATTCTTTCAAGTAATCTAGAAACTCATTGCTCAAGTATTCGCCATCACGGTCCGACCGTAATGTCTTTATACTCTTGCAGGTCTGTTTTTCAACTTCGTGTCGAAACTCTTTGAATTTCTCAAAAGTTTCCGACTTGTGTCTCATAAGATACACATAACCATAACGCGATGCATCATCCGTAAAGGTACGAAGTATTCGAATCCACCTCTAGCCTGGCTAACATGGGCCCACAAACGTCACTATGAACGAGGGCTAACAGTTCGGTGGCGCGTACCTTTACCGCTAAAAGGTGATTTAGGCATTTTGCCTAATAAGCAAGATTCGCAGACGTCATATGAATTTGGATCAAATCCGTCCAAGTACCCACTCTTCGAAAGTGTGGATATGCGAGTCTTGTTAATGTGTCCCAGACGACAGTGCCACATGTAAGTCTCATCTTTGTTACTTAGTTTGAGCCTTTTGTTTGTTACATTATATGTTTGAGATTGATTTATATTCAAAATATAAAGACCATTATTAGCATCAGCTGAACATATCTCAAAATCATCTTTATAAACAAAACACCCAGTGTTTCGGAATACAAAAGTGTACCCGCATTGGGTCAAACAAGATACAGAGATAATATTCCTAGTCAAACTAGGTACATAATAACAGTCTGATGAAAGTTTAAGTACATGCCCCGAAGGCAGTTCTAAAACAAAAGTGCCATGGCCAAAACGCAACAGGTGCCCCGTTTCCAACACGTAGATCAATCTCTCCTGAAGCCAGTCTCCTGCTAATCTGCAGATCCTGCACATCAGTACATATGTGAGTACCACAACCAGAATCAAAAATCCAATTTTAAAAACTAGAAGTAGCCATGTTTATTTCAATAACAAACATACCTGAGGCCGGTGCCTTGCCCGCCTTTATCTCCTTCTGAAGCGCCTTGTACTCGTGGCAGTCACGCTTCCAGTGACCCCGCTTGCCGCACTGTAGGCAAACATCCTGAGATTTGTCCTTTGGCTTCCCAGAAGCCTTTGACTTTTTGGCCTTGCCCCTTTGAATATGCTTCTTCTTTTGCACCCTCCAGTTGCCTTGGGCCCAGCCCTAGGTCCATGAGAGTTGACAGTAACTCTCCAAGAGTATCACTGTTGTTCATCAAATTATAATTTATGATGAACTGTCTCCAAGAATCGGGGAGAGATTGCAGGATCATATCCACAGTAATCTCTGCCTCAAAGACTATCCCCATGTTGGCCAGCTCATCGATGTCAGCAATCATCTGAGCCACGTGGGACTCAACAGACATGTCATCTGTCATGCGTGAGTGAAAGCGCTTCTTGACTAACTAGTACCTCTGCATCCTCTTGTTAGAGCGATGCAGATCTTGCAACCTTGCTAACATATTATAAGGATCCAAGTCCCTATTTTGTCTGCGAAAGTGCTGAGTCATCGAAGCAAGCATAATGGACTGAGTTGTGTCACAATCATCGCTGTGAGTCTTCCAAAGCTCCAGCTCAAGTGTCTCATTCGGTCCGGGCTTAGGCCCAAGAGGTCTTTGTAAAGTATACAATAGCCTCTCTGAACCTAGGACAATCCTAAGGTTCATTTACCAATCTGTAAAATTCGTGCCCTTGAAGACATTATCTCCCATGATAATGTCGCAGACATTTCCTTTGCCTGTCATCCTGACTATGATAGTCTAACTATCTAGTCAACGATAATGGGTACAGTCTAACTGTTACATAGAAAAATAACAATATATTAGTCCAACTAATAAAGTAATATTGACGAAATTATTTGAAAGCGCTTAAAGCTAAGTATCTGAATGAAATTACAAATTCAATACTAGCCTCCCACTATTTTTCGCCGAGCCTCTAACCCTCTGTCGAGTACTCGGGAAACCTAGTTTCCTAGTGGGCTAGGATCCCGTTAAATAACATACAACCTTGACTTTGGCCAACAAGCTGTATGAAACTTAACTAGGTAGATCTCGAAGATCAATTGGATCTCATCCAATTCCTAGATTCGGTAGGTGGACATCCAAGTCCGAAACACATATACTTTATATATGCCAATATGTCAAACATATTTTCCTAACCTTTTTCCTCTGAATCAAATAAGCCTTGGCTTTGGCACAACAAGCTTAATGATTCCAGTTAAGCGGGACCCATTGACATGGAAAGTTTCGTAATCAATGTCGATGGACAAGAAGTGATCTTGACTTTGGCCAACAAATCACAACTTGGACAAGACACCGATATGTAACAAAACCTTTATGATTCAAACACATCCGCAATTGACAAAGGCCTTGACTTTGGCCAACAAGCCAATGCCAACTTTTGATCTTGAGTAAGAATCACTCAACGGAAGGAAAAACGCTTAATATGTTTTTAGGGTTTTTCGCGTAAATTGGCATCCAATTTATTATCTTTGATTAGGTCTCATCATACACCCTTAAGCATGCTTCTAAAACATCATAAGGCGCAAAAGTAAATTAATAACGATATGCGGATGGATATTTAAACAGATTGTTCCTAGAACAAATCGCTCCATTCCTCTCCCCGACTAGAACTATTCTAACTCCTACCCTTTTACAAAATACTAAAGAACCTCATATACATTGAGGGGAATAGGTGAGAAGAGAATTACAAGGAGTAAAGAGATTATTAAGGCTGGACACGCAGGCCCAATTTAATAAATTCTAAACTTATTACAATTTCCAAAATTGCCCTTGCCCTTCTAATATCCATCCGATATACATTATTCATACATCACATTTATGTATACAATCAAAACATGTTTATTCAATCAATCTAATCCAATTAATTAATCTTTGATTAATGACCATCCAATGTTCAAACAATGATTTGATTTGCGCGAGTCCAACTCGTTTAAGAATAAATACTTTTGAGTACGTATTCTTGAATTATATCGAACTACAACTAAATCCAATTTATTTGTATTCAATACTAATTCTTATTTAATTCCAAATTAAATATTTACACTTACATAGTTGCCTTAAAGACTTGGATTCCAAATCCAATCTTGATGGGTCTCAAAGGCCCAATAACATCCAATGTCATTTTAATTAAAGTCCAATGAGCTTTTAATTGATTTTTAAGGGATGGGCTTTGGCCATAATGAATCAAACCCAAAATGCAAAGGCCCAATAGGAATCACCCTATTGCCATCAAATCAATTTAGGCACATTAGGCCCAATCAAATTCTTTAAAGGGCCAAGTGATGTATTTGGACTTCATGGAATTGGTTTTGGGCCCAATTGGATCCAATCCAAAAGTCCAAAACCAAACTTGGTCAAACCAAGCCCATTAGGCCCAAATACACACTTTTAGCCCAATTCATTTTAAAGGCATATTATCATAATTATAATATTCCAAATATCACAATTATTTTAATTAAAGTGTATTAGTCCATAATTAATTAATTAAACTCAATATTTCCAAAATATTAATTAACTTAATTAATCATGCTTAAACTAATAATTCATGCTTAACATAAAATCAAGCCAAAACACATCATTGCATGCTTGAGACATATTGAAGCCTAAGATCATCATTTCATGCTCAACATGCACTTTGATTTTAACATGAACATTATAGACATTGATTCTAATCAAATTAAACCAACTAGCATCATTTAAACATGCATCTAAACACATTATTTCATGTTACAAAAAACAAAAAACTGCAGTGCATGGGATAGGACCATTCGGCCAAGCTACTCAATTTTTATTTTTTGATTCTTTTGATTTATTTCAATTCTAATCATGCATAACTCTAAGTTATCATGTTGTAAACATACTCAAAGCATCAATTTCAAAAAATCATGCTCAAAATATAAAAGCCTCAAATTTTTAGGTTCAAGATCCCTAGAAATTATCATGCTTAAATTAGGCTCTGATACCATTGTTAGTGTGCCTAGAACATTATTAGGATCTAATAAGCATGAACAACAATAGATATGATCATTATAAGGTGCGGAATAGACTTACAATGAGTGATAGAGCTTTAAAAAAATTTGAGATCAAGATCTCCAAGATCCAAGCTTTTGGATGATTCCAAGCTTTTGAGTAGTTTCCCTATCACCTTTGTTCACTTCCAAAGTGCTAGCTTTTGTTGATTTGAAAACAAATCAAAGAGAGGAGATTGAGAGCATTTTCGGCCAAGCCATTGCTTCTAGGGTTTCTTGTGTTTTGATTTTGTTAAGTGTTCCAAAAGGTGTAGAGAACCCTTTTGTCATTTACTCTAAAGTGAAACCATTTCACCTTTTACCCAAAACTAGGTAGAGATTGGTAAATGGTATTCAAAAAGTAAAACAAGGTAGTTGTGTGGTGGGAACACCTACCACACTTGGCTCCAAATATTTGAATTCAAAATTCAAATATCTCTACGAACATTTCCCGCGACTCGGTTCCATTTAATCCGATTAAACGAACCTACGTCGCTAAATAATTAAATCTAATTCAATTAAATAACGATGCCTCACAAATATATTACGAACGTCGTTCACGAACTAATTCTAAAATAATTCGTTCGTTCGCATTAAAGTCTGACTTTAATCTCGTAATGAAATCCAATTCATTTTAATATATCCGATATATTAATTTTAGCCCATTTGAATAAATTAAATAGAAAAATCAAATTTAACTATTAAATTTGTTTTACCGATTAATTCCAAATTAATCGCGTTCTTTCTCTACTGAACACTTTTAATCCCAGATTAAATAAAGCCCATATTAATCCCATATTAATTTTCTCTCTCTAAATTAATCCCAGATTAATTCTAATTTAAGTCAACTGTCATCGGTGAATCCTTGGGAAGCGACCCAAGAGATATCTGGATATGTTGGAAGTAAATCCGGTTATCGGACTATCCGATAAAGTGAGTACCTCGTACCACGTGCTAACCGATTTACAAGACATGGTTGGCTTCTAGCAAAGCATCGTGCCTACCCAATTCTCCAGAAATATTCTTACTGGAATATATAATCTATGTCAGGCGTAGAATACCTAGTATCTCGTATTGCGATCCAGTATCAGATGTCACATGCTAGGCTTGGGGTGGAATAGTGTCTGCCCCGTACGAAGCACATATCAGATATCAAACAACTAGTCTCTTTGAATCGGATAATCATGACCTTGTCACATTATCCCGATGGTTGCAACATAATAGAGATGGAGTTATGAATCCCTGCGTGATCATCATCTTCATATGTCTGGAGTGATACTTCCGTCTTGACATCACATCCAATACACTACGATTCTCGATAAACCCAATAGAGGCGTACACAGAACCTGTTAAAGCCCTGGACGACCAAAACCAAAGTTTACCGATTGTCGCAAGTATTAGCGATGTAAGTCTCAGGTTAAGACCAAATACATCTACCCTGACGCGGACTCCCATAGACACATATACATACTACCAATGGGATTCCGCAGAGTCTATCCAGAGCGAAGCTGTTTTCCGTACCATCGGTAAAACACAACCTCTTATCGCACTTGCATAAGTATCCTATACTTAAACATATGAGAACTATGCCGTCATGCCCTCACAACGCGCACAAGTGCAATACTAGTCTATTCCGCATTATCGATGTCCAGTCTCGATAATACTACGACTAGGGATATTAAATGATTGAACCTTTACGGATTGATATTGTCTCATATCATCTTAATCCGAAACTAATCATATGAACTTTTACCATTTATATATCAAAGTAAATAAATTACGAAATGATAAAAGGCAATTTCAATATTACATAGTCAATTTTATACAAAAACACAATGTCTTTTACAAACAGTGACGATATGGATCATAAATGTCTAACAAACATAAATTCCATGGTCGAATCCGAATGGACGGTAGTACGGTCTGTACTTGGGTTACAATTCCACGTACCGCTTGAGAAAACTTTCAAGCATGTGTTTCATTTTGTAATTTAATTTTGTATTCATTAATCATTTGTCTTTTATTATTCCGTTATTTACTTTCTGCATGTTATTGCTTTATTTATTTATGTATTGTCAATTTAGTGTGCATGGGCTAATCATGATGGATTAAAGGTCCTCTATTCGAAGGAAATGCCTAAAGGCTACCTTTACCACAACGTTTTGCTACGCCGGATGAAGTATACTTGGTTGAATGTGAAATACGTTCAATCAGACATATGAGGTCCCATATGGATGTTGGCCTTGGTCGCATCTCTTTTATTATTATGTCATTTACTTTTCGTTTGTTATTGCTTTATTTATTTGCGCATTGCTATCTCGTGCGCATGGGCTAATCACGTTGAGCTAAAGGTCCTCCATTTGAGGGAAAAGCCAAAAGGCTACCTTTACCACGATGTTTTACCACGTCGGGTCGCACCTTTTTCCTTCTAATTTTGTTATTCACCTTTTTGTTTGTTAGTTATCGTTTTGTATTCATCGTATTAGTTATCTCTTTTCATTCTGGCGCATCACTTCACGTTTACTTCCATGCATGCTTGCCTCTTTAGTTATTTCTTTTACATTACGTACTGAATTATCCGCTTTTATTATTAATGCTTTTACAGTTATTGTTAATTACATTATTGTGCTTCATTGTTCAATACGTTTTTGAAATTGTGCATTTGCCTTCATTTTTATTTATGTTTATGCGTGTGCAAACTTGTGTGTAATTAAATTATCTTGCATGTGTTGCATAAGACTTGGTTACATTATTGCATAAATCTTTTCATTATAATTGACATAAGTAATGGATCATTCCGAACCTAACAATTTTCGATATTCCTTTGCCAGGGGTGAGTGTGGTCTTAAATCATTTCCCAGTTTACACTGGGTGGCGACTCTGATTATTCTCCGATTTAGTCCCTCGCGGGCTACTCCGCACTCCTAACCTGGCCGCGAGCCCGGACAGCATCGCACACCTTTATGGCCATGTCTACAGTCTGAGGACTCCACTGGGGATAGAGAATCGGCCCCGAAATAATGTCTTGTAATATTTCTGATTTTTTGCTTTAGTTGACCTTGTCTCATATATTTTGCATATCTCTTTTTACCTTGATGGCATATGTATTGTGAAGTCATTTTCGCTCGAAACGGTGGATCGTTATATGGTGTCATCACTCATTGGCACGTACCTTAGGGTATAAAAAAGGTGTGCTCACTTGGTCGTTCGAACCATTGAGTGGGGAGACCTAGTTGTGGGCAACGCTTCACCAGCGGGAGTCTTTATCGATACTCCCATAAAAATGCATAAGAACCATAGTTATATGACCTATAGAAGCCACTCTTTTATGCTTGTGTTTGGGACCATCATCATTTGGATTCATTTGGAATTCTTGTCATGAGATGTGAACTTGTTGGGCCATTTAAACTGGGACGAGTTTGTGTCTTATGACGATTGGGCCAAAAGCTTCTAAAATATTGATGGGCCACTTTGTGTTTAGGCCTCCTAGCATTTGAAATTATTTAGCCACGTTATTGCAAAAGTGTAAAACTGTTAGGCCTTTTTCAACTGGGACAAGTTTACACCTCGCAGTAATATGATTGAACGCTTTGAAATGATAATGGGCCAACTTGTATGAAAACCTTGATGGGTTTAGAAAGTCCAAACATGATCCAAATATGCTAGAAGCATGAGTTTGATATCCGCACTAACTTTCATCCAGAAAGGATACGCCTTGTTACGACATATTTGTATACTTTTAGACGCTTCTAAGTTCATCCCCATGACCACAGTTGCCAAAAGCCCAATTTGTCATTTCAAGACAATGGCACGATCCCATGATCAGCTTAGTCCAAGTTATAAATGGACAGTCTTTGTCTTTTACCGATGGAAGGGACAGAATCGGCCAAGGTTCACCCCGTAGAATAAGAGAGAGCAATTTTGTGTTCCTTACATCAGTGCATAGAATAAGCAATATCTAAAACCAAAATTAGGCTTACCGCGAGTGTGGGAGAAATAAGGTCGGAAGGATATATGTTGTTTGATCAACTCATGCATCGCATGCATACATGTACCATACTAACTCATAGTTTTAAAGCCGCCATAGATACCTGTTGGGTTAGAGAAGAAGGAAGACTCGTCAAAAAGCAGTTAGCGAATATGAGTGAGTCGGATAACGAGGGTTCTCGTAGGATCAGCTAGAGACTAATCTCACTAAGATTATCGAGCAGTTGCAAGCTTTGACCACCGCTGTGGACAATATGGCAGTGCCCCTTGCAGGAGGGGTAGGAAGCTTTGACAATATCAGCCGTAAAGAGCCTCCGAATAGGATGAGTGATGAGATCCCTATTTTTGATGATGACATGGCCCAGTATGCTGCGGGAAGGGTAGCCGAGTCTCAGGAAGAATTGCAGAAACTCAGGGATCAGGTAGAGTTAGTTACTCGCAAGATGAGGGGTAAGCATGAGGATTTACTATACTACGAGGCGATGACTTTCGAGGAGCAGCTACCCTCCCAGTTCAAGATGCCCGATATAGCCAAGTTTAATGAGAATGAGGATCTGAGGGTCCATCTTCGATAGTATGTTTTTGTGATGAGTTCGGTGGGTCTGTCGAAGCTTGGGTTCAGAAGATGTTTGGGATGTCACTTGAGGGGGCACCCGTTGTGTGGTATCACGGCCTGGAGAGAAAGGTCAATGATGATTGGAGGGAATTGGTGGATGCCTTTCTGAATCAGTATGTCATGGATTTGGAGATCGACTTGTCACTTCATGACTTGGAGAATGCCAAATAGAAGCCAGAGGAGAGCTTTAAGGATTATATAGATCGCTGGAAGAGCCAGCTTTTGAAGTTGCAGACTCGGCCCTCGGAGAAGGACCAGATCAAGATGATCATTAAGGGCACTAAGCCCTCTATTTACGGTAAGATGAAGAGGATGAACTCTATGATTGGTGATTTTCGATAGTTGAGGGAGACTGTTATGGATATTGAAGATGAATAAGCTGAGAATAGAAAGTTTTATGGCCTGAATAAGAGGACCATTACGGGGCCTTTAGGAACTAAGCCTGCTTATGCTGAAGTTACCGCCATCAGAAACAGGTGATTTTCTAACCTTTGTAAGTCTTTGTCTAATTTGCTTGAGAAGTTGAAGAGACAGGGACTCCTAAAACCCCTAGAAGCTAAATCACTCCACACCATCCATCACCACACCTCATCTTGAACCTTTATTGCTATTACTGCCAGCAAAAAGTCCATGACACTGACAATAGCACCCACCTAAGGCATGAACTCCAAGACCTCATCGACTCTCATAAGATACTCGACCCAGAAAAAGAATAACCCAATACACACAGAAACCTCATACCTAACTATTACTATGTTCCACCACCCACCTACATGATTCGTTCCGGCCTACCCGAAAGCCTTGTCCCCCAAACCTTTGACCGACAAGCCTTTTGCCTGGGGATTTGGGATAGCAATAGTGAAGATGAGATGGAGCAGGGGAAGAATTTCTGGGAGAACTTCTCGAGCAGTGATGAAGAGGAGGTGAATGGGATGACACGCAATAGGTGTTTTTACGATGATGTAGCGGAGAAAGGCAAGGAAGTGTTGGTAGAAGGCAGAAAAGTGGCAGAGAATATGGGTAATGCTGAGGGAGATGTGGTGTTGCGTCAGTTGAAGAGGATGCGGGCACAAATGAGCATTTGGGAGTTATTATGTGCATCTCAGAAGTACATGCGTGCCATGGTGGAGGCTTTAAGTACGATAGTGGTACCAGAGGATGTCAACCCCACAATATTTATAGGGTCGGTATAGAAAGAAGTTTTGCAGGTGATAACATTCTCTGAGGAGGAACTCCAGTTGAAGGGAAGAGATCACAATAAACCACTGTTCATAAGAGCAGAAGTGAAGGGAAAGAAGACATCTTGTGTGATGGTGGATGATTGATCATCTATCAATGTGTACCCTTTGAAGATTCTGTCAAGGTTGGGTATGAAGGCAACAGATTTGAGTCCCTCCAACATGACTATAAAGGCGTATGATGACAGTAAGCGGGGAGGAGAAAGCACTTTTACGATGGTAGTCAAAGTGGGCCCAATTGAGGATGAGGTTGAGTTCACGGTGCTTGATACCCCGACCACTTTCCCTTTGCTATTGGGGAGGCCATGGTTTCACAAGCTCGGGGGCGTGCCCTCCACTTTGGACCAGGTCATTAAGTTTCCATACGGTGGGGAGATCATCACCATCAGAGCTGAGATAGATAATATTGTGGCCACTTTGGAGATACGGCCTTTCACAAGGTTCCAAGTCGCGGAAAACTTTGAGGAGTGGTGGATCCTAAGGTAGCTAGGATCATGGAGAAGATGAAGTTGGAGCCAGACATAGGTTCGAGTGTTGGAGGAGCACTGCCAGACTTCAAGGGGCAGACCACTAAGAGAGGATTGGGATACAAATCCGACTAGGATAAGCCGAAGATTAAGAAGAAAGTGTTGAAGCTGACATAATACTTCATGAAAGCTATGGGGTATCAAGGAGAGCCTGAACCAGTGGAAGTCAACGGGATCATGGTACCGGGATTTGAGATCTTCTAGGAAGTGATGGGCAAATAGCCACAGGTAGAAGAAGTTGCAAAGAAGGAAGACAAGTGGGAAGAAAAGCTGATGCAGCTAGAGAGTCTGACGCTCGAGGAGAGCAAGGAGACCGAAGAAGATGAGGCAACAAATGACGAAGATGTTTATTTTCCAGATTTGTTTGATTGTAATCCCACTTTCGCTAATAATAAAGACATTCATTTCGCTTATTTATCTGAGTCTCTTCCATTTAAATTGCACGACATAAGCATATTTGATATTAATTCAACCAAAATAAACACATTCAACCATGGTACGCCTGAAATCCCCAAGGATATTCTAATTACGAATGAGGTTACCTCTGAGGAGCATAAAGAATTAGAGGGAATGTTAATCAAATACGTTAATGTATTCGCTTGGTCCTACGAGGACGTGCCCGGGGTAGATAGAAGTATCGCCCAACAAGTAATACTGACTTATCCGAACTTAAGACCGGTAAAACAGAAGCTCCGAAGGATAAGACCTGAGTGGGCCAAAAAGGTTAGAGAAGAAGTCAAGAGGCAGATAGACGTGGGATTTTTAGAAGCAGTGAAATACCCTGAGTGGTTAGCAAACATTGTGCTAGTGCCGAAGAAAGATGGGAAGGTCAGAATGTACGTAGATTATAAATACCTTAACAAAGCTTGCCCAAAGGATGATTTTCCTTTACCCCATATAGATGTACTGGTTGATAGCGTGGCTTTATCCATTATATACTCATTCGCAGATGGGTCCTCATAATATAATCAGGTCCTTATGGCTAAAGAATACAAGTATAAGACTACATTTGTCACTGAGTAGGGCACGTATTGTTACAAGGTGATGTCGTCTGAGCTCAAGAATGCATGAGCCACTTATCAATAAATGGCCACTACGTTATTCTATGACTTGATGCATATGGAGATCGAAGTATACGTGAACGACATGATGGTGAAGTCGGAGATAAGAAGCAAACACATAGAAGCACTAGAGAAGTTCCTTCAGAGAGTCGACAAATACAACCTGTGACTAAATCCCAAGAAGTGTGTGTTCGGGGTAACATCGGGAAAGCTGCTAGGACACAAGGTAAGAATGGGAGGAATAGAAATAGACCCTAAGAAGATCAAAGCGATTACTAAAATGCCCGCGCCGAAGACGGAGAAAGAAGTTAGAGCTTTCCCCGAGAAGATCTAGTACATCAGTCTATTCATCACTAAGCTGACGTTATTATGTGAGCCCATCTTCAAGCTGTTAAGGAAAGACCAATCAGTGAAGTGGAATGGGTAATGCCAAGAAGCCTTTGACAAGATCAAAGAATACCTGGTGAAAACCTCCTGTCTTGAAACCTCTAAGACCTGGCAAACCCTTAGTGTTGTATTTGGCCATAGAACCCGAAGTGTTGGGGGCGATGATGGTACAAGCAGATGAGACGATGGTAGAACATGCAGTCTACTACCTCTGTAAGAAGATGCTTCCGAATGAATCCAACTATCAAGAAGTAGAAAAGATCTGTTTGGCAGTAGTGTGGGCTTCTAGAAAGTTACATCATTACTTCCAATCCTACAAGATCCAAGTGGTAGCAAAGGAGAATCCCTTAAAGTATCTGCACTCGGTACCTTCGCTAGTAGGTAAGTTAGGCAAATGGTTGGTATTAGTGACGGAGTTTGATATTGAATATCTCACTTTTAAAGTAATCAAAGGGCGAGCCGTAGCGGAGTTCCTGACATTACAACCTATAGAATGAGATCAATACAAGTTTGAATTCCCTGACGATGAAATTCAGGCTATAGCGGTCCAATGATGGATGATGTATTTCGACAGAGCGGTGAACTACAAATGAGCCAGAATAGGAATCGTGATAATAACCCCCGAAAGAGAAAACCTACCTATGGCCAAGAGGCTGACACTCGGAGTAACCAATAACATGGCTGAATATGAAGCATGTGCCTTTGGATTGACATCGCTAATAACCTTATGAGCTAGAAGCGTAGAGTTCTACGGAGACTCGATGTTAGTAGTCCGACAGATGCAAGGAGAATGGGAATTGAAGGAAGAACGGTTGATACCCTACCTATTCCACCTCAGGAAGCTGGCACAAGCTATTACCGATTGTAAATTCCAGCACTTGTCGCGAGAAGAGAACCAAATGGCAGACGCGTTAGCCACACTAGCCACAACTTGGGAGAACCTGGAGAAATTGGTGATGATACCACTAGTGTTGACGACAGTAAGTAAGCCCAGTTACGAGATAGAAAGGATCTTAGAAGTAGAGGTCGACGATGAAAAACCTTGGTGCTATGGTCTTCAGCGATACCTAGAACGCGAGGAATTCCCGGAAGAAGCCAGTAGGAAGGACATGATAGCCATTCAGAAGTTGGCTTCCCAGTATGTGAGTTTGAAGGGAGAACTATACAAGAGATAAGCGAATGGCATCTAACTGAAGTGTTTAAGGAAGGAAGAGGCTCAGAAAGTGATGGAAGAAGTACACGCCGGAGTATATGGACCGCACATGAACGGATTGAATTTGTCTCGCAAGATAGTGAGGCAAGGCTTCTACTGATTGACCATGGAAGCTAACTGCACGAAGCTGGTGAAGAATTGTCACGATTTTCAAGCGCAGTTGCACGGACTGTCAAAATCGTGGCCTTTTCAGGATGGGGAATTGACATGATCAGAGAAATTCGACCCTACGCGTCAAATGGACATTGTTTTATAGTAGTGGCAGTAGACTACTTTTCGAAATGGGTGGAAGCCGATTCGTTTCGTAACGTTACAGCAAAGCAGATAGCGAAGTTCATAGCCTGGAACATCAAATGTTGATACAGAATGACATATCACGTGGTAATAGACAACAGAGTCTAGTTTCAAGGAGAAACGAAGGCGATGTAATAGAAGTACGGAATAGGACATCATAAGTCGTCACCTTACAGACCACAAGCAAATGAGGTAGTCGAGGCAGCTAATAAGATGATAAAGAAGATACTAGCCAAGATGACATAGAGTTACAGAGATTGGGCGAACAAACTACCGTACACCCTGTGGGGGTACAGAACTTCTGTGAGAACGGCAACGGGAGCCACGCCTTATTCTTTTATCTACGGAATGAAAGTAGTATTACCGATGGAAATAGAGATACAGTCAATGCGGGTACTAGCGGAGGCAGAGTTACCTGAACAAGAATGGGCCTCACAGAGATTCGAACAGTTAGAATTACTAGATGAGAATAGAATGAAGTCATTACACCTTATGCAGTTGTATCAAAAGAGATTGGCCTGCGCATTCAACAAGAAGGTGCGCTCTACCAAGATTAGATAAGGTGACTAGTACTCAAGCAGTCAAAGTCGTCGATGATGGACCCGAGAGGAAAGTTCAGACCCAACTGGGAAGGACCCTACAAAGTCAAGAAAAAGATGGGGAACGGGGGTGTGAGACTGTCAGATTTAGAAGGGAATGAGTCCACCGAGACAATCAACGTGGATAGGTTGAAGCAATATTTCCCCTGAGGAAGAGAAAACCAAACGATCACCAGGAGAACTGGCGGAAAACCTAACCCAGCGGAACAGAAAACACATCTATGCATGCATAGATACAGGTAACTTACTTGCATTTTTGTGTTTTGTGTTCACAGGTTTCGAAGAAAATGAGGAAAAATGGCAAATACAAGTAAGCCTAGAGTAGCAACACAGTATTAGCAGTTTGGGAATGAATCCCAGGGTCGAGACTACACTATCAGCAGTTGAACGGAAGAATTTCAGTGGAGTGAAAAAAGAGAGAGAGAGAGAGAGAAGTGTGTATATATATATATATATGGTCTATATGCATAACTTATGAGTTATACTCTACTTAATCATGCTATACTTTTATGAAATACATTTTGAAAATCTTTTTTGAAAGACTGCTTTCTGAAAACTGCTTTCTGTAACTCTTTATAAAACCTGTTATTCTGAAGTATTATTTTCTGAAAACTATTTTTTTTTTTTAAAAAAAAAGGTTCATCTGAATACTATTTCTGAAAACTAAAATTCCTATCTGAAATCTGAAAAATTGTTTCTAAATTCCAATTTAGAAAACTGTTTACTATAATCTGATTTCTTGAAATCTAGGCACTGAAAATCTAAAAACAGTGTACTGAAAGTCTGAAAACTGAAAATCTGAAAACTGCTCTACGTCCAGGAAACCGACTCAACTGGACGTCTCTCTACACCCAGGAAAATGACTCAACTGGGTGTGCTCTATGCCCAGGAAAACGACTCAACTAGGCATCTCTGAAACTGGCGGTGCCCTACGCCCAGGAAAATGACTCAACCGAACGTAGAGCTCCATGTCCAGGAAAATGACTCAACTGGACATAGCCACCACTAGAGTCCAGGTACACGAACCTAAGCCGTCGTCCTGACTCTCTACATGTGCACATGTCTCTGGATCCGTCAATTCCAACTGTATCTTAAGTTACATACTGGGGTTAGTTTTTCCCTCATGCCCTGAAAAACATAAAACCTTATTTTATTTCTCTAAAAATGTAAATATATTTTCTGAAATAAATTTCTTTCTTTCAAAGAAAACTTTGAAAATTTTCTTTAAAATAGGTTTCAAAATGATTCTTAACTTTAGTTTAATTTCTGAAAATTATAAAACACACATATGCATGGTCATTTCTAATATTTTCTTTAAATTCCCTATTGCCTAAAATCAAGAATTCATCATCACCATCACCATATTATGTCTCAAATCTATAAGCAAAATGGAACTTAGTCAATAAATGGTTCACAGTCTCAGACTATACCTAAAGATAAGTATTAAGCAGAAAGAAACAAAAAAAAAAAAAATTAAAGGACAAGTGGAGATTAATCAAAATTAGCTGAAAATATCTTGCAGAACTCAACAAGGAACAACAATCTTTGGCAGTTATAAAATTGATATGATGTTAAAGTAAAAGAAACCCTCATTGCAGTATCCCATAGCTTAAAGTAAAGATACAAATCTAATCTATCAGGCATAATATCTAAGAAGCTCCAACTATTAAGTCATTTTTCAAAAACCCTAGGATCATGTCTAATCTAATATAAAAGCTAAAAGAAGAAAATCATTCACAGAGACAAAAAGTGAATCTTTCAGAACATAAAGTACACAGACAAACGAAGCATTAGCTAAATAACAGCTTACCACACTAACAAAAGAGAAAGTAGAATCCATTTTTCTCTGTTTCTTAATAAGAACTAATTTTTAACCTTCTCCACCCAATGACCAGCCCCCTAACTGCAGAATTTCCTCCCCCAAATAGGTTACAATTTCTTACTTTAGTATCTATAAACACTCAAATCTACTTCCCAAGTTCCATCGTTTCAGCTTAATTCATGTATAACCAAACTCATAATACTAATATAAGCACAATTATACACATATACAATATATAAGCCCATGTCATACACACAAGCAACATTCTAGTCACCATTACTGATTCCATCAACATCAAAACATGCTCAATAACACATTCACAATTCCAATTTACCCAAAAAAAGATAACCTAGAAAATATAACATAATACGTCTCAACACCACTATAAATATGAATAACCATTTAATATAACTCAAATAAAAAAAAATTCCCACAATTAATCAAGAACAAATTCGGCTAAATGCATACCCAAATTCTAAATTTTAAAAGTTTCAGATAAATTATTGCTTTAATCATATTATTTCATCATCTCATGCATCAAACATCACCATAGGGTTCTTATTCATGTCCAATAATCTCACTTTACTTCAATTCTTTCATGAGTTTTAAGAAATAGAGATAAGGATAAACAATGTTAAATTCGAAATTAGCAAGGATAGATGGAAAAAGAGCATGCTTACTTGGTTTAGGAAGAGATAGCTTAAATTTGTCTCCATTATTAACGTGTAGAGAAGAATTTGGTGGTTGCTTCTTTTGGAAGCCAAATTCGTGGGTGTATATCTATTATTTATTTATTTATTTCCTTCTTCTTCCTATGTTATCCCTCTCTCGGTTTTGCTCTTCTTCTCTCATTCTATTTTTTGGTTTCTTTTCGGTCTCTATGTTCATTTCTCTCTCTTTTTATTTTTTTGAGCTTGTAAACTGTATATGCGTGTATTCTCTGTGTGCCGTGCGTGTATGTTTAGTTTAGGTGGGTGTGCTCTCAGTTACATGTGTGTGTGTATTATGTGTGTGTGTCTATATATATATATAATATATATATATATATATATATATATATATTACTTATATGCTTCTAGATATTTCTAGGTCTTATTTATTACTTGTGTGTATAGAATTTTCTAATTAAATGGCTGAAAAATAAATCTAGATAAATCTAAATTTTTATATATCTATATACTCTATTTGATAAATCCAAATTGTCCTCTTTTAACAATTAATCATCAATATCTTTTAACTCATCCCTTGCAATAGTTCCCGTTTTTCCGTAAAATAAACTTCGCGTTCGGGGGCGTCCTCTCGCGTGAGAAAATAAAATTCGGACAAACTCGATAAAATAATAAGGGATGTTACACCTGGGGTTAATAATTTGGAATATTTAATTAATAGCTTAATTAATATTTCGAGATTATTGGAGCTCGGAACTGTAGGTCTATTTGGTCTTCGTGCTAGTTAAATATATTATAGCGGATTTAGTATAATTGGATAGTCCAATTATATACTCACATATGTATAAAAATTATTAATATGATTAATAATATTATTTGTCACACATAGGCCTATATATTAAAAGTTAATATATGATTTATATAATAAATGATTATATGATAATTGTTTATTATTACTTATTAAATTATATTAGATGTAATTTAATAGAAGGCCATTATTGGAATTTCATGATTATGGGTTTTGGAAACTTTTGGTATTAGTTTGGAAGTTATTACTTTCAAAAGATTAATCAAACATTAATTTTGTAACATATATTGTCTTTATGGAGAGTTAATATTAGTGTTTCAAAATTAATATCATTATAATGCTATTGCCAAATTTTGCATGGAGGAAAATGAAAGTTTTCTTTGATGGCTTTGGAAGTTATGTATTTGTAAAGGCAATTGCATATTTAATTTTTGTAATTTATTTTGTCATTCAATTCTTGATTGATGTTACAAAAATTAAAGAGGAAATTCTTACCTTGGTCGATTCTAACATTAAAGGGGAGGGTTTGGTTGCTTTGGTTTTTTGGAAATAATTTAACCTAAGTATATAAAGAAAATTTGATTTTGTTTTGCAGCTCTCTCATATTCTTGAAAATCCTAGCCTCCTTCTTCTTCTTCACTATTCTCTTAAAAGTTGAGAAACTCTATTGAAGAACAAAAAGAAGAAAAACAAAATATTTTTTTTGTGTGACAAAATCTCTAAATAGTTTAGGGACATTTTTATGTGAGTCAAACCCACACTTGTTTCCATTGGTTGTGAGACATAGCACGGAAGACCTCGTGGTATTGAATCACATTCATCTTCTCAATCTTTTATTGATCCACGGCAGTGAGGAGTGACTAGCCTCATTGTCGTACATTGTAAGCGGTTTCGGGGTTCCATTTGTTTTTGTTTTAATTCGAGATTTTGGGAAACACTTGGGGATATTTTGGGGCTGTGTTGGGACTGTTTTTTGAGTGAAAAATCAGACCTGAAATATCCTTGCTGGTCACGAAAATCAGGGGCTGATTTGTATGAGTTCGGTTGTGTAAGGGTCAAAAACAGTCCATTATTTCACTACAGTTCAAGGGTTGTTCGGGGACTGTTTTAGGGGCATTTCGGGGTTGAAATCTTGTCCGAAACAGAAATAAAATTTCAGCTGTTGATTACATTCGGCCAAAGGAAGGGAAAAGTAGAAAAAAAAAATTTCAACTCTGATCCTTGTGCCTAAAACGCTTCCGTTGCGTGAGGAAAGCGTTTCCTACAATTGGCGTCCAGAGCGAGGTTGAAAAGTATTATTAACCCTTCTCTTTTTCATTTAAATTTTCTATTTTTAATATATTTATATGAGCTATAAATATGATATACATGTTTAGATGAGTGAGCACAATATAATTTTCATATGATGAATGTTTTTGTTATTTCATGTGATGAATGGATTTTGCATTGGTCGTAAATTTTTCCGGCTCTTATTTTTGTAGTTGGTTTTGTTTTTGGGATGTAAGGCCATAAGGCCATAGTTTACATGTATTGTAATTTTAATTTTCAATAGAAAATTTCAATTCTTGTAATTTGGAGCACCGAAGTCGCAAAAGGAGCCAACACCACTTTGAAGCGGGATTTGAAGATCAAGGAAGGCCTTGATGAATCTTATGTGCTAATTAGATTAGTATATGAAAAATAAGAGCTCGGTCAATGCAAAATAAATTTTATGTTATATGTATGTTTATTTTGTATTGTTTGAATAACATGTCATAAAGCTTAGGGTGCCCACTCTTGCATTTTACATGTCATAACATGTTTTAGATGCATTATTATTATAGACATAAAAATATGAATGTATGTAATTTAAAGTGTTTAAATTAGAATATGATATGCATAGAAAATAATTAATTAGATTAATTGGATTTATGGTTTAAAATTTGAATTCTAATATATTGGGCTTAATTGGTGCATAATAAATTCCATTAGTATATATGATGGAAATCCGGATATAAATTCCATAGCAGATTCTGAATGAACGGTAATATGGTCTGCACTCGGGATACAATTCCACGTACCATTGGATTTTATAACGCACTAAGATTTATTAAAATGTTTAATTAAAATTTTGACCTTTTAGAATTCCATAAATTTTAAACTTATTAGTGTTCTAGTATTTTAAGAGGTTAAAATATAGTAGCCCATTAATACCACTCTAATTAAATCATTTTAATTGAGTTAAACTATTAGTATAGACTAATGGAATATTAGTGATATAATTTTTAAGAGTGAAAATTGGTTAGGTCACTCATGTTAAACTAGTGTAAATAAAAATTATGATTTAGCCACCATAAATTTATCCACACTAGTTAAAATAAAGTATTAGATATTTTATAGATAGAAACCTTAATTATAATATAGTGAGTGGGAGAGAGATATACGACAGTATATCCCGCGATCTCCGTTGTTAGTCCAAAAATGTGGGATTCAAAAGGCGTATTGAGACGGCTTTGCTTTCGTCCCCCTACGGATGGTGTCTATTTTGGGTCAATATCAGGTTTGGGTTCTGAGAGGATATGGATTCTAGATGTATCTTGTGAACTGACCTACCCTACAGCGGCACTTCACTTGTTAAGTCCAAGAATCCCGAAACGGTGGGTTACACTTATAAAGAAATAATTTACTGTTAATAAAATTCCTTGATCGAATAGAACAGTAGTTTTTTAATAAATGAATAAGAGTTATTCTCGCATATGTTAAATTGACTGAGATTGTCTCGATCTATCATGCGAGTACTTGACCTACCCTACGGCGGCACTTACTTGTGGGATGATAGATTTCCTTGGCATAGTAATTCTCTTAGGTTTCTAATTCATCATTCATGATTCATGCATCATGTTTAATTTTATGCCAAAATTATTTGACGATTTTAATATGCGATGGATGAATGTTAAATGCATGCTTATTTGATTTTTCAGCCATGGTTTCTCCAATAATTTCCATTCTCTCAAACGATAAATTAACGGGAGAAAACTATGTTAAGTGGAAAAGTAACATGAACGCTATCCTAGTCTGTGAAGACCTAAAGTTTGTCCTGACGGAGGAGAGTCCTCCCGAGCTGGCCAGAAATACTGGTCAAGCTATGCGCGATACATACCAGAAATGGGTCGCAGCAAATGAGAAAGCCCACTGCTACTTTCTAGCAGGGATGTCTGAGGTTCTTGCTGCAAAGCATAAACCTATGGCTCTAGTATCTCAGATGATGGAGTCATTACAGGGCATGTTTGTGCAGCCTTTGGAGCGCCAATGCCATGAGGCCACGGTCTCAGCGATGATTGCTAGGATGAAAGATGGGATATCAGTCCAAGAGCACATCTTGAGGATGGTGACCTATCTCAACACTGCTGAAACTCATGGAGCTCGTATTGACGAGCGTAGCCAGGTTACCATGATTATGGAAACTCTTCCGAAGAGTTTCTTTCAGTTTGAAAGCAACTATGTTATGAACAAGTTGACTTTTACTTGGACCCAACTACTTAATGAGCTCACCCATTACGAGTTTATGCTTGTGGATCCTCGTAAGTCCGATGCAGCGGTAAATATTGCCGAGTCTTCTAAATATGTAAAAATGAAGAAGTAAAACACTGGGAAGGCTAAGGGAAAGCCCATGAAGAAGAAGAATAAGAAAGGCTCCAAGGATGCCAAGCTCAAAGGAAAATGTTTCCAATGCAACAAGAATGGGCATTGGAAAAGGAATTGTCCTAAATGCCTTGCTGAGCTGAGGAGAAAAAGGAAACAGGTAAATATGATTTACTCGTTATTGAATCTATATTAGTGGAGGATGATAAATCTGCTTGGATTGTTGATTCTGGAGCCACTAACTATGTTTGTTCTTCTTTGCAGCTACTTGATTCATGGAAGGACCGTGCTGAAGGTGACTACACCATAAGGGTCGGGACAGGGGATTCCGTTTCAGCAAGAGCAGTGGAATTTTCTAGTTTAAATTTCATGAATAATAGTTATTTAAATTTGAACAATGTGTTATTCATTCCTGGTTTTCGTAGGAATTTGATTTCTGTTTCTAAACTTTTGGATGATGGTTATTCAGTTTCTTTTAATAGCAATTTGGTTATTATTGGTAGAAATGGATTAACTATATGCACAGGAAAATCAGAAAATAACTTATATGTGTTAAGACCGTTAACACATAGGTCACTGCTCAATGCTAAAATGTTTAAGGTTGAGAAACCTAAAACTAAAGGGCCTAAGATTTTTCACGATTACACATATCTATGGCATCTTAGACTTGGTCATATCAACCTTGACCGGATAAATAGATTGATAAAGAATGGAGCCTTAAACAAGTTAAAGCTCAGGAATTTACCAGTTTGTGATTCCTATTTAGAAGAAAAAATGACCAAGAGACCTTTTACTGGAAATATATAAGAGCCAGTCAACCACTTGAGCTAATACATTCAGACGTTTGCAGACCGATGAATGTAAGAGCCCAAGGTGCTTATGAATACTTCGTCACAATCACTGACGATTATTCAAGATATGGGTATGTCTACCTAATGCATCATAAATCAGATACCCTTGAAAAGTTCAAAGAGTATCGTGTTGAGGTTGAGAACCAATTAGGTAAGACAATCAAAGCTCTACGATCGGATCATGGAGGGGAATACCTCGACAAAGATTTCAAGGAATTCTTAGTTGAGCATGGGATAGTATCCCAACTCACAGTGCCCGGAACACCACAGCAAAATGTTGTTGCAGAGAGGAGAAACCAAATCCTACTAGACATGATGAGATATATGTTTAGTTATAGCTCACTACCTAGTTCATTTTGGGGATATGCACTACAAACCGCAATGCATATCCTTAATGTAGTCCCATCTAAATCTGTTCCTAAGACTCCCTTAGAGTTGTGGAATAGTTGTAAAACTAGTTTACGATATTTTTTGCATATGGGGGTGTCCAACATATGTGCTGAAGAATAAGACTACAAAGTTAGAGCCACGTTCTCATGTGTGCCTATTTGTAGGCTATCATAAGGAAACTAGGGGTGGATTCTTCTATAGTCCTGATGATAACAAAGTATTTGTATCGATAAATGCCACGTTTCTAGAGGAGGACTATATGTAGGAGTTCAAACCTTAGAGTAAGGTGTTACGCGAGGAATTACTTTCTGGTTCGACCAACACACCACCGTCAACAAAAGTTGACAAACACATAGCACCTTCGATATCTGAGAGTCAGATGCAAGTTCGTCAAAATGATCTACCACCTAGACGCAATGGAAGGGTTGTGTTGGACAATTATGATCCATAGCGTCACTATTTGTACAGATCATTGTGTTGTTGTATAAATTAACTATGTGACAAAGGAGATTGCCCTCTTATCATTTGTGATTAGATCACCAAGATATATAAATGATGAGAGGTCCTTATGATTTGTTCCTTGATTGAGAACGATATGAGACAGTATCAATCAACGAAGGATAAATCATTAAATATCCCTAGTCAGAGTATTATCGAGATTGGACATCAATAAATACGTAAAAGACTTGTATTGCACTTCTGCACGTTGTGAGGGCATAACGGGCATAGTTCTCATATATTTAAGTATTGGATACTTATGCAAGTGCAGTAGGAGGTTGTGTTTTACCGATGATACGGAAAACAGCTTCGCTCTGGATAGACCCCCTCGGAATCCCATTGGTAGTTTGACTATGTGTCTATGGGAGTCCGACATTAGGGTAGGTGTATTTGGTCTTAACTTGAGACTTGCACCGCTAATGCTTACGACAATCAATATACTTTGGTTGAGGTCGTACAGGGCTTTAACCGGTTCTGTGTACGCCGATACTGGGTATATTGAGAATCGTAGAGTATTGGGTGTGATGTCAAGACGGAAGTATCACTCCAGTCATAGTGGAGATGATGTCACGCAGGATACGGTATTAGTGCTCTTAAGTGCTGCGCGGCCATCAGGATATTATGACTAGGTCATGTATATCCGATAATAGAGACTAGTTACCAGACATCCGACAAGTGCTTCATACGGGGCAGACACAACTCCAGCCCTAGGCCTAGCACGTGACCATCCGATACTGGACCGATATGCACTATACGATGTATACTACGCCTGATATAGATCACATATTCCTGTAAGGATATTTTCGGAGAATTGGGTAGGCATAGCGCTTTGCTAGAAGCCAACCTTGTCTTGTGAAATCGGTAAAACGTAGTACTTGGTACGTACGTGTTTGGATAGTCCGACGACCGTATTTACTGCCAACATATCTGGAGATCTCATGGGTCGCTTCCCAATGATTCACCAATGATATATGACTCGCACTTTAATTAATATGGGATTAATTCGATGAGAGAGAAAATTAATCTGGGATTAATATCAGAGATATTTTATCTAGGATAAAATATCAATAAAAGAGATATAACGATTAATTTGGAATTAATCGGTAAATTAATATATTTGATATATTAAACGAAATTGGATTTCATCGCGGAATTAAAATTGGATTTTAATTCAGGCGAACGAATTAATTTAGAATTAATTCGTTAGCGAAGTAAATAGTAATTATGCTTGGCATGATTATTTAATTAAATTAGATTTAATTGCGACGCAACGGATAAATCGTTAATTTGGAATTAAGGAACCCGAGCCCGAGATTATTTGCGAGCGCATTCGCATTTCGAATTCGAGTGCGGCACGCAAATCAAATCAAGCGTCAAATCATTAGTCGTATCAAGCGTTAAATCGCTAGTCGTTTCAAGCGTCAAATCACTTGTCACTTTGAGTGATGTGACTTGACAACTTGAAAGACTTGATATGACTTGATGGATTTGTGATGTTGGAGTGTGGAACACTCAAGCTCATTAAGGTTAATTTAATTTAACTTTTTGGAAGCAAATTAAATGGAAAATCATTTATTATTTTTTGACAAAATATATAAACTAAATTGAATTACCATTTAGCTAACCTAACATCACAAAATCTCTTCTCTTTCTCTCTACTTAGCTCACTCCCAAAGGCAGTAAACTGCACTATTTGGGCGTGAATGATGAAGCAATTTTGGCCATTTTTATGGCAAACTTGGCTAGAGCTAGCACTCCGAGAGTTATACGAAGGTGTTAGGGAAACTCACCCACGAGCCGGGAATCAAACGACGAAGATTCGAAGCTCAAAATCTCAACTCAAAACTGAAAAATGCAAGCAGTGGACTGCTCACTGTTGCGCCACTTCAAGGAATGAATTTCAAGTTTTGTTCGTCATCAAATCGTCTCAACCAATCGATGTGAGTATTCCGCAACTTCTTTGATAAGTATTTCACACATTTTCATGCTTGTTTGATGATCTTGGGACCTAGATTTAAACCAACAGGTTGTACGATAACTTGGTCGCTACCTTGGGGTTAGATAGGCACAAATTATAGCATCTAGCGATGGTATAGATGGTCCATTAACCTATCGTAGTGCAATGGATGATTCTGACAAAGAGGAATGACTCAAAGCAATGAACCTAGAGATGGAGTCCATGTACTCCAACTCAGTCTGGGAAGTTATAGACCAACCTAATGGGGTAAGACCCATAGGTTGCAAGTGGATCTACAAGAGGAAAAGGGGATCAGATGGGAAGGTACAGACCTTCAAGGCTAGACTAGTGGCCAAAGGTTATACCCAGAAAGAGGGAGTTGACTATGAGGAAACTTTCTCACCAGTAGCCATGCTTAAATCCATCCATACTCTTCTATCCATTGCCGTATATTATGACTATGAAATTTGGAAAATGGATGTCAAGACTACATTCTTGAATAGAAATCTTGATGAGAGTATCTATATGATACAACCAGTGAGTTCATAGCCAAAGGTCAAGAGCAAAAAGTTTGCAAGCTGCAAAGGTCCATTTATGGACTTAAGCAGGCATCTCTATCTTGGAATATAAGATTTGATACCACAATCAAGTCTTATGACTTTGAGCACAATATTGATGAGCCTTGTGTATACAAGCGCGTCATTGACGGGAATGTGATTTTTCTTATTTTATTCATTGATGATATTTTGCTCATTGGGAATGATGTAAAGATATTATAAGATGTGAAAACCTGGCTAGCTAACCAATTCCAAATGAAAGATTTGGGAGATGCCAGTTATATTCTTGGGATTTAGATACTTCGGGATCGCAAGAAATGACTGTTAGCTATGTTTCAGGCATTCTTTATCGATAATATCCTTGTACGATTTGGGATACAGAATTCCAAGAAAGGCAATCTGTCTTATCGGCATGAAATTCATTTGTCAAAGAAATAATGTAACATCCCAGATTTTCGGAACTGTTCTAGAGGATTCCCGGACTGACGTTATAGTCTCGGAGCATGTTGAAAACAGAGAATAAGAGATCAAGTGACGTCATATGGGTCGGAATGATATAAAGTGAAGAGTTGTCGCATCAGAAGACTCGCCGTTTCAAGGAATCAGTTACGCGATATTTATTATAAACGTAAAGTTTACAGTTTTGATCACAAAATTAGCAAATGAACTCCGATTGAGTTGATTCTTGAACCATCGTACTCGTTTTTCCGAGATGAACAACTTTCACGTTGAACGTTTTTCGAAAATCATGTCATAAAGGCTTCAAAAGTGATTATAGAAAATACCCTTATAAGTGAGGGCATTTTTGTAATTTCTGGAACAATATATATTATTATTATTATTATTATCAGCATATACAGAAATTAAAAACAAAAAAAAAATAGACAGAGGCTTGCATCGCACGAGAGAGATAAAGGAAGAGGGCATGCGCCGGCGGCCACTACCGGCCGGCGCACCAGTGCAGGGGGACTCGTCTGGCCACCACGCATCCGGTGGTGGCCGGCGACAGTCCAGAAAGCTTCCGGAACGATGAGAAATAGAGGGGGAAAGAGGCACAAATAGGTTTGACGGATCCGACTCGTCGGCTCGTCTCATATCCCAAGCCACATACCGAATCGAAGCCCTCAACGAGTACTACAAGTGTGCGGAGTCGGTTTTACCGAACAGCAACCGGTTGCATGTGAAACGAAGAAAAAAGAAACAAATAAATAGTAACCTGTGATGAACAGTAACTCTGATCGAAATTCCGATCACACCAGCGCGTCCGAATATGGCCTCGAAATTTCGGTATGACTCTCCGTTTAGAATTTGTCATTTTAAAGTTTACAGTTTTATATTCGGATGTTTCCATTAGTTCCGTAGTGTAGCGAATTAGCATAAAATGAATTGGATATGTTTTAATACGTTAAAACGATAAATGTGGTAGAATCCGGGGAGAAACGAATTTGATTGATCGATCCGGTAGAATTAGCGAGTTTCTGGTAAAACGGAGTTGCTTGCACTATTGAGCGTAGATGACCATAGCCATGGTTGAGATATAAATATGATATTGCGAGAGTAATTAAGTCATTCTGGATAGGTTCGGAGGGTTCGAGACCCTTCCGTAGCGTTTGCAGAAATTTTTCCTTAAGATTTGCCGCAAACGCGTAATATGAGAATATGAGCTATTTAGTTAATTCAGAATAGTATAGAAAGGCATATTAGAATAATGAAGCTTAAACCGTAGAGTCGGGGAGGATTCGTGTGTTTCCGGAAAGTTCAGAAGTTTATATAGATGAGTAGAAAGTTCCACAAATAGCGGTTCTAACATATGTTGTGATTTGTTTTGACAGATCGGGTCCAGGTTCGGAGTGTCCGTCAAGCCAGGTAAGTAACTCATGCTACGAATACTTAAGAGATTTCACATTGTTCGTAATTAAAGTTGTATATAGTTACATGCATGGAACATGTATATATATAAAGAAACTTTATAGGTATATGTGTAAACATGAAACCAGATATATTTATATATACATATGTAAGTAGTAAGAGATCAGTAAACTTGAGTTTGAAAAGTATAAGAATGACAAGTTTATGTACACACATAAAGCGTGAGGAAATGTTTAAAAATACTATATTATAAGACTTGGGTTTGGGGGTTGTTGAAAACTACACCATAGGGAAAGGGACCAGTGATATAAATGGAAGTTTGTAACTTATGCAATATATAAAAATATTAGTATGCATGAGTAAATCGGAACTAGTAAGCATATAAGACTGGTGTGAATGCAAAAGTTCAAGATTATGCGAGAGTGAGTATATATATGTTTAGCACCATGAGTATAGATACATGTATATAAGATGATAGAGAGCATAAATGAGTAGTATATGCATGGCATGACAATTTATGTAAGTTTATGATATGAGACTCTTGAGCACAAGTCGATAGTTAGGAAATGGTGAATAAGTTTAAGAACTAAGGATTTGAAACCCGTACATGTTTGAGTCCGATATAGTAAAAGAGTTTCGATATCGTATGTGTAAGTATAGCTAGGGAGTTAGTAGATAGGTATGAGAAATGTTTGTATATACATTCTTGTGGTCATGAGTTTGCATAACATTGGTGTATATGAGAAAGTAAGAAAGTAATAGTATAAGTAACAATGTTATGGGAAAACATGTTACGATTATATGTATACTAGTGTGAAATACATACATTTCACGAATGAAATATTTCAGGATATGATAGTGAAAGATGAGCATATAGTAAGACATAGTTAAGGTAGAAAGGATTTTGAGAAAGCATCTGCAAGTATGTGTGTGCGCTAAAGTTTTCAGTGGTTGACCAAAAGATAAGAATGTTTTCAAAGATTTCAAATGTTTCAAAGAAAAGCTTCAAATGTTTTGGAAGACAAAATAGTTTTCAGAAAATGTTTCCTTTCAGTTTTGAGCTACAGTATATGATTTTATGGTTTTCGGGATATGAGGTAAAACCTCACCCCAGTATCTAACTATTACAGAGATATAACTGGAATTGACGGATTCAGAGACATGTGCACATGTGGAGAGTCAGGATGACGACTTAGGTTCGTGTACCTGTACTCTAGTGGTGGTTATGTCCAGTCGAGTCGTTTTCCTGGGCGTAGGGCACCATCAGTTTCAGAGATGCTCAGTTGAGTCGTTTTTCTGGGCATGGAGCACACCCAGTTGAGTCATTTTCCTGGGTGTAGAGAGAGTCCAGTTGAGTCGATTTCCTAGACGTAAAGCAGTTTTCAGTTTTTAGATTTCAGTTTTTGGATTTTAGCTTTTTGTGCAAGATTTCAGAAACAAAATTTGAAAATTAGTTTTTTTGTTTTCAGTTATAGCTGTTTCAGAGATGCCCAGTTGAGTCGTTTTCCTGGGCATAGAGCAGTTGTCATTTTTCAGTTTTTAGATTATAGTTGCATATACAGTTTTCAGTTACAGTTTTCAGTTACAGTTTTCAGAAAGAGCTTTTCCAGAAAGAAAAAGTAAGATAAAGTTTTCTGCAAGGAGTTCCTCAGAAAGGGTTTTCAAAAAGTATTTTCTAAAAGCACAGTATATTAAGTGTAGTAAAGTTTACAAACCATACATATACATCATGTATTCAAGTAATTTTATCTGAGATGCATATGATGGATATTAATGCAAGATACACTTAGTTATATTTACCATCGATGAATGTATGAGTTATATATACGTACATAGAAGAAACCTTTTCTATAAATCCTAGTGTATGTTAAGTGTGGTTATATTCATTTACGTATTCATGATTGATGATGGTGTGATAAATGTTTGAAATAAAGAATAGTTTATAATTCCGATTTGATGACATTTCAAGAAAATAAAAGAAAGAAAGTTATTATAATTGTCAATCTAGAATAGCTCAAAGTATGCAGAAAGGTAAAGAGAAGAATCAGAGAAGCTCTGCAGGAGTGTAATGGATCTTAATCTGTTAGTTAGTAAAGTAGAACTTAATATATATTTGATATGAAGGATTTAATACGGAAGTAATTAAATAAGGTTAAAGTATTTAAGTGTGCGTTCATATGAAAGGACTAGTAGCAAGTAATGTGGAAAAAAAATGAATATAAGTTATAAAATTTAAATCAGATTTATTTATGTTTACGTGGTCACTTAACGGTTGAGGTTAATCCAGAAACATGATTTAGATTTTGTTTGAGCTTGATGCTCAAGTTTTAAGCATGGTTACTTACTGAGCCATTATGACTCACACCGCAATAGTTTGTTAGTTTTGCAGGTCATAAGTTGACATACTGATTCAGCAGAATTCAGTAAAGGCTTTGAAGACAGTGGATCGCCCCAATTACAGTCGAGGAAGTCATTGAGTCCTGGGTCGAGTTATGGGTCATCACGACTCTTTATTTTATATTTGTACTATGTTGCATATGTAATAGTATAGTATTATTTTGAGCTCAGGCCTGAGGCCTTGATGTTGAGATACCGACCTGAGGTCGAGGTTTGATGATTATGTTGTTTTTTTGTTAAGTTTGTTGAGCAGTTTGTCTCAGGGTGCTGGCTATAAGCCAGGTTGTATGATGTTCTACATGCATCATGCCGAATTTTCGTCAGATTCAAAGGCTTATTGAGATGGGTTTTCCTGTCTCCTGCCGGTAGCATCCTGGCCTAGGCGGGATGTTACAAAGTTTGCATCATAGCATGGTTTAAGTGTCAGAGTTAGCAGTTTGGTCTAGAAGTCAGTGACTGCAATTGTGGGGATCCAGCTGTCGGAGATTGTCTTTAGTATGGTAAAGACCACATAGGTCTTTATATGTATCTTCTATGATTTTTTGACGTGATTTGATTATATTATTCAGTGCTTAGCTTGCTTGAATATGAGACCATGGGTGACTCATTTGTTGTACATGATTTAGCTATCTCCGTATGTGAGGAGATTAGATTAAGTTAATACTTTTGCGCCCTTTTTTTAGATCAGAGAATTAGTAAGAATGAGATAGTACCAGAATAGAGCCCTTGTGAGGCCAGAGAACACGAGATTAGAACCAAAACAGCACAGCTAGAGATAAGAACCAGGTCAGTATAGTCAAAGTTGAGAATCAGATCAGAATAGTCAGATTAAAGCAGTAGATGAGCCGCTATGGATCCTAGCTTATAGATAGTTATTAGTTAACAGTTTAGACAGAGAAGTTATATCAGTGGAGTTTAGAGTAAGATAGTTCTGTATATTCGACCAAGTTCGGATCAGCAATTATAGGGACGGAGAAATTTCGAGGACAAAATTTTTATAAGAATGGGTGAATGTAACATCCCAGATTTTTGGAACTATTCTAGAGGATTCCCAGACTGACGTTATAGTCTCTGAGCATGTTGATAACGGAGAATAAGAGATCAAGTGATGTCATATGTGCAGAATGATATAAAATGAGAGATAGATGCTTGCGTCGCACGAGTGAGAGAAAGGAAGAGGGCCTACGCCGGCGGCCAGCCGGCCACTGTCGGCCGGCGTACCGGTGTAGGGGGACTAGTCCGGCCACCACGCATCCAGCGGTGGCCGGCGAAAGTCCAGAAAGCCGCCGGAACGGTGAGAAATTGATGGGGAAAGAGGCGTAAATGGGTTTGATGGATCCAGCTCGTCAGTTCGTTTCACGGCCGAAGCCACCTACTGAATCAAAGCCCTTGACGTTTACTACGAGTGTATGGAGTCGGTTTTACCGAACAGCGGCCGATTGCACACGAAACGAGAAAAGAAGCGTCAAATGTCACGATGAACAGTAACTCCGATCGAAATTCCGATCACACCAGCGCATTCGTATGGCCGATGGGAGTCCGAATATGGCCTCGGAATTTTGGTACGACTCTCCGTTTAGAATTTGTCATTTTAAAGTTTACAGTTTTATATTTGGATGTTTCCATTAGTTTCGTAATGTAGCGAATTAGCATAAAATGAATTGGATATGTTTTAATATGTTAAAACGATAAATGTGGTAGAATCTGGGGAGAAACGGATTTGATTTGATCGATCCGGTAGAATTAGCGAGTTTCCGGTAAAACGGAGTTTCTTTCACGATTGAGCGTAGATGACCGTAGCCATGGTTGAGATATAAATATGATATTGCGAGAGTGATTAAGTCATTCTGGATAGGTTCGGAGGGTTCGAGACCCTTCCGTAGCATTTGAAGAAATTTTTCCTTAAGATTTACTGCAAACGCGTAATATGAGAATATGAGCTATTTAGTTAATTCAGAATAGTATAGAAGGGCATATTAGAGTAATGAAGCTTAAGCCGTAGAGTCGGGGAGGATTCGTGTGTTCCCGGAAAGTTCAGAAGTTTATATAGATGAGTAGAAAGTTCCGTAAATAGTGGTTCTGACATATGTTGTGATTTATTTTGACAGATCGGGTCCAGGTTCGGAGTGTCCGTCAAGCCAGGTTAGTAACTCATGCTACGAATACTTAAGAGATTTCACATTGTTCGTAATTAGTTATATAATAAAGTTGTATATAGTTACATGCATGGAACATGTATATATATAAAGAAACTTTATAGGTATATGTGTAAACATGAAACCAGATATATTTATATATACATATGTAAGTAGTAAGAGGTTAGTAAACTTGAGTTTGAAAAGTATAAGAATGACAAGTTTCTGTACACACATAAAGCGTGAGGAAATGTTTAAAAATACTATATTATAAGACTTGGGTTTGGGGGTTGTAGAAAACTACACCCTAGGGAATGGGACTAGTGATATAAATGGAAGTTTGTAACTTATGCAATATATAAGAATATTAGTATGCATGAGTAAATAGGAACCAGTAAACATATAAGACTGGTGTGAATGCAAAAGTTCAAGATTATGCGAGAGTGAGTGTGTGTGTGTGTGTGTGTGTGTGTGTATATATGTTTAGCACTATGAGTATAGATACATGTATATAAGATGATAGAGAGCATAAATGTGTAGTATATGCATGGCACGACAATATTTATAGGTTTATGATATGAGACTCTTGAGCACAAGTCGATAGTTAGGAAATGGTGAATAAGTTTAAGAACTAAGGATTTGAAACCCGTATATGTTTGAGTCCGATATAGTAAAAGAGTTTCGATATCATATGTGTAAGTATAGCTAGGGAGTTAGTAGATAGGTATGAGAAATGTTTGTATATACATTCTTGTGGTCATGAGTTTGCATAACTTTGATGCATATGAGAATGTTAGCAAGTAATAGTATAAGTAACAATGTTTATGGGAAAACATGTTACGATTATATGTATACTACTGTGAAATATATACTTTTCACGAATGAAACGTTTCAGGATATGATAGTGAAAGATGAGCATATAGTAAGACATGGCTAAGGTAGAAAGGATTTTGAGAAAGCATCTGCAAGTGTATGTGCGCGCTAAAGTTTTCAGTGGTTGAGCAAAAGATAAGAATGTTTTCAAAGATTTCAAATGTTTCAAAGAAAAGCTTCAAACGTTTTGGAAGACAAAATTGTTTTCAAAAAAAGTTTCCTTTCAGTTTTGAGATACATTATATGATTTTATGATTTTCGGGGTATGAGGTATAACCTCACCCCAGTATCTAACTATTACAGAGATATAACTGGAATTGATGGATTCAGAGACATGTGCACATGTGGAGAGTCAAGATGACGACTTAGGTTCGTGTACCTATACTCTAGTGGTGGTTATGTCCAGTTGAGTCATTTTCCTGGACATGGATGTCTACGTTCAATCAAGTCGTTTTCCTGGGCGTAGGGCACCACCAGTTTCATAGATGCCCAGTTGAGTCATTTTCCTAGGCATGGAGCACACGCAGTTGAGTCATTTTCCTGGGTGTAGAGAGACGTCCAGTTGAGTAGGTTTTCTAGACGTAGAGCAGTTTTCAGTTTTCAGATTTTCAGTTTTTGAATTTTAGTTTTTAGTGCAAGATTTCATAAACAAAATTTGAAAATCAGTTTTTCAGTTTTCAGTTATAGCTGTTTCAGAGATGCCCAGTTGAGTCGGTTTCCTGGGCATAGAGCAGTTGTCATTTTTCAGTTTTTAGATTATAGTTTCAAATACAGTTTTCAGTTACAGTTTTCAGAAAGAGCTTTTCCAGAAAGAAAAAGTAATATAAAGTTTTCTGCAAGGAGTTCCTCAGAAAGGGATAGTAAAGTTTACAAACCATACATATACATCATGTATTCAAGTAATTTTATCCGAGATCCATATAGTGGATATTAATGCAAGATACACTTAGTTGTATTTACGGTCGATGAATGTATGAGTTATATATACTTACATAGAAGAAACCTTTTCTATAAATCCTAGTGTATGCTAAGTGTGGTTATATTCATTTACGTATTCATGATTGATGATGGTGTGATAAATGTTTGAAATAAAGAATAGTTAATAATTCCGATTTGATGACATTTCAAGATAATAAAAGAAAGAAAGTTATTATAATTGTCAATCTAGAATAGCTCAAAGTATGCAGAATGGTAAAGAGAAGAATCAGAGAAGCTCAGCAGGAGTGTAATGAATCTTAATCTGTTAGTTAGTAAAGTAGAACTTAATATTTATTTGATATGAAAGATTTAATACGGAAGTAATTAAATAAGGTTAAAGTATTTAAGTGTGCGTTCAGATGAAAGGACTAGTAGCAAGTAATGTGAAAATAAAATGATATGAGTTATAAAATTTAAATCAGATTTATTTATGTTTACGTGGTCACTTAACGGTTGAGGTTAATCCATAAACATGATTTAGATTTTGTTTGAGCTTGATGCTCAAGTTTTAAGCATGGTTACTTACTGAGCCATTATGACTCACACCACAATAGTTTGTTAGTTTTGCAGGTCAGAAGTTGACATACTGATTCAGCAGAATTCAGTGAAGGCTTTGAAGACGGTGGATCGCCCCAATTGTAGTCGAGGAAGTCATTGAGTCCTGGGTCGAATTATGGGTCATCACGACTTTTTATTTTGTATTTGTACTATGTTTCATATGTAATAGTATAGTATTATTTTGAGCTCAGGCCTGAGGCCTTTATGTTGAGATACCGACCTAAGGTCGAGATTTGATGATTATGTTGTTTTTATGTTAAGTTTGTTGAGAAGTTTCTCTCAGGGTGCTGGCTATAAGCCAGGTTGTATGATGTTCTGCATACATCATGCCGAATTTTCGTCAGATTCAGAGGCTTATAGAGATGGGTTTTCCTGTCTCATGTCGGTAGCATCCTGGCCTAGGCGGGATGTTACAAATAGTCTCCTTAGACACCTCAAGATGTTGAGGAAATGAGACATATCCCATACGCCTCAGCTGTTGGTAGTTTCATATATGCTATGTTATGCACGAGACCGGACATTTATTTTTCAGTGGGAGTAGTCAGTAGGTTTCAGTCAAACCCATGGTTGGATCAATGGGTGACTGTGAAACACATTCGCAAGTATCTTAAGAGAACTAGAGATTATATGCTTGTGTATTCTGGTGAGGATATGATCCTAAGAGGACATACAGACTCTGATTTTCAGACAGAGGTCGATTCTAGGAAATCTACATCTGGATCAGTATTCACCCTAAGTGGGGGGCTATAGTATGGCAGAGTATAAAGAAATTTTGCATTGCTGACTCCACCATGGAGGCTGAATATGTAGCAACTTGTGAAGCAGCTAAGGAAGTAGTCTGGCTCCGTAAGTTCTTGAGAGATCTGGAAGTTGTTCCAGATATGGATTCACCACTCACACTCTATTGCGACAATAGTGGAGCAGTGGCAAACTCCAAAGAACCAAGAAGCCACAAGAGGGGAAAGCATATAGAGAGGAAATATCATCTCATCAGGGAGATAATGCAGACAGGAGACGTTACTATCACAAAGGTTGCATCCGTAGAGAACTTGGCTAATCTGTTTACAAAGACCTTGCTGGCTAAAGTTTTTGAACGTCACCTAGATGGTGGCTAAAGTTTTTGAAGGTCACCTAGATGGTCTAGGATTACGTGACATTTCTCATTTGCTCTAATTCAAGTGGGAGATTGTTGGGTTGTATGCCCTAGAGCTACATAAGATGTAAACGGCTTTAGATGTTTTGAAATAAAACGATGCATTATTCATTTATCAAAATTATATTCGCATATTATAAATTATCTTGAATACCCTAGATTACTTGCGTGCCTTCAGACTTAGTGTATGAGTGTCATACACAACAAGATTTAAGTCTAAAGTTATTAATCTTAAATATTCCATAGAGAGTAAACAAAGTGGGTACTTTATTTGTGGTTTATCTATAGCTGCGGTCCATTCTATATTTGTATGCCGACCTTGAACCGGGATCGTCCAATTCAGAGATATTGTCCAAAGATATGGAATCATGCTTTCAGAAAGAAAAAACCAGATAGGAAAAGCTTTCATAGACTTTTTGGGAATGGTGTTCAAAGATGGACATTATTGTCCAGGAAAGCACATCGCACAAGAACTTTTGCACTTTCCAGATGAAAACTTCTCGACGAAGCAACTTCAATAGCTTCTTGAGATAATCAATTATCTTAAGGAGTTCTTGCCATATGCCACCATTCACACCAGTCAGTTGTCCAAGATGATAAGAAAGAATGCACCAGCGTGGGGTCCAGCACAGACTGAGCCAGTGCGTCAATTAAAGCAGATATGTCAAGATCCTCATGCTTTAAATATTCACACCAACGGACAACGTGTCTTACAAACAGATGTAAACAATGAATATTGGGGAGCTATGCTTATTGAAAAGACTACAGAAAAGGTGTTCCTTTGTGGTCAGTATCACACAGTCTACAAAGAAGCTCTGGCCGTAAAATTTGAGATAAAGCGATTTGAATTTCATCTCATTGGATATCATTTTCAGGTGAGACAGGAAAACCCTCATTCCCCAAGATTATCGATTTCAAAAATAAGGTGTTTCCACCAAAGTAATTACTTTATCTCAAGGAATGGTTTGCCAATATGATTTCTCTGTGAAACATATAAAATGAGATAATAATGTAATCCCTGATATGTTATCCAGACCACAACAAATAAAACTCATCATCTCCATGACAGCAATACCTTTGATCCTTATGGCATCTTCGGCTCATCCCAAGGATTATCTTTATCCTTCAGCTGCCATTAAAAAATATTTTCCTCCAGGTATGATCTTTTTCAGTCCTCAAGAAATCCAGTCATATGCAAAAAATCATATGTTCCACTACTTATCACAACTTCAAAGGAAATGAGGAGATTTTCTTTATCGCACCAAAGGTTTTTTCAAACTATCTTTTTGTCAATGGTCTGTTCATTGATCCTTCTAGGAGTCTTCTTGATGAAGAACTTTGGTATTTCTGGTGTATCACGGTTCTATATTCTTCATCTCTTGTTTTTCCCTTGAAAGCTATGAGAGCTCACTTATATGACAACCTGGATCACCAATCTTTTATCTGGACACTTATGGAGTGGTTTAATCCTCTTCCATGGTAGAGAGACCAACTTACCACTGCATACAGAAACACAAATCTTTGGTATAAACCAAAAGAATAGATAGACAAATTTGGGATCATCTATCATATATTTATGCACTTCTTAATGATGCTAACCTGACGTTGATACCAAAACCTCGGGTTTCTCTCTGTTATGTCCTTACCATCCATCTACATTGGAGATTGGAAAATTTTCTTCTGGCCTGTAAGACCGAAAATCAGGAAGAAACAACCTAACCATCTCATTGACTGGCTTGATTGATTAACTTTTAAAGAAACACATCGCATTATGGCAGTTTCAGCTGATTCCCTAAGAAGAGGCATTGAAACCAATACCACTGACAAGAAATGGAATAATGTATCATCCAAGGATATTTTAAGCCAAATTTCTGTGGAAAACTTGCTTCCAACATTCTTCGCGGTGAAATTCCAATGTCCATCCAAGCTAAGGAAATTTGGGACGAATGCCAATATGAAGAAGATCTTGTCAGCATAAGATCTCATTGAGATCTGTTATTTATCTTCTAGCATCAATAATTCATATATGTGTCATGTTTTAGTATCTTTACTTTAAGCATCTTATCTTTTTCTTTGTAAAAGTAGACTCCTTTGCTTTAACTTTTTACTTTTGCAAAAGGAGTGATGTATTTTAGTTTGCTTTATTCCTTTAGTGCTGGGTCATATCCCACCAAAGATGCCTTGTGTTTTCCTCTCCTCCTCTTATATAAAGAGTGAGGTTTTCCTTTTGTTCTAAGTTTGGAAATTGTTTAAGTTTGAATCAAATTTTGTTTGTCAATTTCTCATGACTGGCTAAATAACTTTTTAGTTCTCTCTCAAAGCACGAGGGAGTCTTTCCCTCGACTACTACTACTAATCCATGAGTTTTCAGCTCACCTCAACCAATCTCTATGATTATTCTCTACACTTGCCTCTTATGAGGATCCTGTGTAACAGAAAATAGATGGTAATCTTTTCTCGATCCTAGTCTTAGGCCGTATCCTCTGTGAAGTTTTGTTCATCTGAAGTGTGGATGCCGAGGCCAAGTAGTGTCATTTATGCCCTTTAATGGATGGTAAGGACGTAACAGAGAGCAACCCGAGGTTTCTTAGGACCTTAAAATGAGATCATAAATCCTACACCACCAAATCACGCACCTTAAGGACAGATTTGTCATATTCTATTATGGAAAATGAGTGAAATGTCTTGATGTTGAGTGAAACTAAGCTAAATCTCCCTCAGCCTCATGTTTTAAAGTTAGACAAAATCTCTCCTCAAATTTTATAATAAGAACAAAAATTATTATAAAACCTTACGTGAGTTTCGTTTAGTTTTAAAATACGAGATCCTACTTAATTTCACTAAATATAAGAGTGTTTTACTATTATTTTCCTTTTTCTATTGAGAGTACTCATATTATACGATACAATATTATTTATATTTCAATCAAAAATCTCTCGAGATATGCCTAGTTTGATATAATTTATTTGAAGCATATCCTTGAAATTTGCCTATCTTAATATATAGTCCATTTGAAACATACTCATAATATTTGCTCCAAGAAGCGAGCTCCTAAATTACGAGAAATTATAATCTTATAATTACACAAGGAGATTAAAACTCTCAATCTCAAGAATGAGACAAACTATCAACAACTATAAATCACTACCAAGTGGCACTTCTTAATAGATTACATGAGTTAAAATACAAATTTTATAATTGACAAGATTTTCATCAAACAAATTACAAACACAATTTTCCGCAAGACTAAACCAAGAAAATAGAATATATATTCTATATAAATAAGAGACCATTTATGTAAATCAACAGAAAAATCCAAAAAAATAATAATAATAATAATAGAGAGAAGAAACTAATATTCATTTTGGGATTAGCATATAATATGCGACTTCTTCTTACGGAATGAGAGAGACATTTTTTTTTTCAAATTAAAATTATCAATTCACAGCCCAAAATGGCCGACTAAACATAACAAACAAACACATATGATCTGGTTTGATAAAACCAAGTCATTATATTCAAGATTTTTAATACCCAAATTGAAAATTAAAAGTTATTTTAATAAATAAGATATATGAAGAAGAGTCTTGGAAATAAGAAGATCCAACAACATATAACCCCCACCAAACAAATAATTAAATTTAGTGTTGCCTCGAAAAAACGTTGTCTCCATACCAACTGCTCTTTGTAATATACATACTTCCAGTTTTTATTTCCATTATGGATCCCACATTGCGCTTGCAACAATGGAAACCCTCAATTTGTTAAATAAATATTTGTTTTGACTAGAAAACCCAAACATATATTGTTATGGACAATCTAAATACACATACATTGTCTTCTTCTGAATTTATCCTAAATAATATGAATTTTTAATTTATTTTTTTCATCTAGTACTATCGTATACACATTTTTTTTAGTCGTTGAAAATATCACCGTCAAACCATCCATTCCGGACTTAAACAGAGCAGGTAAAATCCCTGACTGTCTCAGGCTCTTACAAGAAACGCACTACCTGAATTCGAACCCTAATGTAAGATCTTAAACTCACACCACCAAGCCACGTCCCTTTGGAACATTATATACACATCACCTAATAAAAAATGTCTTATTCGAATTACTCAGGTAATTTAAACCCTCATTTTAATTTAGCCTACGTGAGATTCAATCACGAGACCTCTTATACAATCCTACAAAACCAAACATTTTTTCTTTTGCCAAAGAAAGATTTCAAAACTTTTCCTTGAAAAGAAAACAATGAGGGTTTTTTTTTTTAAAGATTATTATTTTATTTTTTTTGAAAAGAGATCTTTATATTAAAGACTTAAATCCAAATTACATATAAAACTAGAGGGGAAATTATCCCTCCAACAAGTAATTTTTGTCAAAACATGTACCTCGACATTACAAGTTCGAGGTTTGAAAGTAATTCTAAAACTATCGGTATCTTTCATCGCATCTTGAATTTCCATGATGATCCATGAGATTTCTTTGAAACTAGTGAGAGTACCTCTAATCAGGTCCATATTTTTAGCATCTGATTCAATGATTAACGGCTTAAGATTGTGTTGTTCGGCATAGTGAATTCCCATATTGATAGCTTGAGCTTCTGCTAGCTCAACATCCTCTGTATATAGCGCTTGATCTATAACAAGACCAATACCATCATCCTTGTGGTTTCTAAACACCACTCTCAGTCAAACGGTATTTCTCGATCCATTGATCCCGACATCAACACTCACCTTAAACCACTTCTCAAGGAACTGTGGCCAGCTACCATTCCTCTGAATCCCATTAACTACACTTGTCTAATCTTCTTGAAGCTTGGTAATCTCAGCAGCCTCACAAATGCTCTCAGCACGACTAAGAATCTGTTGGGCAGAGGAATCAATTTTCTGATATAAAAAATAATTTTTGGCTCCCCAAATGGTCCACATCAAGGCTGCTACTTCTCTAAGTTCTACCTTAGAGAGAATTTCGCACCACCTAGTCCACAGTAAACTAACTGTGCTCTTTTCAGCATCCTTCACCAGTTTGAGAAATTTGGATTTTTGCCAGCACTCTTTGGAAGTCTTACACAGAAAAATGTGTGCGTGATTGTATCTCCCCCATTTCCATATCTCTTGAAAATGTTCCTCGATATGTTTTTCTTTTTAACCAGATTTGAGGCTGTTGGCAGCAACCATAAAATACACCTCCATATAAATATTTTAATTTTGGCTGGGAGACCAATATTCCACACTCCTTGCCATAAACTACAGGCAATGGAAGAATTACTCCCTCTGCTTTGAGTCTTTTCTTCATAAGCAAAATGATAGGCACTTTTAACTGAGAATCTGCCCATTTTATCATAATGCTAGCAACATCTATCTTCTTGGGTGGGGAGTGGAATCTTAAAAATCTATTGCACATCCAATTCCATAAAAATCTCTCTCAACAGGCCTTCATTCCATTGCAGGTCACTGCTCAACAAGGTCTCCACTTTAGCATCTCTATTGAGGGTTGGGGCAGATATAGGTTTAAAGGAACTAGGTTTAGGTATCCAAGGGCTTTTATATATCAAGGCTTTTTTTTTCCCATCTCCTACTCGCCATCTAATTCCTTTCATCAGTAGATTCTTTCCCCATATGATACTTCTTCAGATAAATGATGGATTGTATCCAGTCTTTGCATTAACAAATTGAGTATCCTTAAAGTACCTAGCCTTCAACACCCTTGCCATTAATGAATTCGGAAATTGAATAATTCTTCATCCCTGCTTTGTTAGTATCGCATGGTTGAAGCATTCAAGATTTCTGAAACCCAGACCACCATTCATTTTCAACTGACTGAGCTTGTCCAAACTCCTCCAGTGAATTTTCTTTTCCTTAACATCAGATCCCCACTAGTAGGCATTTAATTTTCTCTGAACTTCCTCGCATAGGCTCCAATGAATTCCGAAAACCCCCATAGTATAAGTAGGAATAGCTTGGGCTATGGCTTTTATCAGCACCTCTTTGCCTCCCCATGAAATAAGTTTACTCTGCCAGTTCTTGATCTTGCTGAGAATCCTGATTTTCAACTCACTGAATATTGCTCGTTTGCTCCTACCCACCATGGAAGGCAGGCCAAAGTATTTGTCGTGAGTGAACCCCCCGTTGAAACTGAAAAATTCCTTTTATAGTGTCACATGTGTTCCTATCAATATTACGACTAAACATTATAGAGGATTTTTCAAAGTTGAAAATTTGACCTGAAGCCAAAGAGTAAGCATCAAATAGGTTCTTGTGGTTACTACTTTCTCGGGTGTTTGCTTGTGCAAATATCAAACTATCATCTACGAATAACAAATGGGATACATACAACTCATTACTAAATTTCAGCCCCGAGATGTTCCTCTCCTTCTCGGCTTTGGTCAGCATTCCAGACAACGTTTCAGCATACAGAAGAAAGATGTAAGGTGACAAAGGGCATCCATGTCTCAGTCCCCTCTTAGGTCGTATATAACCTTAGGCCTGTCCATTGATGATCACTGAATATGATGGGGTTGTAATGCAGTTCATAACTAACTTCCTCTAAGTCACCGAGAAACCCAGTTTTTTCATAACCCCATCCACAAAGCTCCACTCCACCCTATCGTAAGCTTTGATATATCAAACTTTAAAGCAACAATGCCTCTCTTGCCTTTCTTTCTATTTCTCACCTTATGAAGGCTCTCATACCCAATGATGATATTGTCTGTGATTAGCCTGTTGGGTACAGAGGCACTCTGGTTTTCAGATATGATTTTTCCTAAATGAACTTTGAGTCTGTTAGCAATAGTTTTGGCTATGATTCAGTAGCTTACATTACAAAGGCTGATGGGTTATAGGCTGTGATGTCTCTAGACTTTGGGTGTTTAGGTATTAAGACAATGTGTGTGTGGTTCAGGGGTGTTACATCATGGTTTTGGTTCAGAACAGCCAAGTAAGCCTCAGTGACTCGTTTCTCCACATGTTGCCAGTGCTTTTGGTAAAAAATAGCAGGGAAATCATCCGGACCGGGGGCCTTGGTAGGAGCCATTTCCTTCAGAGCCTTTCTGACTTCCTCAGGCTGAAATGGAGTATTAAGATCCTCACTCACCTCAGCTGTAATCTTCTTAGCAATTCCATCTAAAGCTTTATCAATACACTGGCTAGAAAGGCAAGTTGAAGTGAAAATCTTAGTGAAATACTTGTATATCACCCCTTCTATTTCATGATCATCCATTGTCCACTTACCACTGTCATCCAATATTCCTTTGATCTTATTCTTCCTCTTCCTCTCGGTAGACTTGGCATGAAAAAATTTAGTGTTCCAATCCCCCTCCTTAAGCCATATAGCCTTGGATCTTTGTCTCCAATATATCTCATCATCTAGGAGGAATCTGTCTATCTGCTTTTCAATCTTGATAATTCCCACCCCCAAAATTGATCTCCTTAATTTTTCAGCCAGTGAAGCCTCTCTATTAAATCATTCAGTGGTCGTTTCCTTTTCCCAAATTCTTTTCTTCTCTAATATTGTAGTTTGGTTTTTGAGGTTTTTAAATTCTGTCTAAGCACATGGATAGGGTTTTCATCATGTCTCATTCCTACCTCTCTCTAGCACTCTTTGGATTATGGCATCAATGTGATGTGAACTAAAGGAAACAACACTAACATCTGTCTCCATATTCCACAAGAGCGTCAGCCCCCCACTCAAACCGTTTCTGCTCACAGGAAAACATGAATTAAAACCCAATCTATTTTTGTATTTTTCCATTTGAATTTCCAAACACTTAGTCTCACTAAGAAACACAATATTCGACTTATTCTTTCTCTGAGGATTCCCCATCCCCCGGACATTCCAATATAATAGATTAATAATTCTCGGTAGGGCTGCTTCGCAGCCTCCACGGTATCTCCACTTATTGAAATCCTTTCACCCATACTTCCCATATCCGCCTTATTTTCAGGCATATTGTCCAAATCATAGAACATAACCTCGAAGTTGAGTGAATCTGACCTAACCCGTGCATCGATATTGTCTATTTTCACCCTCTTGATCTTTGCTTCATACCATCATTCCCAGCTACATGTTGAGCTCTCTGTTTATCTGTCAATAGAAGACAGTGTCTATATTTCGTGTCACATGGTTCCCTAGCCCTCAACTTCCATTTCCACTTCTTGTCTCGGCCTGAATCAATAGCCCTACTTAGGCTTTCAAAATTTATACTATGGCCCAAAATAGCTTTATTACCTCCCATTGCATTTCACTATTACCCTTGCTTATCTTGTCCCCACCTAAAATATCCTCATTTATGTCAGCTTTCTGTCTCATGGTACTCCTCAAATCGCACTCCCCAATAATCCCCTTCTTTCCATCAAGTTTTGAACTTTTTCCAAAAGCTGCGCCACAAGTCCCATCCTTGGTTGAAACTTTACTGGGCACCTTGAATACAGCCTCTAGGTTGGCTATAGGGTCATTGATGTTTCCTACTGACACTCCTATCTCCATAGGCACAATACCCTCAATACTATCAATTCCTCGATTAATTCTCGCATCAGTTGAATTGAGAGATGGATTAGAAGGGTTAGAGTGGGTCGGGTTTAGTATTTGTGGTTTCTGAGTAATTGGTATGGGAATCGATTTCTGGTATGCAATTGGATTTTCTTGATTCTGATTGGAGCTTTGGGAGTTACCAAGCTGCTCATTTCTTGTATCCTCTGATAATTTGTCAATAACCCTATCTTTTGTAAGCTCTACACAGTTAATCCCTTCATTTTCCCCCTCCACGGTTATAGCGTAAGCCACGGAAGCTCTTTTTGCCTTCAAGTCTCCCTTAACTTCATTGAGGTTTCTTCTCAGTATTTTTGAATTCTATCGTTATTGTCAACTCTCATCCAAACCCCAAAGCTGAGTTTCTTTGACCCAATCTCACCCTCAAAATTCATCCACATACTTACACACTCCCTGAAACTATGACCTATCATACCATAATGAAAGCAGAATTCAGGAAGCTTCTCGTACAGTATTGGAATGACTATTGTATCCCTAGATGCATTTCTTGAGTGGTTTCGAAACATCAATATTGATCCTAAGTCTCAAAAATTTCCCCACACAATCTCATGAATGCCTGCTATCAATCTCCAGTATCTTACTAATTTGATTACCTAAGAATCGCAGCATATTCTCTCTCATACAAGACACTGGAACATTGTGCATCTAAATCCAAAATGGCACTGTTTCGAATTTCTATTTAGTGATCTCGCCGAGGCTTTGAAGAGGTGTGAGAACTATCAGTGAGTTATCAAAATGCCATGGCCCCGGATTCATGATTCTTCTATGGTCATTTTCACTGGCAAATTGAAACAAGAATTTATTCTGACCAAGCCATTCAATTTTTACCTTGTGGATAGTTTTCCATGCAAGTTGGATTGTAACCTTGAATGCTTCATTATTCACTAATTAAAGAGATTACTTTACCAACCAAGCAAACCGCCAATAAATCCTTATTCACTAATTTTAAAGAGATTACTTTACCAACCAAGCAAACCGCCAATAAATCTTCCCATTCTTTTTCCAGATGTTCTGGCAAATTGAGAACATTTTCCTTCTCTTCATTAATAGAAAATGACTGACACAAATCTACTAACGCATCTGTCTCTATTAGCCTACTGACCCCTCTGAGCAAAAGAAATTCTACCCCCCTCCTGATCCCCAACTACTAACCCCTCCGGAACCGAGATTTCTACTTTCAAGCTTTTGTTAGTCAAGACTCCTCCCAACCCACAGCAAGAACTATACTAAAAAATGCAGTGAGAAATAGCAGAAACCGACACCCACCAGAAGTGAAACAAAAAGAGCCAATAAGCCCTAGGATAAACTTCCACTCTCTCCTCTTCTGGAAAGCCAGAGAGAAAAAAACTATCGGACAAAATTAAGATTATTTATTTGGAAAAAGTAAAGTTTGTGAAAGCAAAAACTAACAATATAGTTTAAATTGAGCTTCATATTGGGGTTATACGCCGCGGAAATACGGTTCGGATGAAATCATAAATTTAAAATTTTTAAATTTACTGAATAAATTATCTGATATCATATATTTATAATTTATTCATATTTCAGCTAAATATATTATTTGATATCAAATAATGACTTAATTAATAATGAAAATATTTCAAAACTTTTACGGAAACGATTTTCCGTAAAATAGCATAAAATGTATTTTCGACTGAATCGACCGATTAAGACCACACTGGGGCTGCTCAAGTCAGTCTTAATAGTATTTAAACAGTTCATGAACTGTCTAAACAATGACTAATTCACTATTTACACAGTTGTTACTCGGTAAGCTCAAAACTCATCTGGTAACATCGTTTTCACTTATTTTCACTCCGAAATAATTTTCAAAAATTATCCTAACTCCCAATACACATCCAAATGACATATTTTTCATCATAATTTTCAGAATTTCCAAGTCTAAAATAGTGAGTAAAATTATCATTTTTCACTCTTTAAATTCAATTTTCTCAAGACTAATCAAATTACTCTTACGACAAATCAAATTCACCACTAACTAAGAACTCTAAAATAATTTTAGGCATAACAAGAGTGGTCATTACATTATATAATGATAACAAAGTTTTCCAATAACAAATTGAACATAAATTATATTAATTTAATTCAAAGTATATCTTCAAATGCTCAAAGACACTCAATTCATCATCCAAATTAAAAAGCCTCAAATTTGAGAAACAAAAGAAACCCTAGAACAATTTTAGAAACTCAAGAACAAAAAAAAAAATAAAAAAAATAAAAAAATTATAAGGTTAAAAATTTTAAAGATTACCTCAAAATCTTCTAAATTCTTTTAGTTTGATTCTTGATTCAACACTTTCCTTTTGTCTCTTTAAGAACATTTTGAAGATCCAAAAATGGATGTGATTTTTGGCCACTCACTCTCGAAGGAGAAAGAGAAATATTTTTTTTTCTTTTTATTCATGGAAGTGGTGTTAGTTGGGGGGTATTATGGTGATTTGAAAAATCAATTTATTTATCAAATAAATGGTTGAATAATTAGCATGACACTTGGCACTTTATTTAACCATATACATTTAATATATATTAAATAAAAAGTTACTATACACTTATATAAATTATAATAATTATAATTCAATTCATTAATTGAATTAATCATTAGTAACTTTACAAGTGTAAAGCTACCATTTTCCAATTAATGTATATCTAATCTAATTATGTATCAAATATAAATACATATTAGAACCACCAAAAAATAGCCCGGTATGTGAATTTTTGTTTACGGATTAAACGATTCGAATTAACTAATTTAATCTGATAAAATATTCATAATATGTTGCCCAAGTGCTCAACGAGTACACTTCATATTGTAGGACTCTCTAAATTTAGGTATATCTGTCACATAATCTAATTTCGTGTTCAAAATTCACCCACTCATAAAATATGACGACTACGGATAATCTCGCAGAGCTTTTCAAGTCGAGAACATCACATACGACTAATCTATCTATCACATGCTATCCATATTATACCAGGGATATATATGAGAACGTCAAATCTCTAAGGTATAATATAGTCGACTTATGAATTTATGATCTATAAATAAAACTCGGAACTCGCATCTGTAGTGTATCACAGTCATGAATTTACTGAACTATATATCCATCGTAGTATCTCAAATCTAAGGACCATTATGCTACTCGACTTGAGAAGATTCCTATTCACGTTGGTGTACCATCTATTTTGAAATCTTCGGTGAGTCGTTCAGTGTTTATCGAATAAATACCTACATGTTTATACGAGTCTCCGAAGACTCATAGATCAATAAGATAACCCATCAAATCAAATCTTGATTATGATATATACTGGTCTCAGTGTATTTTACTAACCGACTAATGTCAGTAAAGCTTGACCATGAACTTTATTTGAGAATGTACAATTTATAGTGACGCTTCCCAATGTCAATTATAGCTTATGTTGTAACAGCACACTACGTTATAAATCATCGAGTCTTTGTCTAATTTATACATATGACTAAACCGGATTTAGTTTTAATCTAATCAAATTAGATCGAATATATATATATATATATATATATATATATATATATATATATAATACAAGAGGTGTTATCATAAATATATAATATTATGGAGAAATTGATTGTTCGTATTCATGAACTAGGTATAAATACGATCCGAATTGACACTCCGAGCACCAACCCTAATAATTTTTCACACTTTCTCTAATTTTAATCCATGGAATCATATACACGTCTTAATATGTACCGTATACACATGGCCCTCGAAAGCTCACCTAGCATTCAAGAGGTAGGTATAAGTGAGTAGGTCCACTATTACATTTTTAGTTTGTCCAACAATCCCAAATATTTCCCTTAGCCAGCATTATTAATATTTTGTAGAATCTAAATTCTACATCAATATGACTTAGATGCGACATCAATATTGTGTTATAGTTACTGAGTTGTCTAAGTATTTAAGGATCAAATGAATAATATTATGTAAACAACAACAATCACAACACTAATAACAAAACTCATAATTTACAAGGTCACTCTGATTCTTCATAAGTCAGTACTTTATAAGTTATAATTAATTCCACTTGCACAATGGAATCAATTGTGACATTTCCACTACATCTTTTTTTTACTCTAAATGATGTAGACCATCTAACGTCACAATTAGACTCAAATTTAATTTTACTATAATGGTTGCAGAATATAATCTCCATGAATAAGAAACTTGTTATTAATATCTCAAAGATACTATGGAACATATTTCAAGTTCTATCATATGGTTTACAATATATCATAATATGCTAGTAACAATTACGACTAAATTGATATCTTTAATCATACATAATACAGTATCCATTATATCACCATCCTATGATGCATAAGATTGATTAGACATTCTAATCAATTTCTCTTTCGACCAAGGAATCATCATTTACAAAAGATGAATATTATATTTAAGAGACACACTAACTGTCCAATAGTTACACTAACTGTTACACAGATAGTCATATTGTGTATTTTATTAGATCATATCTAATGTATGATTAATGAGAGAATCTCACAAGTCTCTTAGCTTTATATCATATATAAAACTTTATATAAAATATAACAGAGACTACTTAAATTGTATTCACGGAGAAAAGAAGACTTAGGTAAATATTTTACCTCATAAACATCTCATTATTGCCTTAATAATGATAATATTGTTATGATATATAATATTAGAAAGAAATTTGCACGCTCTCATTAACCCTACGATCACATATGTATTCTCTATATTTTGATAAAATCAGACAATCTGACTAATTTCAAAATTAGAGAACACATATTTCTGGAAAGCTTATCTTAGTCTACAATATACTCTATAAGATAGTATACAAACTGCGATCTTAGAAAAATATAAACTCTAGGGCCATTCCACAACGGAATGCCACTTTGTATTTTTAGCCAAAATATAGAATTTAATATTAACATGAACTAACTGATCTTTAATTATTCAATTAATGCGACTAGAGACAAGTATCCTCAGAATTTACAATAGATTGCTCAGTATAAACTTTCTCACTGTTATACTACAAAGGTCTTTGCTTTTGCTGCACAAACCACTTGCATATTTTGTGAAAAATTCATAACAAAAGTTCAATCAAGTTCAAAATTTGATTGTAGTAAACTATGAAAATCTTAAATCTATGGTTTAATGCTAACTTCTGGAATCAATATCAGATATCATTTCCACTATAAGTTATAGTATAATTTTCTTCAATAAGAAAAAGAAATGAATCATTAAGTATCAGATACTTCACAATGATTTTGACATCCTATGGGACTTATATGGAAGATATCTAAGGGTATTTTAATCTTATTAATTATGTAGTTTCATTTATAGTTTATCATTTTCACATTTGACTTCAGTAAGTCAAGTCTTTTCTACAATCGTCAATATCTGATGTTACACACCAAGTAATAAAACCATTTTATTTCTCATTATCGTAGAAAAAGATATTATATCAAATAGAATACAAGATTCTATTAAAATAGAATAAATAACAAACTTTTACTTGTACTCTGAGGAGCAAGTACTTTCAATTATACAACCATTATACAAAATAAAGATTAAAATCCCAAACTTTTCAAGATTCAAAATTTATACTGACATATCATAAATTCATCAATTTGATCATATCGAAAATATTTGAACAATTCAAAAACTCACGATGAATTTTAAAGATATAGTTTTCAAAACTTTAAATCAAAATTCTTTAAACCAGTCAAAATATTTGATCCACGTTTCATCAGAATAGATTGAAAGTTCTCGAACCTTTCAAGACGTTCAATATGTGTTCTTTCAGAAATATGTAACTAAGTCATGACAACTCATTAACTAAGTTACGAAGTAAAGAAAACTACCGAATGTAATTTATAATTCATTAAACTACATATATCCAATGTATTGGTTTAATAAATTTGTGGTCCAATGACGATCATTGGTTAAATGGGATTTCAATCACATTTCCTGAATACAATATTCATTAAATCGATAAGGATATATGGTGTCATATCGTATCAGACCATCATTTATCATATCGGATAAGAACTAATACTTAAGTGATAAAACTTCATAAACTACTTTTTAAATTATTTATATTACTAGAAAAATCTTAATGTTTCTCTTTACGTCAATGAAACTATTAGTCGTATTCAAATATGTAACAATTATTTACATATAATAAGTAACTATCCAATAGTCATAAGTTTTGATATCAAATATCGCAATAATTATTAAATAATATTTTAAATAACTAAATGGGATATTTAGTATCCAATACCTTGAGTTGTCGTGTTGTGAGAATTAATATTCTCTACACACAACAATGTGCATCTCATCTCTTTAGCTTTCTAATTTGCCTTCAACTATTCACAATAGTTACAAATAATTAAAAGCCAATGGTGTCAAACACATGACCTCCATAGGTCATCAAAGCCAAGAAATATTATTGACTAACAAACAAATACCTAATGAGTTTTCTTAAAGCCAGTCAAAAATCTCAAGACATGAACCAATTCATGTCAATCCTTACTGCACAAGAAACTGTTCTCTCAAAAAAAATATCCTAAACTAGTCTACTTTAGAACTTATTCTTGAAATTTAAAACTAAAAGTGAAGTCAGAAAAAATATATCAAATATGCATGCAATGGATTAGAAGTTAAAATCTATCTACATAACAGAATAAGGAAAACAATAGCAGACAATTTTTATAACATTACACACTGCCTAAGTTATGTATTTTTAATCTAGCAATGTCTCATGCTATTTTACGTAATATCACAATCCCCAATAAAAAATGGGAATTTAATAATTAAATCGAATTCCATAGTGAGAAGTGGACCTCATGAATATATTTCAACTCACGGCTTTGGCACGTTATCACCTAGGTATATTGATAGGTAGACAAATCATTGTCAATCACACTCACTGTGACTCCTGCTTTTGGTCCTGACCGTTTCTCATTGTCACAGTTTAGGTACATTCATAAGAGACGTATCAATGCTACAATTGTCAATGACAAACTCAAGTTATTGATGTGTTGGGGCTAACGCACGGAAGCTCGCGACGGAGGGCATAAAAGGTTTTTTAACATTTTAAAATTTTTTCGAGCGAATTAATTAATATCAAATATTTATAATTCACTCAAAAAGGTTAAATATATTATTTATTAACATTTAATAACATAATATATTTGGTTATACGACGACTTATTTTATGAAAATATATTTCGACAAATCTACGCGAAATGGGCAAACGGTCAAATTGGTTGACCAACTGCCGAGTCGAGTCATCCCGAACATTTGGGCAGTGTTCGGTCAGCCCTTGGGCTGCCCGAATAGTGCCTAGTTCGCTGGGATCACAGTTGGCACGCAATGACGATGTGAATTTCACCTTTTTCTCACGTTTTCATCCCGGAATAATTTTCGAAATTTATCCACCACCCAATTGTTAGTGTTCCTAGAACATGCCAAGGATCTAATAAGTAAGAAAAAGTGTTCATAAATTCATTATAAGTTGTGGAATTACTTACATTGAATGGATTTGAGCTTTTAAAATTTTGAAAAGAATATCTCCAAGATCCTTCCTTTGTTGATTCCAAGCTTTGAGTTGGTTTCCCTATCACCTTTGTTGATTCCTTGAAGTGCTAACTAACTTGATTTTGCCATAAAATCAAAGTGAGGAAGAGAAGAGGTTCACGCCCATGGTGTGTTCTCTAGGGTTTTTGTTTTTTCAAATTGTGTATTCACACACAAATGAGAGAAGGCCTTTTTGGTTTTGTTAAAGGATTTTACCCTTTTACCCAAAACCATGTAGTTGGAGTCTTGGTCTCACCTAAACCAAATGGTTGGAAAGTAAGTGGTTTTGGCATAAATGCCAACCACTTTCCAACCACCACTTCACATGTGTGACATGTGTGAAGTGGGCCCCATCATTTTGAATTCAAAATTCAAAATGTCTCTACGAACATTTTCTTCGGTTTGAATCCGTGTAATCCGATTAACGAACTTTCGTCGCTAAATAATTAAATCTAATTTAATTAAATAACTATGCCTCGCAAATATATTACGAACATCGTCTACGAATTAATTCTAAATTAATTTGTTCGTTCGTATTAAAGTCCAACTTTAATTTCGTAATGAAATCCAATTCATATTAATATATCCGATATATTAATTTTAGCCCATACGAATAAATTAAATAGAAAAATCAAATTTAACTATTAAATTTATTTTACCGATTAATTCCAAATTAATCGCGTTCTCTCTCTTCCGAACACATTTAATCCCAGATTAAATAATACTTCAATTAATCCCAGATTAATTTTATCCATCTTAATTAATCCCAGATTAATTCTAATTTAAATCAACTGTCATCGTTCAATCTTTGGGAAGCGACCCAAAAGATCCCTGGATATGTTGGTAGTAAATATGGTCATCGGATTATCCGAATACGTGCATACCTCGTACCATGAGCTTACCAATTTACAAGACATGGTTGGCTTCTAGCAAAGCACTGTGCCTACCCAATTCTCTAGAAATATTCTTACTGGAATATATAATCTATGTCAGGCGTAGTATACGTAGTATTGCATATAGCGATCCAGTATCAGGTGTCACGTCCTAGGCCTGGGGCTGGAATTGTGTCTGCCCCGTACGAAGCACATTTTGGATGTTTGGTAACTAGTGTCTATAATCGGATGAACATGACATAGTCATATCATCCCGATGACTGCAGTACTTAAGAGTACTAGTTCCGTATCCTACGTGACATCATCTCCACTATAACTGGAGTGATACTTCTGTCTTGACATCACACCCAATACACTACGATTCTCAATATACCCAGCAGAGGCGTACACAGAACCGGTTAAAGCCCTGGACGACCAAAACCAAAGCATATTGATTGTCGCAAGTATTAGCGGTGCAAGTCTCAGATTAAGACCAAATACACCTACCCTGATTTCGAACTTCCATAGACACGTAGTCATACTACCAATGGAATTCCGAGGGGTCTATCCAGAGCGAAGCTGTTTCCGTACCATCGGTAAACACAACCTCCTATTACACTTGCATGAGTATCCAATACCCAAATATATTAGAACTATGTTGTTACGCTTCCATAACACGCACAAGTGTAATACTAGTCTATTCTACATTATCGATGTCCAGTCTCGATAATACTACGACTAGGGATATTTAATGATTAAACCTCACGTGGATTAATATGTCTCATATCTTATTAATCCGGTACTAATCATAAGGACCTTCTATCATTTATACATCTAGGTGATCTAATCACAAATGATAAGAGTGCAATCTCCTTGTCACATAGTTAATTTGTACAACAACACCATGATCTGTACAAATAGTGACGCTATGGGTCATAATTATCCAAAAATCTCTCATTTGGCCTATAGCCAGTCACTCGAGTGTCATACACCCGAACTATGTACGGTTCGCTCAAACTGCTGAGGAAATGCTTTCGTCAGCGGATTTGTGTGATTATCATCTGATGCAATTTATTCGATCATCACATCACCATGAGTATGATCTGAACGAATCAGATGAATAGTCGAATTATATATCTGGATCGTTGATGAGACCATTAATTCTTTAACTTGTGCTGACACCTAGCTCAGCTGCTAACAGAACTATATCTAATCTAATTAGATTTATTATCGACCCAAATGGCTTCTATTGTTGCCTCAGCCGCAGCAATAACCCACATTTTTTGTTTATTCGGTAACATTATCTTGCTTGGAAGATTTCCAGCTCACTGTTCCGTTATTCAAATTGCATAGTACCGTTGTTTTTATTGGTTAGGAAACTTACAACAGTGATCCCAGTCACTTCAAGTTCTCTTTCTCCACAGTTTAAGACATCATCCTTAGTTCTCTAAGATACTAAATGATGTTCTTAATATCAATCCAGTGACTATCACATGGATTGGCCTGTTTTGTGAATCCATATGCTCAAAGCGTATGAGACACCAGGTCACGTACATTTTTCAATGTACGAGTTCTCGGAGAGTGTCAACAACTTTAAATCTATCCCAGTAGATCTTTATTCCTAGAATAAAGGTTGTTTCTCCCAAGAATTCTACGGAGAATTTTTCATGAAAGCCAAGCTTTCACCGATTATATTATGGGAATATCATTTCCAAGAAATAACATATCATCATTATTTAGGACAGTCACTTTCAATGCGCTCCCACTAACCTCCTTATATACACAAGAGTCATTTCTCGTTTTGAATTAAATCATAAACCATTATGATTACATCAAAACGATAATTCCAAGAACCTAATGTTTGCTTCAATCCCTCTATGGATCGAATAACCCACAAATCTTGTTTGCTAGTTTTGGTACGACAAAACCGTCAGGATGTACAACATCCTTCAAAAGGTTTCCTTTTCAGGAAAACGATTTTCCCGTTCAGCTCTCATATATCATAAATGAAACATGCAGCATTAGTAAGCATTATCCAAATGGATTCAACTATGGCAACAAGTAAAAGGTTTCGTCGTAATCAACACAATGTTGATAACGATACCTTTTCACTACAAGCCTAGCTTTGTACATTGGTACGTTGCCATCCATGTATGTCTTCCTTGAAGACTTATATAGTACCAATAGGCACAATGCCTTGCGGTACTTCAACTAGTCTCCAAACATAGTTGATATACATGGAATCCATTTTGGATGTCATGGGACTTTGCCATAATAAGGAGTCGATACCTTGTATCACTTACTCATACGTAGTCAGTTGGTATTCCTCAAAAGATTGACATCTTTATGAGGTGAGATCAGAAACCCATATCCCCCAGGTTGTTTTCTGACTCTCTCTGATCTACGCGATTCTTGTGTATTCGAAGATTACTGGTATAGTTTCATCATTGATGAACTATTTATGTTCCATTAAGGATTTGGTGCCTGAACAGTATTACTCTGATTTTCATCGAGTTTTACTGTCCTCCCACTTACCACTGCATATCAGTATTCCTCTTAGGAAAACCGCATGGTGAGCAATAATCACATTGTTCTCATGTGAGATGTATAAGTACTATACTTTGGTTTCCTTAAGATAACCAATTACATTAGGCACTTATCCAATTTGGGTTCTAGTTAAGTATCATCCAAATGTATGCCTAGCATTCTCAAATCTTTAGGAGTGAGAAAATCTTATTCTTTCCTGTTCATATCTAATATGATTTCTGTCTAACAGATTTTTCATAGAACCTTATTCAAAATAAGTATTGCACTGTTAATGCTTATCCTTTGAAGGAGAGTGACTCAGGATTAACCTTATTATGTCCAATAAAATTTGGTTTCTCCGTTCGGACACACCGTCAAATTGACGTGTTACGGGAGGAGTCCTCAATGAAAGAATACTATAATCTTTCAATTATTCGAGAAACTTATTGCTCAAGTAATTTCCATCTCGATCTTACTGTGACGATTTTAATACTTTAGCTGATCTATTTGTCCATTTCGTGTCGAATCTCTAAAAGTTCCCGATTCGTGTTTCATAAGAAACACATAACCAAAACGCGATGCCACATCCGTAAAGGTCAAGAAATGTTCATATCCACATCTAGCCTAGCTAGATATGGGCTCACTTACGTCACTATGAACGAGGGGTAACAGATCGATGGCACTTACACTTTTACCAAGTAAAAGGTATTTTAGGTACTTTACCTAATAAACTAGATTCTTAGACATCATTCGAATGGAACCAAATTTGTCCTAGTACCCACTCTTCGAAAGTGTGGATATACGAGTCTTGTTTGATGTAGGGGTGGCAATTTGGGTCAGGATTCGTTTATTCGTTCGATTCGATTCGCTTTAAAGTGAATACGGGTTTGAAAAAATGGATTCGTTTAATAAATGGGTCAATTCGATTCGATTCGTTTATTAAACGAATCGAATACGAATTTAAACTCATTGATTCGTTTATTCGTTTAGGATTCGTTTTATTATTTTTATTTACTAGTTCTTGTTAATTTTCAATTAATATTCGAGAAATTATAGCTAATTATCATAGAAAAAGTAATATTTTTAATATTTTGTGAGGTATTTTTAGTAAATATATTAATTATATATTTCATATGTATATATTTATGTAAAATTAATGTAAATCAAGTGTGGTAGATTATTTTATTAAATAATATTATTGACTAAACGAATAAACGAATATTCGTATTCGATTCGTTTAATAAACGAATCGAATACGAATCCTGATATTAGGATTCGTTTAATAAACGAATCGAATACGAATCCATCACATTTTGATTCGATTCGTTTACGATTCGATACGAATTCGATTCGTTGATTCGTTTTGACACCCCTAGTTTGATGTGTCCCAGACAACACTGCCACAATTAAGTTTTATCTGATCAAATTAGTTTGAGCTACTTGTTTGTCATATTATATGTTTGAGATTTATTTATATTCAAAATATAAATTCTGTTATTCACATCTAATGTGTTTATCTCAATATCATCTTTATATAATAAAATACTTTAGTGTTCTAGAATATAAAGGTATACTCGCAATGAGTTATACTCGAAATAGAGATAATGTTTCTAGTCAAACTAGTTATATTATAACAGTTTCCTAATTTAAGTACACACTTGAAGGGTAGTTCCTAAACTTAGATATCTACAGTAAAACAGCGACTTTCGTCCCGTTTCCGATTCACAGATTAATCTCAATTGAAGTCAGTATCCTGCTCATAGCAGATTCTGCACATCAATGCATATTTATGTATCACACTTAGTATTTAAAATCCAATTTTAATACTAGTAGTGAACATATTTATGACAAACATATTTGAAGTCAGAGTCTTGCTCGTCTTCAATTCCTTCATGTCTGCTTTGTCCATATGGTAGTCACACTCCAGTGATCCCATTTGCTACAGTTTAAGAACCATTTGCCACAGTTTAAGCAGACAGCTTGGGATATGTCTTTTGTCTTCCTAGAAGACAGTAATGATTTTGCCTTTGCCCATTTCTATATCCTAGAAGCCTTTGGCCAAGCCTTGGGTTTCTAAAATATCGAAGTAAGGTGCGCCTTGCGCTACTTGCCTTATTGCAAACTTTGGCTTTATCTCCTTGAGAATAGCCATTAACTCTCCAAGAGTTATTAATTGCAATTTAATACTTCTAAGATCTAATAATAGATCTATGAAGATCCTTCAATTTCTTCATCATGCATTAAGGATCTAATCCTTAGTTCTGATTAGGAAATTAAGGAGTCCTTTTGACAAGTATAATGGTTAAGCACTAAAGTTATCACACATAAATCTTCCAAAAATCATGCTCTACTATTTGCTTAACTCTGGGCTTAGGCCTAATATGTTATTTTATCAAATAAAGTAACTTATTAGTTTCCAGGACCATCCTAAAATTTTATTCCCAATTTGAAAAATTAAAGTCGTTTAAACACATTTTCACCCAGGATTATGTTTTAGACACTAATCTTTCAGTTATCTTGATTCCAATAGTCTAACTATCCAATCAACGATTTCGGGTACAATCTAATGTAATGATTACTATAGTCTAACTATATAACTAATTATAATTTTATTGGTTAAAATCAAATATTTATTGATTATTATAATCTAATTATATAATCAACTATAAATAATCGGTAAAATTCAAATATATTGATTACTATAATCCAATTATATAATCAACTATAAATGAATGGTAAAATTCAAATATATGATTACTATAATCCAATTATATAATCAACTATAAATGAAGTAGTTTGAATACAGTCCAACTGTTTAATTAAAACAACAATTAAATATTAGTCCAACTAATATATTTATAAATATATTATGACGAAAAATGAAATGAGAGCGTATTGACAAGTATCTAAACGAAATTAAAAATTTAATACTTGCGTCCCACTATTTTTCGGCGAGCCTCTAACCCTCTGTGGAGTACTCGGGAAACCTAGTTTCCTAGTGGGCTAGGATCCCGTTAAATAACACACAACCTTGACTTTGGCCACAAGCTGTATGATATTTAACTAGGTAGATCTCTAAGATCAATTGGATCTCATCCAATTCCTAGATCCAGTAGGTGGACATCCAAGTCCGAAACATATATCTAATATATGCAATATATTAGATATATTCCCTAATTTTTTTCCTCTAAATCAATTAAGTCTTGGCTTTGGCACAACAAGCTTAATGATTCTAGTTAAGCGTGACCCATTGACATGGAAGCTTCGTAATCAATGTCGATGGACAAGAAGTGATCTTGACTTTGGCCAACAAATCACAACTTGGACAAGACACCGATATGGAACAAAACTCTCATGACTCAAACACATCCGCAATTGACAAAGGTCTTGACTTTGGCCAACAAACCAATGCCAACTTTGGATCTTGAGTAAGAATCACTCAACGGAAGGAAAAACGCTTAATATGTTTGAGGGTTTTTCGCGTGTAAATTGGCAACCAATTTATTATCTTTAATTAGGTCTCATCATACACCCTTAAGCATGCATTCTAAAAGCATAATAAGGCGCGATAAATAAATAAATTAATAATGATATGCGGATGGATATCTCACACATTGTTCCTAGAACAAATCACTCTCTTTCCTCTCCCCGGCTAGAACTATTCTAACTTCTACCCAATTACATAATACAATAAAGAAACCTCATTAACATTGAGGGGAATTGGTGAGAAGAGAATTACAAATAGTAAAAAGATAAAAGGCTTGACATGTAGGTCCAATTTAATAAATTCTAAATTTATTACAATTTTCAAAATTGATCATCCTTCTAATATCCATCCGATATACATTATTCATGCAATACATTCATGTATTTATACAAATCATGTTATTCAATCAATATAATCCAATTATTAATCTTTGAATTAAGGACCATCCAATTTCAAAAACAACGATTTGATTTGCGCGAGTCAAACTCGTTTAAGAATAAATACTCAAAGTAAGTATTCTTGAATTATATTGAACTACAACCTTAAATCCATTTATTTGTATTCAATACTAATTCCAAATTTAATTCCAAATTAAATATTTACACTTACTTATAAGCCTTAAAGACTTGGATTCCAAATCCAATCTTAATGGGTCTCAAAGGCCCAATAACATCCAATGTCATTTGAATTAAAGTCCAATGGGCTTTTAATTAATTCTTAAGGCATGTGCTTTGACCATAATGGATCAAACCCAAAATGCCAAGGCCCAATAGGAATCACCCTATTGCCAAAAAATCAATTTAGGCCCAATTATATTCTTTAAAGGGCCAAGTGATGTATTTGGATTTTATGGAATTGGTTTTGGGCCCAATTGGATTCAATCCAAAAGTCCAAAACCAAACTTGGTCAAACCAAGCCCATTAAGTCCAAATACACACTTTTAGCCCAATTCATAATTAAGGGCTTATTAACATAATTATAATATTCCAAATATCACAATTATTTTAATTAAAGTGTATTAGCCATGATTAATTAATTAAACTCAATATTTCCAAAATACCAATTAACTTAATTAATCATGTTTAATTCATCAATTTATGCTCAACACAAATTGAAGCCAAAACACATCATTTCATGCTCTTGAATTTAACATAAAAATTATTGACTTTGATTCCAATATAATCAAACCAACAATCAAAATTTAAACATGCATTTAAACACATCCAATGATGTTACAAAAAATAAAAAATAAAACTACAGTCCACTGTAGTGCTAGTTTCGGCCACACTAAGGAATTTTAAAAAATTTTATCCAATCAATTTTTCTCAAATCTAATCATGCACAACTCTAAGTTAACATAATCTAAGCATGCTCAAAGCATCAATTTGAAGAAATCATATTCAAAACACAAAAGCCCCAAATTTTAGACTCATGAACCCTAAAATTTTCATGCTTAAAATTGGATATTGATACCATTGTTAGTGTTCCTAGAACATGCCAAGGATCTAATAAGCAAGAAAATTTGTTCATAAATTCATTATAAGTTGCGGAATTACTTACATTGAATGGATTTGAGCTTTTAAAATTTTGAGAAGAATATATCCAAGATCCTTCCTTTGTTGATTCCAAGCTTTGAGTTGGTTTCCCTATCACCTTTGTTGATTCCTTGAAGTGCTAGCTAACTTGATTTTGCCACAAAATCAAAGTGAGGAAGAGAAGAGGTTCACGCCCATGGTGTGTTCTCTAGGGTTTTTGTTTTTTCAAATTGTGTATTCACACACAAATGAGAGAAGGCCTTTATGGTTTTGTTAAAAGGTTTTACCCTTTTACCCAAAACCATGTAGTTGGAGTCTTGGTTCCACCTAAACCAAGTGGTTGGAAAGTAAGTGGTTTTGGCATAAATGTCAACCATTTTCCAATCACCACTTCACATGTGTGACATGTGTGAAGTGGACCCCACCATTTTGAATTCAAAATTCAAAATGTCTCTACGAATATTTGCCGCGGCTCGAATCCGTTTAATCCGATTAAACGAACTTTCGTCGCTAAATAATTAAATCTAATTTAATTAAATAACGATGTCTCGCAAATATATACGAACGTCGTCTACTAATTAATTCAAATTAATTCGTTCGTTCGTATTAAAGTCCCACTTTAATTTCGTAATGAAATCCAATTCACATTAATATATCCGATATATTAATTTTAGCCCATACGAATAAATTAAATAGAAAAATCAAATTTAACTATTAAATTTATTTTACCGATTATGTAACATCCCAGATTTTCGAGATTGTTCTAGAAAATTCACGGACAGATTCTTAGTCTCGGAGCTTGACGATGAGGAAGAATAAGAGTTTAAGTGATGTTATATGAGTTGGAATATTATATTATGAATTTTGGTCGCGTTGGAAAACGTTCGGGATTAAAAGTCAGTTACGCGATTTTCGTAAAACGCTTAAAGTTTACAGTTTGGTCACAGAATTAGCAAACAAACTCCGATCGAGGTGAATTTTAGACCATCAGACTCGTTTTTCCGAGACGAACAACTTTCATGTTGAACACTTTTTGTGAATCGCATCAGAAGGGCTCCGAAAGTGGTGATTTCCGAAAATACCCTTTTTAATAGGGGCATTTTAGTAATTTTTTTCGGATTTGATATTTTGTTTACATTATTATTAACTATTGCAGGAAAGAGAAAAAAAAAAGGCAGTATACATTTTGGCAAGAGAGAGAAGTGGAAGGGGAAGCCGGCGGTCGGCCTTCTAGCCACCCCCGGTGGTGCACGCCGGCACCGCCGGCTTCGTCCCGACCTGGCCGGCCACATGGTAGCTGGCGTTTCCCCAAAGGACCGCCAGAATCGGCGCTGGAGAGGGAGGAAAAGTTACGCAGTGGGTTTCAAATTTTCGGCTCGTCGATTTGTTTCACGAGCCGTGCCACCCGCCAAATCGAAGCTCTCGACGAGTACTACGAGTGTGAGGGATTGATTTCACCGAACAACGGTCGGTTGCACGTGAAACGAGGAAAGAAGATTCGGATAAATAGTATACCCAATGAACAGTAACTTCGATCGGAATTCCGATCGCACCAGCGTGTTCGTATGGCCGTTGGGAGTCCGAATATGGCCTCGGAATTTCGGTACGACTCTCCGTTTAGATTTTTTTATTTTGAAGTATATCGATTTATATTCGGATGTTTTCGGTAGTCTCGTAGTGTAACGAATTAGCATGAAGTGAATTGAATATGATTTATTATGTTAAAACGATAAATGTGGTAGAATCCGGGAAGAAACGGATTAGATATGATCGGTCTTGTAGGATTAGCGAGTTTCCTTTAAAACAGAGTATCTCGCACGACTGAGCGTAGTTGATCGTAATCATGAAAATAGTTTGTATATGATATTACGAGGGTAATTATGTAATTCCGGAGTAGTTCGGAGGGTTCGAGATCCTTCCATAGCGTTTGTGAAAACTTTTCCGCGAGATTTACCGCAAACGCGTAAAACGAGAATCTAGGCTATCTAGCTAGTTGGAATAGTATAGAAAGCTATGCATTAAAGTAATGAAGTTTGTACCGCAGTATCGGTAATGATTCGGGTGTTCCGGGGAAGCCCGTAGTTATCATAGATAAGTTGAAAGTTCCGCAAATAGCGGTTCTAATCATGTTTGTTATTTTGGTGTTGTGACAGATCGGACCAGGATCATGAGTGTCCACCTAACCAGGTAAGTAACTCATGCTACGACTACTTAAGAGATTTCACATCGTTCGTAATTAGTTATATAACAAAATTGTATTGTAAATGCATAGAATCTAGATATATATAGATATATATATATATATATATATATAAAGAACTTTATGGGTATATGTGTAAATATGAAACCGGATATATATTTACATATACTTATGTAAGTAGTAAAAGATTAGTAAACTTGAGTTTGAAAAGGGTAAGAATGACAAGTTTATGCACACTCAGAAAGTGTAAGGAAATATTTATAAATATTATATTATGAGACTTGGGTTTGGGGGTTGTAGAAAACTACACCCTAGGGAATGGGACTAGTGATATAAACGGAAGTCTGTAACTTATGAGATATATAAGAATATTGGTATGCATGAGTAAATAGGAACTAGGAAGCATATAAGACTGGTGTAAATGCAAAAGTCCAATATCATGCGAGAGTGAGTGTGTATGTGTGTGTGTGTGTGTGTGTGTGTGTGTGTGTGTGTGTGTGTGTGTGTGTGTGTGTGTGTGTGTGTGTTAACACCATGAGTACATATACATGTATATAAGATGATAGAGAGCATAAATGAGAATATATGTAAGGTTATGATATGAAATTCTTGAGCACAAGTCGATAGTTAGGAAATGGTAAGTAAGTTTAAGAACTAAGAATTTGAAACCCGCATATGTTTGAGTCTGATATTGTAAAGGAATTTCGATATCGTATGTGTAAGTATAGCTATGGAGTTAGTAGATAGGTATGAGAAACGTTTGTATATACATTCTTGTGGTTATGAGTTTGCATAACATTGATGCATATGAGAAAGTAAGAAAGTAATAGTGTAAGTAACAATATTTATGGGAAAACATGTTACAATTTTATGTATACTAGTTTGAAATAAATGCATTTCACTAATGAAACATTTCAAAATATGATAGTGAAAGATGAGCATATAGTAAGAGATGGATAAGGTAGAAAGGATTATGTGAAAGCTTACGGTCATGAGAAATATTATGTTTGAACATGAAATAGCAAACGTAGGATGAGAATGTAGTACATGGGCATGCATACACGAGCATAGACATGGAAAATATATGTGTGTATATGAGCAAAATTGTGTGAATGCATATATATTTGGGTGCATTAGCATAAACAAAATGTTTTCATGAACTGATAAGATTTTTCAGAATTTTCAGAAACTCTTAGAAATGATTTCCATAGTGAAGTTGAAATTAAGAAAGGTTTTGAAAAATTCAGAGTGTTCTAAAGAAAAACTTCAGTTGTTTTTGAAGAGAAATGTATTTCAGAAAACGTTCCCTTCAGTTTTGAGATTTAAGCATGAGTTTTATATTTTCGGGGCATGAGGTAAAACCTCACCCCAGTACGTAACTTGAGACACTGATGGAATTGACGGATATCAAATGGATTCGGGAATTGGGATTTGACCCATCCCAGTTATAGATTGTTGGAATTGATGGATTTATACACATGTGCACATGTGGAGGACTAGGGGGACGCTCCTAGATCGTCAGCGCCCAGATGGTACATTCATGGGCGGAGATACGCCTACGGGCGGAGATACGCCTACGGACGGAGATGCACCTACGGACGGAGATGCGCCTACTGGCGGAGATGCACCTTCGGGCGGAGATGCGCCTTCGGGCGGAGATTTGGTTTTCAGAAAAAAGATTTCAGATTTTAGTTTGGTTTTCAGAAAAAGGACTTCAGATTTCAGTTTTCAGTTTTCAGAAAAGAACTTAGAAAGACGGTTTTAGAAAGAAACACAAGAAAAAGAAAGATTTTCAGAAACAGTTTTCAGATTTCAGATTTCCAGTAAACAGCTTTTAGAAACAAGATTTTAGAAATAGTTTCCAGATATCAGAGATTCAAAACATGATTTTAGAAAGATAAGTTTTATTAAGAGGTTTTCAAACTGAATTTCAGAAATAACTTTCAGAAGGCAGTTTCTCAGAAAAAGTCTTTTCTAAAAGCATAAAATGTTAGAGCATAGTAGGATTTACCATCATGTATATATATCATGGATTCTTGTGATTCTTATTAGACACATATAGTAGTTGACAAAGCATCATAGCATGAGTACATTTGATTCATACCGTTAACACTGATACATGATCTCATTATTATGCTTATGTGTATATGTGGATGATTTGGTGTGTAGCATGTTCATATCGAAGTAACATGTATAGAATACAAGTACATAGTAGCATGGTCAGTGACAAGGGATTTGAACTTTGTAGTTCAAGATAAATGAATATAACGCTTCTTAAGAATATATGTTGATACATAGGTATGCATAAGAGATTTATGACTTATAATGAATATATGTTATATATTATGAGCACGATATACAGGTGTTATAGAAATATGACTTATCAGGTACGTATGAGGTACGTATGAGGTTTGGTTTCGTATATGTATTATAGAGCATTATGAATTCAAGTAAGTGTGTAAGATTAATAATATAAATGTGATGATACTTCAGACATCTGAAAGATAAAGGAGTTAAGCAGAATTTAAATAGTATGCTTTGATTAATATGTTAACTATATAATCTTATATGAGAGTTGTATACAGTTTGAGAGTGAAGGAGGGATATGTAATTGCTTGATTACAGTAAAAGATAGGTTAAGAAACTTAATACAGCGAAAATATAAGCTATTGTGTGTTTATGTTGTAGTTATGAGTATGATTACTTGCTGAGTCTTATGACTCACTATACTATAGTGTTTGAGTTTTGCAGGTTGGTGACCTAAACGGCCGACCATGGATGTCAGAGTTGCGGAGCAGTCGGATAGCAGCGTTGCAGTCGCTAGTCACCAAGTCTTAGGGAAGTCGAGTCTTGTGTATTTGAGCATTGTTGAGACGTGCTGAGCACGGATGCTTATGTTGTAAAGTTTGTATATATATTCTTTTGGGCATGGAGCCCTGGTTGTATTATGTCTTTTGTCTGCATCGTATATTTGTTGGGCCCTTAGATTTCATTGATGCTGTGATTCTGGCCTGAGGCCGAGATTGTATGTTTATGTTGTAAATGGATGCTGGCTCTAGGCCAGGTTGCATGATGATACGAATACATCATGCCGAAATTTCGTTAGAATCAGAGGCTCATGGAGATGGGTTTAGCCTGTCTCCTGCCGGTAACATTGCTGCTAAGGCGGGATGTTACAGATTAATTCCAAATTAATCGCGTTCTCTCTCTTCCGAACACATTTAATCCCAGATTAAATAATACCTCAATTAATCCCAGATTAATTTTCTCCATCTTAATTAATCCCAGATTAATTCTAATTTAAATCAATTGTCACGGTGAATCTTTGGGAAACGACCCAAGAGATCCATGGATATGTTGGCAGTAAATACGGTCATCGGATTATCCGAATACTTGCGTACCTCGTACCACATTCTTACCGATTTACAAGACATGGTTGGCTTCTAGCAAGGCATCGTGCCTACCCAATTCTCCAGAAATATTCTTACTTGAATATATAATCTATGTCAGGCGTAGAATACGTAGTATTACGTATAGCGATCCAGTATCAGGTGTCACGTGCTAGGCCTGGGGCTGGAATTATGTCTGCCCCGTACGAAGCACATGTCAGATGTCTGGTAACTAGTCTCTATAATCGAATGAACATGACTAGTCATATCATCCCGATGACTGCAGTACTTAAGAGTATTAGTTCCGTATCCTACGTGACATCATCTCCACTATGACTGGAGTGATACTTCCGTCTTGACATCACACCCAATACACTACGATTTTCAATATACCCAGCAGAGGCGTACACAAAACCAGTTAAAGCCCTGGACGACCAAAACCAAAGCATATTGATTGTCGCAAGTATTAGCGGTGCAAGTATCAGGTTAAGACCAAATACGTCTACCCTGATTTCGGACTTCCATAGACACGTAGTCATACTACTAATGGAATTCCAAGGGGTCTATCCAGAGCGAAGCTGTTTCCGTACCATCAGTAAACACAACCTCCTATTACACTTTCATGAGTATCCAATACCCAAATATATGAGAACTATGCTGTTACGCTTCCATAACACGCATAAGTGTAATACTAGTCTATTCCGCATTATCGATGTCCAGTCTCGATAATACTACGACTATGGATATTTAATGATTAAACCTCACGTGGATTAATACTGTCTCATATCTTATTAATCCGGTACTAATCATAAGGACCTCCTATCATTTATACATCTAGGTGATCTAATCACAAATGATAAGAGTGCAATCTCCTTGTCACATAGTTAATTTGTACAACAACATCATGATCTGTACAAATAGTGACGCTATGGGTCATAATTGTCCAACACCAATACACATCCAAAATCATCCAAATAACATATTTTTACATGAAAAATATTATGTTTTAAGTATCAAATCCAGATCTGATCCAGAATTAATTTTTTGCCAATTTTTCAAGCCAAAATCCAATTTAATCACAAATTAATCCCATTAATTTGCTCCAAATTAAATCACCACAAAATAAAGTTTCAAGAACAATTCTAAGCAACATTTGAGTGGCAAAATCACTCTAGAATAGTAATTTTAAATTTAGATTTATTCTCTAATTAATCTAATTTACACATGCTAAATAAAGAAAACAATTAAAGTTTTTACATAAACAAACAACACCAAATTTGATCTACATATATATATCCAAGATACATATAATATTTAACATGTAAAATGTATATCAAATACATATTTTCATGCTTAAAATAAAATAAGAAATTAGAATTTGGGAACTTTCATTACCTTAATTTCAAGCTTCCAATTTCTTCTCCTTTGGTGTTAATTGAATTGTTGGAAACCTTAATCTCTCTTTTCTTTATTTTCTCAACACATGAGAATGGCTAAAAATCTAATAAAAATGAAACAACTCCATTTTTATAGATTTTTTGCCCCAATTTCGAAAATTGGTTAATTATTTTCCAAGAAAATATTAATTTTTGTGACATAAAATTTGACATCAATTTGATGTTATCCAAAATTGATTTTTATTTTGATTTTTGTTAATTAAAAAATCCATGTGTCAAATACACATGGTTTGTTAAATCAAAATTTTCCAAACTAATAAGAATATTCCAATAATCTTATTATCTTAAAAAATGAATTAATTGACATTTTAATTAACTTATTTAATTAATTAACAAAAATAAAATAATGACATGGAATAATATTCCAAGAATATTCTTCCATTTTATTATCATTAATAATTAATTAACAATTAATTAACTACTAATAATAATAAAACAAGTGTCAAAATTTAATAGGTCAATAATGTGTATCTAATCTAAATTATGTATCGTATACAAATACATATTATTTAATACGCATGTGTATATTATGAATAATCCGAATTATCCATAATTAATTAATCAAGTGCTCAACGAGTACACTTTATATTGTAGGACTCTCTAGGTTCAAGTTTATATGTCATAGAAACCATTTCAATGTATGTAATTCATCCACTTATAAATTACGAGGACCACAGATAATCGAGTTGAACCATCCAAGTCGAAGTCATTGTATATATAATCCTTCTATCATAGGTTATCTGAATTGTTTCGGAGATATAGATTAAACGTCAAATCTCCGCTATGAACAATTCATGTGTCGCTACATAATTATGATTCTTAGCAAATATTCGGAACTCGTTTCTGAATCATACCTCGGCCAAGAATCATAAATTGGACACCTAAATCTCGTACACGGGACTGACAGATCCTCTCTGGTACATCATAGGATATCGTGAGTATCAGTCCATACCCAACGAACAGACAGAGGTCTGATCTTAAAAGATCATTGACGTGACTGTCATCAAAGCATGGAGGATATCCCACATATCCACAATGGCAACACAAGTCAAAGGAGCTAATATGCTATTAGACTCGAAAAGATTCATATTGACGTTGGTGTATCATCTATCAGCAATCTTTAAATGAGTCGTTCAGTATTTATCTAATAAATACCTACGTGTATATATGAGTCTCTCAAAACTCATGGTTTACTGAGATAAACCATTAAAACAATGCTAATATATAACACATATCGATCTCACAGGTTTACTAACGGACCAAGTATGTAAACATTGACTAGGAACAATTTTAAGAATGAATCATATTGTGACATTTCTCAGTAACAATTGCGGTGCTTTTGCAATTATGTCACAACTATTCATTCTACGGTCATTTACGCCTTTACTATATATAAGATTATATTGATAAAATTACTTAATTTTATTCATAATAAAATATAATGTACAACGTATTTACAATAAATACAATAAAATTTGGTGCGCCGAGCACTAACTCCAACATGATGTAGTCCTCACAGCTTTGGCTCATTCAGGATTTCCACTTTCACTTGAATTTATCACTTATCATATAATTTCTACTGGAAAAATGAACTACCATCAGCCATAACTGCACAGCTTTGGCACAATACAACTACATCATGAGGAAATCATTTACATCCATATTAACAAGACAAATCAAGAAATAAGTATTTCTAATACCAGTTACTATAAAGTCTTCTTTAACGAGAATATTCCTAAAATGGGTTTTACTCTACATCAAAGAGATATATTTAATTTAGATCAATTTCTCAATAATTTAATTATACCCGGGAAATCAAAACTCAACTTAACAATTAAATCTCCATTATGTTTCCTGTTAACACGAAACCAAAGAAACAAGAAACATCTAGCTTGCAAGCATGTGCAAATATCAAAATTGGATTATATATCATATATCAGGCTTCAAATATGTGATGGATGTAGGATCACACCCTCTCTGGTACCATTTTATTAGTGTTATACACTATGGAAGCGCGGTTCGGGCGAAATCGTAAATTTAAAATTTTTAAACTTACTGAATAAATTAGCCAATATCATATATCTATAATTTATTCATATTTCACCTAAATATATTTGTCGTTATCAAATAATGATTGAATTAATAATGAAAATATTACGAAATTTTTATGGAAATGATTTTCCTAAAATAGCATAAAACGTGATTTTGACTAAACGACAAACCAAGACCACACGGGGACTGCCCAGGTCAGTCCCAATAGCATTTGGGAAGTTAATAGGCTGCCTAAGCAGTGACACGTTCACTGTTTGGGCAGCAGTGACCCTGTAAGCTCAAAACTCACCTGATAATGTGATTTTTCATCGTTTTCACTTATTTTCACTCTGAAACTATTTCCGAAAATTATCATAACTCCCAATATACATCCAACACATCCAAATGAAATATTTTACATCACAAAATTTTAAGAATTTACATATCTAAAACAGTGAACAAAATTAGATTTTCTCAAAACTAAGCAAATTAATCTTACACCAAATCAAAGTCACCACTAATGAAGAACTCTAGAATAATTCTAAGCATAACAAGAGTGGTCATTATACTCTAGAATGGTAACCAAGTTGTCCAACAATAAATTAAACATAAATTACACTAATTTAGTTCAAAGTATATCTACACATGCTCAAAACCACTCAATCCATCATCCAAAATAAATAACCCCAACTTTGAGAAATAAAAGAAATCCTAGAACAATTCTAGAAGCTCAAGAACAAGAAAGAAAAAAATCTAAGCTTAAAATTATTAAAGATTACCTCAAAATCTACAAATTTCCTTAAGTTTGATTCTCGATTCAACACTTTCTTTTTGTCTCTCAAAGAATATTTTGAAGCTCCAAAAATAGATGTGATTTTCGGCCACTCACTCTCCAAGGAGAAAGAGAAATATTTTTTCTTTTTATTCATTGAAGTGCTATTATTTGGGGGTATTATGGTGATTTGAAAAATTAATTTATCTATCAAATAAATTGTTAAATAATTAACATGACACTTGGCATTTTATTTAACTATATATTACATTTAATATATATTAAATAAAAATTTACTTTACACTTGTACAAATTACAATAATAATAATCAATTCATTAATTGAATTAATCATCACTAACTTTACAAGTATCAAACTACCATTTGCCAATTAATGTGTATCTAATATAATTATGTATCAAATATAATATATATTAGAACGCCCGAAAAATTACCCCGACATGTGAATTTTTGTTTACCGATTAAATAATTCAAAATAACTAATTTAATCTTATAAAATATTATAAATAATCGATATTATTCATAATATGTTACCCAAGTACTCAATAAGTACAGTTCATATTGTGGAACTCTCTAAGTTTAGGTATATTTGTCACAAAATTCAATTTCTTGTCCATAATTCACCGAATCATAAATCATGACGACTACTAAGGGTGTTCATAAGGTCGGGTCGCGGGACCCAGTCGGGTTTATTAATTTTAAAATTCATTTTCGGGTCAACCCGAACCCGACCCGACATATCGGATCGAGTCACTGGTTTCGGGCAGAAAAATCGGGTCTGACCTGACCAGACCCGAAGTAAATAATATTACAATTATATGGTGGGATTCGAACTCTTGATTAGCAGGATATTAAGTCAAACAGTTGGCCAATTCAGCTACTGAATACTTTGTGAAATTTGTATAAATATATATATATAATATATATATATATATATATATATACTGCATATTATGTTGACTCGACCCGCAGTTTTTTTGACCCGACTCGCGCTGGTCAACTTCTCAAATTTCGGGTCGCGGGTCGAATGACCCGACCCGATTGGGTTAAAAAAATCAAAAAACCTGACCCGATCAGACCCGTGAACACCTCTAACGACTACGGATAATCTCGTTGAACTATGCAAATCGAGATCATTACATACGTTTAATCCATTTGTCACAGGCTATCCATATTTTAACGAGGATATAGATGAGAACGTCAAATCCCTAAGGTCAAATATAGTCGACTTATAAATTTACGATCTATAAATGAGACTCAAAACTCACTTTCGTAGTATACCACGGCTATGGATTTACTAGATCACAAACACGTGCAGGATATCTATGTCATGTACTCAAGACTGGCGGATTCTATCTTGATACACACTGGATATCGTGAGCATCAGTCCACATCTAATGAACAGGTGGAGATCTGACCTAAATAGGTCGGTGACGTCAAAGTATAGAGGATAACTCATATGTCTATTGTGGTATCTCAAGTGTAAAGACCATTATGCTACTCAACTCAAGAAGATTCCTATTGACGTTGGTATACCATCTATTATGAAATATTCGATGAGTCGTTCAATGTTTATCAAATAAACATCTATATGTCTATATGAGTCTTTGAAGACTCATGGCTCACTAGGATAAACCATCTGACCAAGTCTCGATATACGACATGTACTGGTCTCAGCGGATTTTATTAACCGACCCGTATCAGTAAATCTTGACCATAAACTTTATTTGAGAATATACAACTTATAATGACGCTTCTCAATGTTAATTACAACCTATGTTGTAACTGTGCACTACGTTGTAAATCACCGGGTCTTTATCTAATATATAATATACATATGATTAAACCAAATGTAGTTTTAATTTAATCAAATTAGATCGAATATATATATATATATATATATATATATATATTATATATATATATATATAATATATATATATATATATATATATATATATATATATATATGGGTGTTCATAGGGTCGGGTCATATCACCATATGATCCGACCCAACGTGACCTAACTCGACCCATAAGGGTTCTTAAAAAATTATGCAATTTTGAGTTGACCCGACCTGACTCGAAAAAATAATTTTTTGCGGGTCGGTTCACGGATTTAACGACGTAACCCGACCCGACCCGAAAAAATAATTATTTATTAGTCTTCTATTAGTTTTCTAAAAAAAAAAAATTTATTATTTTTTATAGTTTTTACTATTATTTCATTTGTTTATTACTTTTTTATCTTGAAATTTTATATGTATGATAAGGTTCGGGACAGAAAATAGTTAGTAATTATTTCTCAAAATAATTAATAATTAAAAAAATTACCGACCTGGCCCGCTCTGGTTTGCAAATCAATTTTCGGGTTCGGATTTATCAACCCGCATGACTCGACCTGATCAGGTTTCGTAAAATTTGAAAAAATCCGACTTGACCCGTGAACACCCCTAAATAAAAGATAAAGACGTTACCATAAATATGTAATATTATAAAAAAAAAAAAAAAAATGAATTGTTCATATTCATGAACCATAGATAAATATGATTCAGATTGACTTTCCGAACACCAATCCTAACACTTTATTGATGTTTGACCGCATAAAAAACTTTATGTCCTTGTAGCGTCTCATATTTCCTGAGCAATAGTTTTTGTTTTGTTTTGTTTTGTTTTGTTTTTTTGAATTTGATAAGCTGAGCAATAGGTTATCCACAAATGAAAATAAATTAAACAATAACTGCTTCTGAAAAATCAATAAATTCTCTATTTTGTTGGGCAACAACTTAGAAAATGCATACATTAATATGAAAATAAATTGAAATTATGGCAACATAACAATAATAACGGTCTTTTACAGCCTGTCACCAATTTCGGGTTGCTTTGAAGATCATAACCAACACTAGAAAGTGAAGTGAGAGGAAAATAAATAGTACTTTTTTACAGTCCCTGAATATTAACAGATGAGGATATAATGAGCAATTCATTTTGTTCGAGTCCAGTGGGATGGCACAATATAGCGAACAAAATCGGATGAATGTGCCTGGCTCATATGTACATTAGCTTTTCTTTTTTCTTTTTTAAGTTTGAAATTTCATTGTCAAATTATTCGATTCGAACTTAAGTGTAGTAATTAAAATCTCCAACTGTCTCACGTTCTTATCATATATTCGAATTCAGGACCTGAAAATCAGATTCTGAATTTTACACTATCAAATCACACCCCTTGAAGACTATGTAACAACATGCATATAAGCCAACACAAACTATTTATTCAATTAATTGGTCTATAACCTATCTACAAACTATTTGCCCGACAAAAGCTAGACCTGAAACACAAATTACTAGTTGGCACACAATTCACACATAAAATTAGTTTTTTTTTTTTTTTTTAATGTAATTAAATATTAACTATTCATTATTATTTATATGTATGTGGTAGAAAATTATAAAAAAAAAATTAATACATATCAACTCAATACAAAATTCAAAAAATTTATATAAAACCTATTGATTTTCAATATTTTCGGTGAATACTTTTATTAATTATGCTAAAAGTTGGGTATCCATATGTTATATTAAAAAAAGACAGAACAGAGGAGCAAAGCTGGGGTTGTAAGGGCAAAGACTTGAAGAAGTAGCGGTTGTTGGTAATACACTTCATCATATTCCAAAGTCCAACTGTACCTTATTGTTCGTTCTCTCCTCCGGCGAATCTCGCTCTCTTATTTTCTAACTCTCATTATAGACTCTTCTTAAACTAAATTAAATTAAATAAATAAACCCATCAATCCCAAATGCTCCTCCCTTTCCACCATCTGGATATCTCTTAATCCCCCTTCATTTTTTCTCCTAACACGTGGCAATGGCAGGCGGGTTCACTCTCGCCGGAGCCGGCGAACGGACGGCTGAGGCTGTGATTGAGTTGGTCGGGGAGATTACTGGGATGTGTTGTGGAAATGTGTTTGGAGTTTTTAAGAAAGATTGTATGGATCTTGTGAGGAGAATTGCTCTGTTGAAGCATTTGTTAGAGGAAATCAGGGATTCTGGGCCGTTGGATGTGTTGACTTCCGAGTCTTCTTCGTCAACGACGTCATTGTTTTGGTGGAATGATCTCGTTGTGGCTCTTCAGGCTGCCAAGAGACTGCTCGCTGTTGCTTCCCACTGCAGTTCTAGTGACTCCTCTGTAAGCATTTGCTTGTTTTTTTTTTTTTGGATGATGGAAATTTGAATCTTTTTGAATGTTTATTTGATTTAAATCCTTAAGGAAATAATGATTTTAAAGGAATCTACTTGACACTGGGAGATTGTGACATTGAAAAAACCAAGCACATGTTTTTTTGTATGTAATGTGGATACAATTCTTGATTATGAAAACAAAGGGTCCTGAGAGAATCTTGACAAAATACCAATGGGTGGTTTTGGGAACAGTTTTAGGAAACAATCTTTAACACAATTCAAATCTGGAAGCACTAAACAGATCATGAAGGAAAATTCCCTAATAGATTTGCATGAAGTTTCATCTATCAATTTATTGCTGTTTGGTGCCGTTTGATGATTTTCAAGCAGTTTTCCGTCACTTGATTGTCCAATCTTATCGATATAGTGTTTAATAGATAACAAATTTGCTAGGAATTTACATTTGATAAAAGAAAAGTGATCATGGAGTGTAACAACAATATTAAAATGACTCGGGATTGTGAGAGATGGCAATCACTTGTTAGGTCATGCACTTCTGAAATTTGCTATGTCTTGATTTAAGGATGATGGTGCCAAAAAGATCTCGTTCCAATTTCAATCTGTCATGTGGAAACTGGAGAAAGCTTTGGGGAGTACACCATATGATCGTTTTGACATCTCTGAGGAAGTTCAAGAACAGGTATTGTAACGTTAACAGAGAAAAGTAAGATCACTTTAGTTTTGATTGAACGTGCTCTTAACAATATTCTTTTACTAGGTTGTGCTGGTGAGATATCAGTTAAAAAGAGCTACAGAGAGATATGGATCTCTGAATTCAAGAAAAAAAAATTCACGCCTTATCTCAGCCAATGGAGAATGAAGGTAGGAATACAAATCATGAAGTTAAAGCAAAGTCTGATCACGTCTCAGATGCTATTGATTCAGAAGGCCGTGATGCAGGTCAGATGATGAATAAATGGGATAGGAGGAGATTGTCTATATCATCTGTTGTCTGTCTACCAGACAAAGTCAATGCAGGAGGACAGGAGAATTCAACCATTAAGAGTGTGGATGAAATTAAGAAGCCGGATGCACTCATAATTCCTGCTGATTTTCTATGCCCTATATCATTAGAACTAATGAGGGATCCTGTTATTGTGGCAACCGGACAGGTTTGCATCACAATGTCAAATGCCATTTTTTTTTCAAGGTTTTACATAAACTTTTATCCGAGATTGTCAAAACTGGACATCTGATTTATTTTCATAATGAAACTGCAGACATATGAGAGATCTTACGTACAAATATGGATAGATTGTGGCAATATAACCTGTCCGAAAACTCAGCAGAAGCTCGAACACCTGACACTCACCCCAAATTATGTTTTGAGAAGTCTAATTGTTCAGTGGTGTACTACACACAACATCGAGCAGCCTCCAGGATTAGCTAACAGGAAGATAAAGAAGAATGATGGTTCCTTCCATGATGTTAGCGGTGATGTGGTAGCCATTGAGGCATTGGTGCGCAAATTCTCAAGCCACTCAGTGCAGGAGCTTAGAGCTTCTGTTGCTGAAATTAGATCCCTTTCTAAAAGAAGTACGGATAACAGAATTATAATTGCAGAAGCAGGAGCAATACCTGTTCTGGTCAACCTTTTAACAACAGATGATATGATGACGCAAGAACATGCAGTGACAGCCATTCTTAACCTATCTATATATGAAAATAACAAGGGACTCATAATGCTTGCTGGTGCCATTCCTTCTATAGTTCAAATCCTTAGAGCCGGAAGCATGGAAGCTAGGGAGAATGCAGCAGCAACACTCTTTAGCTTGTCACTTTTGGATGAGTACAAAATAATAATTGGTGCATCTGGTGCTTTACCAGCTTTGGTAGATTTGCTCCAAAATGGAAGCACTAGAGCGAGGAAAGATGCTGCAACAGCATTGTTCAATTTGTGCATTTATATGGGAAACAAGGGCAGGGCTGTAAGAGCCGGGATTGTCTCCGCATTACTAAAGATGCTTACAGATTCAATGAATTGTATGGTTGACGAGGCTCTGACCATACTCAGAGTTCTAGTTATTAACCCAGAGGCTAAGGTTGCTATAGTGAAAGCCAGCACGATACCTGTTTTGATTGATCTTTTGAGAACAGGTCTGCCTCGTAACAAAGAGAATGTTGCTGCCATTTTACTTTCCTTGTGCAAGAGGGACACTGAGAATCTTGCTTGCATAAGCAGGCTTGGTGCTGTCATATCCTTGACAGAGCTCACCAAGAGTGGCATGGAGAGGGCCAAGCGGAAAGCTACCTCACTGTTGGAGCATCTTCGGAAATTGCAGCAGCTTCAACAGGGGTAGCATTTGTACCAGGAAATTTTTATTCCTCATTCGTTTTTTCTTTGATTCCAATTATTCGACAATCATTATGCCACTATTCCTTCTGTTCATGAAAAACTGAAGAAACGAGCATGATTAGAAAAACATTCTCATTGCTCCTTGTGTATCTATTTCCATCATCTAATAAGTGTGTAAAAAATCCACTTGACATGTTTGTATAAAACTCAACTTTAACATCTTTTTTCCGCATAAAATCTTTCGGTTTGATCGGAAAGCGTTTGCTATGCATAAGTTTCAATTAAACAGCAATATTTTAGATTTTTTTTTCCAATAGTAGATATAATTTCTAACGGGAGAGAGGGTATTTGCTGTGATCTCGTAAACTTCAGCTACTAGAAGAGCGGCACATTTTTTATTTCTGTGAATTAGTATAGTAAATTAACGAGAAAAAAATGAAAATTTCATGGATCCGATTTGTTATTTTTTCACTTGTGTAAACAAATTACACTGAGAAACAGAAAAAAACCAGATGCATCTGAGATACAATGTGGATGTTTGATTTCTTGTTTGGCAAATGAAACACATTTAAATACTGATTAAAAGAAAAAAAGTGAATGTTTATCACAAGCTTGGCCGGCTGAATACGCATTTCAATTTCAATCCTTGTTTGTTTTGGTCATTTGTTTGTTCTTGGCCGATTTCAAAGCTTTGTTCAAGCATTACTTGTTTGATTTACTTTGTTTTGTATGAATGGAATTCTGCACTTTTCTTTTCAAATGAAGTACAAATTTAAGCCTTTACATTGTTGCCAAAAGTACAAATATTAGCTGCAAATAGTTGTAGGATAAGAACCCTTTTATTGTTTAATTTATTTATTCTCCATATTGCTTTGGCATCATTATATGTGAACATTGAACAAAAAATCTTAACAACAATCAACAAGTGAGGTAGCTTTAAAAAAAAAAAATGAAACGTGATCAATTGGTTCTCCAGTTAAATTCATAATTTTATATGGTTGAATAAAGAAAATAAGGCCGTCAAATTTGACAAGGATGTGTTGGATTTTCGTACGTACCCGTATGATTTGTAATTTATTTGCATGGTTTATGCCTTTATGGATATCATAAGCTTTCGAATTTTGACTCTAGTTTGATTTCAAATTTCCATTTGCTGTCAGCAATTCTTTGTTCTAATCCTTTAGAAAACAACAGTTAAACTCTTGAATTGTTTTTCATAATTTTCAAACGGTTCATGTGGGTTGATTGGTAGATTTCTCCGGGAAATAATAATAATATTGAACTAATAAGGGGTTCGAATAATTATATAGTATACGTGGATCGTGGCCCTGCATCTCTGCCTTGAACTTAAAAGAATCAACCCTGTCACATTCATTTGCAGACTATCAATATGGACTAAGATTATCGTTCAAATTCAAAAGTAAGAAAATTTATCGTCACGAGGTTATATTTGTGCCATCATTATTGAACATTATAGAAACATATACATGTTATTAATATTTTATTGTTACAGGAACGCTGAAAGGGTGGTGTCTTGAAGTAGTCATCATGCATCATCCACATTATATAATTGAAAAATGAAACACTAAGGTCAAATTTCACATGCTTGCTTGTCAAATTTCGTGAAATCAAGTCCCCCGTGATTACCGTTAACCATTTCGTTGAAAAAGTAGAGAAAAAAAATTGGATTATATATGTAATCGTTTTCCTCCGCATGTTATGGGTAAGTAACTAAGATTAATTAGGATTCTTAATTTGACCTTGTTTTGAATATCAAATATATGGTTCTTAATTGAAACGGTCCATCTACAAAATTGGGAATATAGGACAAGAAGTTAGATATTAGCTCTATCATACAAAATATTATCACAGAAAAAGCTCAAAATTTGAATTTGTCATAAATTCTTAACCTATGCGGAATTATACAAAATAATTTAAGGCATGTTCTAATTATTATTTTTATGGATAAAAAACATATACCCTGAATTCTATGCAATTATGAAATAAAGTAAATACGTCAACAAATAAATAATCAACATAATAATCTGGTTGACGAAGTGGAAAACTCGTACGAGAAAAAAATCACTCCGAATATATAGACTACCAGCCAAATCTCCACTATAATTAGAAAAACTTACAGTGATGGTATAAGACCTATGTCGGCAACTCCACCGACTCTAATACGTGCAGACTGTAATAACTCAGAAAACCCCTCTAGCCCGCACCAAACGGTCTTCTTTGCCACCTCTAAAGCATCTGAGTGGATCAGTCATGCAAACTCGCAACGCCGGAATTCCAACTACCAATCTTTCTCCTTGAGAAATCCGAAGGCTTAGGAAATTGGGTTAGAGTTGTGTTTTTGTGTTGATGGTAAATTAAGGATCAATATCACCAAGACAAAGAAAACAAGATAATCAAGAAAGTCTTTAAGGTGAAAATCAAGAAGAATAAATTAAGTGTATGAAGGCTCTCCAAATTATGTTTCTTCTTTCTTGATTTTCATCTTGAAAACTTTATTGATTACCTTGTCTTTTTTGTCTTGGTTATATTGATCCTTAATTGACCATCAATACAAAAACACAACTCTAACCCAATTTCTTAAGCTTTCAGAGTTCTCAAGGAGGAAGATTAGTAGTCGTAGTTCAGGTTATTACAGTCTATAGGTATTAGAGTCAACGGAGTTGCTGCCATAGGTCTACTGTGAGTTTTTCTCATTATAGTGGTGTTAGGGTTGGTGCTCAGAGTGCCAATCCGGATCATATTTATGTCTGATTCATAAATATGAACAATGTCTTTTTCCATAATGTTACTTATTTAATGGTAGCACCTCTAGTCTTTTATATACGTATTCGATCTAATTGCGATTAGATATCTAATTATGATTAGATTGAAACTAAATCTGATTTAATGATACGCATATATTAGAAAAAGACCTTAGGATTTACAACGTAGTGCCCAGTTACAACAAAGTTTGTAATTGACATTGGGAAGTGTCACTATAAGTTGTATATCCTTAAATAAAATTTCTAGTCAAGATTTACTAACACGAGTCGGTTAGCAAAATCTAATGAGACCAGTACATATCGTATATCGTGACTTGGTCCGATGATTTATCCTAATGAACCATGAGTCTTGGGAGACTCGTATAGACATGTAGGTGTTTATTTGATAAACACTGAATGACTCACTTAAGATTTCTTAATAGATGGTACACCAACATCAATAGGAATCTTCTCGAGTTGAGCGAGCATAGTGGTCCTTCGACTTGAGATGCCATTGTGTATATATGAGTTATCATTCACACTTTGATGGCAGTCGCGTCACCGATCTATTTAGATCAGACCTCCGCCTATTCGTTGGGTGTGGACTGATGCTCATGATATCCTGTGTATCAAGATAGAATCTGTCAGTCCTGTGTACAGGGCATAGGCATCCTACACGTGTTTACGATCTAGTAAATCCATGGTCGTGGTATAACTTCGGAAGCAAGTTCTGAGTGTTATTTAGAGATCATAAATTTGAAAGTCGACTATATTATACCATAAGGATTTGATGTTCTTATCTATATACCATGTATAATATGGATAGCTTGTGACGGAAAGATTATACTTATGCAATGACCTCGGCTTGCATAGTTTAGCGAGATTATCTGTGGTTGTCATAATTCACGAGTGGGTGAATTATGGACACAAAATTGGATTTCGTGACGGATAAACCTAAACTTAGAGAGTCTCACCATATGAAGTGTACTCGTTGAACACTTGGGCAACGAGTTATGAATAATATAGATTATTCATAATATTTCATCGGATTAAATGAGTTAATTCGAATCGTTTAATTGGTTAAACAAAAACACATCTTTAGGGGATTTTGGCCAATTTATAATTAATGTGTATTTGTATTTGATTTGATACATATTAATTATTTGTCAAATGAGACTTTGACACATGTCATTACATATGTATTTGTTATTTAATGTAAATACAAATACATATATAATAATAATTATATTAATTAATTATTTAGATATTTAAGTGTTAAATATTTAAATAATTAAATGATAAACTTTTTTCATAATAGTTATGATAAATGTTTAATTATTATTGGTTACAAATGGCATGATTTTATTAAACTTAAATGTGAAAATTTGATTTGTCAAACTTAGAGCTTATCTTATCTTATTTTTAATTTAATGAAATTAAAATGTAAAATTGACAAAATTGCCCTCCAAAAGTCGGTTTGCCATCTTTTTAAGTTAAAAATTTTGTTTTCTTCATTTCTCCTCCATGGCCGAAAATCCACCCTAAAAAAGCTCTCAAATTATTTTGATAATTCAAGATGGAAAATGAAGAAAATCAAGAAAAAGATTAAGGAATTAGAGGATTAAAGGTAATTCTATAAATCCCTAAGCTTAAAATTTATGTTTCTTGTTTCTTGATGATCTAGTGAGATCCTAGGATTTCTTCTTTTCTATAAATTTGGGCTTTTTATTTGGGAGGATGAATTGGAAGGTTTTATGCATGTGTGAAGTTGTTTTGGATGATATTATTGTAATATTTATTCAATTTGATCATTTGATGATATGTTGTCATTCTAGAGTGTTATAACCACTCTTTTAATGCCTAAAATTATTCTTGGGTAGTTCATTTGTGATGACTTTGGATGGTGTTAAGATTATTTAGATTAATGTTGGAAAATTAGATTTTAAGCATGAAAAATTTATCATATGAATGTATTGGAATAATTGCCGGAAATCGTTTCAGAGTTGATATAAGTGAAAACGGTGAAAAACGGCGTTACCGGGTGACTTTTAAGCCAACCGGGTGACGGCTGCGTAAACAATGAATTTGTCACCGTTCGGGCAGCCTATGAACTGCCTTCTGCCCTCATGTGTATTGGGTATTCGGTTCGGTCAAAAATGCGTTTTATGCCATTTTACGGAAAAATATTTTCGTAAAAATTTCGTGACGTTTCTTAACCATTTATGTCTATATTTGATATCGAATAAATATGTTTAGGTGAAATATGAATGAATTATTCATATTGGATATTGAATAATTTATTCGGTAATTTAAAAAGTTGTAAAATTACGATTTCACCCGAACAGCGCTTCCGTCGCGCCCACACCCAAAACCCCAACAAGTGGAGATTTGGCTGGTAGCTTATATACTTGGAGTGATTTTTTACTCGCACGAGTTTTCCATTTCGTTAACAAGATTATTGTGTTGATTATTTATTTGTTTGATATATTCACTTTATTTCATAATTGCATAGACTTAAGGGTGTATGTTCTTAATTGATAGAAATAATAATTAAGACCTATCTTAAATTATTTTGTATAATTTCATATAAGGTCAGAACCTAGGAAAAATTCGAATTTTCAATTGGTATAAGTGTTTCAAATGTCAATCTCCACCTTCAAACTCATAAGGCTTATGTAAATTCGAATTTTCAATTGGTATCAGTATTTCAAATGTCAATCTCCACCTTCAAACTCATAAGGCTTATTATATTGGTGAGGTTTGTGTTTGGAATGTAGATAGTGATTGAAAAAAGGTCACTCACAAAGAAGAAGATGAGAGATTGAGTATTCAGAGCTGAGTTTTCTTCAAAGGGTTTGGAAAACTGAATGCAAAAGTTCTTAGGGTAATATGTTTTTCCAACACTTGTAAAGAGGGTATATGTTTTCTTTTATAGATAGGGTATTCCTTGAAGCAAAAAAAACTTAAAAACGCATTCAAAATATAACAGTTGCCCACGAGCGTTCGAACGTCTGAAGAACACACAATGAACGCGAAAGACTTCGCAAAACAGTTCGAACGCCACTTCGAATGTGACTCGAACGCGAAACCTCTAGACAGTTTCGTTCGAACGTGATGAGGAACGTAACTCGAACGATTGGTCTCTTGACACTTTAGTTCGAACGCAATTTCAAAATAATCTTGAATGTGAGGCCTCTGGAAGATTTCGTTCGAACGTACTGACTAACATGACACTAACGAACCGCATTCGAACCCCTTGAAGAACGCATCATGAACGCAACTCTGATAAATTCATCTGCCGATGTCAAAACATACCCAAACACTTCAAGACGCATTACAACTCAATATAACACGATTTGTTACGGAATGTACCAACACAATAGACCCAACAAAGATATTTGTCTAAACTTTTTCATATATAATAAAGATTGAAAATTTGATGTTTAATGTTATAAATTTTATGTTTCAAGTAGTAATTATATAATTTTTTTAATACTAAATCTATATACTATATATTTCACAACTATTTCAGCTACTCCCCGCATCTGCCTCCTCTCATTTACTGCCTCCATTAATGCTGAATAACCATTCAATCGGTTATGATTCCAAATGATTCCTCACATTTCTTCATTTTTCCATTAAATGCAACAAGTTATTATGACTCCAAACCGTTTATCTCATTTCTTCGTTATTTCCATTAAAAAAAAATCATCTCTCATTTCTTTTTTTTTTTTTTCCATCAAATTATTAATGGGTTGCATTCTCTCATTTCTTCATTTTTCCCATTAAATTAATGATTAGTGGGTCTCCCATTTCAGGTCGTTCAATTCATTTCTCATTTTTTTCCCATTAAATTAATGATTAGGGTTTAATTGTGTCATCTTTATAAGTTCTAGGGTCATTTTAAATCATTTCCACCCTTGACACCACTACAAACTTATTTTTAATGACACGAAATTTATAACGATTTTAATAAAAAAAAGGTCACTAAAAATAAAAGATGACGATTTTTATAATAACCATCATCTTTTGTTTGTAAATCTATAACGATTTTTCTTTTAAATTGTCATAATTTTTTATACATGATAAAATATGACGGTTTTTATAACAACCGTCATCTTTCTACTAACAAAAGATAACGGTTTTTATAATAACCGTCATCTTTTGTTAGTAAAAAATGACGATTTTTGTAATAACCTTCATCTTTCTACTGTGATTTTTTGTGAAATTTTTTCATAAAACCGTCATGATTTTTATATAACAAAAGATGACGATTTTTATAAAAAAAAACTCGTCATCTTTTATTAGTAAAAAGATGACGATTTTTGTAATAACCGTCATCTTTCTACTGTGATTTTTTATGACAGTTTTCCATAAAACCGTCATGATTTTTATATATAACAAAAGATGACGGTTTTTATAAAAACCATTATCTTTTGTTAGTAAAAATATGACGGTTTATATTAAAATCGTCATCTTTTATTCTCATTTTGACTATGTTCCATGACAATATTTTTTACAATGTCAAAAAAAGAATATCTTAATTTTTGAGATTTTTTTAAAATTTTAAAACTAAAATATGAATAGAAAATGGGGGCTGGAGCTACATTATTATATTGATAAAAATAAATAAATTTTGAAGGTATCTACATTAGACCTTTTACATCAAACCAATTTTTATATAATAAAATACTAAATAGCTAACAGCGTAGTGAAATCACAAACCAAAATGTGAACACTTAAAGGATTCCATTTTTTATGACGGTTCGTAGGTATAACAATAACAACAAACATATCATAGTCTGGTGATAACTATGTTATAGCTTCAACCTTGAGGTCAATAGTTCAAATTATACCAATTGTATCAATTTGTAAAATTAAATATGGATGATGTGGGTTTAGATTGGGTCGACCATTGAGTGGTACTAGGGGTGTTCACGGGTCAGGTTTTAATATCAAACTCGTTGTCCAACCCGAAAATTTCGGGTCAGGTCGGGTTGAAATTTTTTTATTTTTTTTAAAACTCGCACGTGTCGGGTCGGGACGGGTCAGGTCGCGGGTTGACCCGACCCTATGAATACCCCTAAGTGGTATTAGGGTCTAGGTGTCGGCCCACATGTGGTTGGTTAGGTGGGATCCATAGTAAGCCCCACAATATATATTTTTTAATATAACGAAAAAAATAACGATTTTTTAAGATAGCGGTTTTTTGTATGAACCGTCATAAAAAGTCAACTTTTTATGACGGATTTTTAAGAACCATCATAAAAAAAACTCGAGATTTTTTATGACTCTGCATAAGATGACGGTTCGAAAACCGTCATAAAAAACCCTTTAGAAATGTCATAAAATATCTTTTGTAATAGTGTGATTTGGCCTAAGACAAGGAGGAATCAGTGCAGGTATTGCTTCTTGTTTCATTTTTATCAGGTGTAATTTATTGACTTGATTCTCAGTTTTGTGTGTTGCTTTATTTTTAAGGGTTTCGATCTCCATTATTCTGATATTTTTGCAGGCCGAAGAGGTGATCTATAGGAGTGCAGACAACATTTGGACCTCTGAGACAGTAGTGTATGATGTTTCTGGGGGCAGATTTCAATTGAATATTTGAGAGTTGGATTGCCAAACCATATATATAAATATATTGCTGCTACGGAATCTAAACCAGAAGACTAGTCATAACTCGCTTGGTTACCATGGTAATAGAAGCTGAAATAATAACTGGGAACGAGGGCCTACACTCCTAGCTAGGATTTTAATATCTCATAGAGCATGTTGGAGTTTATTTGCCACTTCATGTGTTCACACATGGAGAATTGTATGTAGCCGTATCTCACGTCACAATCGATGAATGCAACCATGACCAAGCAGAGACTTTAAATATTGTATTTAAGGAAGCATTTTCGAGGATTGTATAATTTCAGATAATGAAAATGGTAATAAGTTTCTCTTTACGTTCACACATTGTAGATATTAATTTTCTTTCCATTAGCATAAAGATGTGGCCAATGGGTAACATATAATCTCTAATTAAAAATTGGATTAGAAAGTCTGTTTGCTTCTTTTAAATGGTGTCAATAATCAACTTATTGTTAATAGTTTTTTTTTCCCCTCCGTTCTGTTTTGCAGCTGACCTGCATTATTAGACAGTCGTTATTGATCATGAAAGTCGATCCATTCAGACAGTCTTAATAGACCCTGAAAGGAACGTCTAATTCTGAACACTCCTACAGATTCTTAACACTATTTCAGGCCTTGAACACACCTTTCAAGACCCTAAACCGTGAACGTCATGTCAGACCATGATCAAACCCTTCAGATCCTGAATGCGCTTTAGAACATATATATATGTCATTTCAGATCCACTTCAGACCCTGAGTGCTCTTCAGACCATAAAACCCTTCAAGCTCTGAATTATTAAATTCAAACCTTGAATACAACTTCAGACCCTAATCACCGAGCTATGAGTTATCTCTTCAGATCCTGAACCCTGCTTCAAAACCTAAACACCACGTCGGACTCTGGATGCCAACTCAAACCTTGAACACCTCCCTATTCAAAGAACTGTGAACTGATAAAAGCCTCCAAATCTTTATTGAAAGAGCGCAATTTCGGAAAGAAGAAATTGAACATATATAATTTCTTCAAATTATGCGTGATTTTCCTAAAGGGGAAAAAAGAAGAAATAAAAATCGAAACCCAAAGTTCCAATTAACCGTAATTGGGAAAATTTATATACTATATAATGGTGGTACCACGTTATTCTTATAACAATTCAATAATAATTTATCATGCATGGTAAATAATAAAAAATAATTAAATACATATAAGCTCTAAACCGATTGTTTTGTCCTTTTTCATCTGACTCCAGTAGGTCATTAACTGCTGAATCATTCAAAATTAATGTACTCATTCGGTCAATAATATAATGTTGGCACAGGAATTGGATAAATTAACCGATAAAAATCATACCGACGACCCATCAAGCTACACCTACGCATGTCCGGAGATATACTCCTTGAAACACCTTCGGCACCCGATGCGAGCACGTCTCACCAAAAGACAAATTATGAGAAGAATGATTTTGAAGTCGAAAACATAAGTCTGGTATTCGTCAATTCGATTAAGCAACCATCAAAGAAAAGGGGTCGATTTGGAAGTAATTACGTATCATATCAGATGATAGCGAATATACCAACTATACAATTATCATTTTTGCTTTTTTCATCATGTTTTCCTAATTAAAACTAAAGATAAAGTTTGGGAAAAAAAATTTAAATTTAAATTAAAAAAAAAAAAAAGTGAATGTTATTCTTTTGGTGAATATATATGTTTGTCATTTTATTCATATGGTGAATATATTTAGGATAATATTTTAGTAAGGTTGAAATAAAATTCCCTCCTTCCAATACTGTCTAAAATATGAGTCCGTGCATCGTGCGGATATCATGCTAGTTAATATTACATTTGTGGATTATCGAATAACACAGAGATATAGATAGTATTATATTATTATAATTTCACATTGAATATGAACAAATCGAGTTCACACCAGAGAAATAACACATAACGATGGTCTCAAGTTCTCACTCTAAGAAAAAGAAGTTCAAGATCTGATAATCTAAAAAATGAGATGAGTTTGAGTTGAACTGTTAGATGGGACTCACCACAGAATAGAATGAGAATATAAGTTTATACAGGGTTGAGTGGGCTCCTGCAAAGAGGAGATTAGGAAAATTAAAAAAATAAAATAAAAAGAACACATATAGCAGTTTTATCAACGGTGAGTGGAGCCATCGGGGCTCATGGCCCAGTGGTAATGGGGGAGAATATGTGTTCGAGTCCCAGCAGAGTGGATTCTTGTCTTTAATCCTAAAAATTGGGATTTTGGAGTAGATATTTCCGGTTATATTTTCGGTTAGGGCTCTAGATTTCAGATTGTATATCCGTAGAATTGTAATTCAAAAAAAAAAAACTGTGAGTGGAGAAAATCTATAATATAACGGAGGTACCACATCATATGTGCAACAATCCAATAATATATTGCCACGCGTGCTAAAATATTAGAAAACAACTAAAAATATGAATATTAAATCATACATGTCATTTACTAATTTGTTGATGATAGCATGTCACGCATGTTTCCGTTAAACCAAATAATTACTCCAATGAGTGAGTATAAAAAAAAATGATAATGATATAGTGTCATCATTAGTCCTTACTTCCCCACATTCACGGATTTTGTGCTAATGCTTCGAATTGCAATGACGCAACATTAATTTTGAATGTGAATCCGCTTGTTGAGCTGCTTCTAATCAGAAATTTTCAGATTAAAAATAAAGTAATAACAAGTTTAATCATTTAGATTGATTGATAGCGGAAGCTTTAAATTTTGTTTTATGAAAAATGAAATGTCTATACAGGAACAGGAGAGATAAAATTCAATTACAATTAAAATTATTTTTTAATTATAAAATATTAATATTTTGTGATGTAGAAATATCGATCAATACTCAAATTTTTTTTTTTTATTTTTTTTATTTACCCTTAGTCAAACATTAGTTGCATATTTCAAAATTGGCTTCTATTGACCAATGACCCCTTCACATTAATTTAACTATACACAACTTGATCACTTTCTTAGTTTTAATTTAATTACACGAGATATATATAAAAGGAGATAGACATATCAGATTGAGATACCCCAAACCCAAACCAAAAGCACTTCTCAACCCCAAAAGCGCTTATTGCAGAAGCCAAAAATGGGTAACAGCTTGGGCAGCAAAAACAGAAAAACTACAAAGGTTATGAAGATAACTGGGGAGACAATAAAGTTAAAGACGCCGGTGAGAGCTGAGGATGTAGTAAAAGATTATCCGCGACACGTGTTGTTAGAATCAGAAGCTGTTAAGCACTTTGGTATTCGGGCAAAGCCGTTGCAGCCGCAGCAAAACTTGGAGGCGAAGAGGCTTTACTTCTTGGTTGAGTTGCCGGAAGTTGCAAAAGAGATAGTTCCGAGGAGGGTTCGGTCGGGGATTAACATGAGTGCTAAGGACAGGCTTGAGAGCCTGATGCTGTCTCGGAGATCGGTTTCTGATCTTACCATTATGAAACCGATAATAAGCAGCAGCAGCAGCAGCTTGCCCGAGGAGGGCGGGGAAGGGGAAACAGCGACGAGGTTGAAAGTGAAGCTTCCGAGAGCTGAAGTTGAGAAGTTGATGAAAGAAAGCAAAGATGATGATGAGATTGCTCAGAAGATTCGGGATCTTTGCATGGCAAATAGAGAAAAGCAGCAACAAAATATGCAGCATTTTAAGAATAAAATTAGCAATAATGGAAATGAAAGATTTGGAGGTGGATTCAAGGTATGTGAGGTCAGTTTA